>CAUJRU010001190.1:0-189393 GCA_963277665.1 Viscum album | reverse complement strand
GCATTGGGAGTCGCGATGTAGGCCCGCCACTAGGATGGGTTGTGTCAGGGTGGGGGGTTGGGGAATTCAAAGTTGGGAGGGGGGGCATGTCCATGGGGGTGTCTAGGGGGTGGTGGGGTGGTGTCTAGGGGGTGGGGGTGGTGTCCGAGGTGTTGGGGGGGGGGGCTTTCTAGGGGGTGGGGGGTGTCCATGGTGGTGGGGGTGTCCAGGGGGTGGGGGGTGTGGGGGTGGTATTCAGGGGGGTGGGATGGTGTCCATGGGGGTGGGGGCTATCCAAGGGGTGGGGCTGGTCCAGTGGTCGGGGGGCTATCTAGGGTGGTTGGGGTGGTGTCCAGGTGGTGGGGGGTGGCTATCCATTGGGGTGGGGTGACCTGGGGTTGGGGGGTGTCTAGGTTGTGGGTGTGGTGTCTAGGAGGGGGTGGGGGGTAGTCCAGGGGGTTCGGGGCTATCTAGGGGGTAGGGGGGCTATCTATGGGGGTGTGGGTATCCAGAGGGTGGGGGGTGGTCCAGGGGGGGTTGGGCGGGGTTGTTCAAAGGGGTGGGTGGTGCCTAGGGGGTGGGGGAGGGGCTGTCTAGGGGGTTAGAGATGTCTATGTGGGTGGGGGGTGTCCAGGGGGGTGGGTGTGTCTATGTGTTGGGGGTGGTGTCTAAGAGGGGTGGGGTCTGTAATGGTTTTTCGGGAATAAATTTTCTGGATTTTTAAAAATCATTGGTAATTTTTAAATGGATTGGAATAGTGTTTATTTCAATAGTATGTGTTTCTTTATGAAAAATTGAATGCTTTTGGTGTGTATAGTTGGAAGGGGGATTTGGTTATTAGGAAATGGATTACATTTTTATTGTGGGACCAAAATACTATATGATTTTGAAATGGAAACTTAAAAGAGATTTTTATAAACCATATGGGAGTTTTAAATAGAATGAAGACTCTATTATTTGATATTGAAATAGGTTTATAATGAATTATTTTTTAAGTATATTTATGAGATTTGTGATTTTGGTGTCCCTTATTTTAGAACATCCGTTAATTTTACTAAAGGTTTTGTTTTTGATAATTCTTTAGAATGTTACCACTATAAATGACTCAAAAAGTATATAAGGGGATATCTCATGTAGTCATTATTATGGTCCAGTTATTGTTTTCCTAGTCTTAGTCTCTACTCAAACTCTTGTGGAAGTGGAATAGCCATGTTTTTCTCGGATCATTTATTATTCATGGGAGTTTCTAATATTACATCCACTATTTTTTATTTGGTGATCAAGGATAACAAGAAGTAATGAACAAGGTATCTATGAATAAAGCGGATATTTGAGTTATTAAACAACCTATAATCCATTGGGGTGTGGGATGTACGGGGGGGGGGGGGGGGTTGTCCAGTGGGTGGTGGGGGTAGCCCACGAGGGTGGTGGGGCTGTCTAGGGGTAGGGGGTGTCATGGGGGGGGTGGGAGGGGGCTGTACATGGGGGGGGGGTGTCTAGGGGTTAGGTGTGTCCAAGGGGGTGGGAGAGGATATCTATGGGGAAGGGGTGTCCAGGGGGGGGTGGGAAGGATGTCCACGGGGGGTGGAAGGGCTGTCCAGGGGGGGGGAGGGGGTAGGGGGTGTCTAGGGGGGGCTGTCCACAGGGGGGGTCAGGGTGTCCCGGGAGGGTGGGATGGATGTCCACAAGGGTGGGGGGCTCTCTACATGGGGAGGGGTGTCCAAGGGGTGGGTGGGTTGTCTATGGGGGGTGGTGGGGCTTTCGTGGTGGGTAGGGGTGTCCAGGGGGTGAGAGTGAAATCCACGGAGTGGGAAGGCTGTCCATGGGTGGGGGGGGGTCTAGGGGGTATGTGGTGTCTAGTGGGGGTGGGGTGGTCTATCCATGAGGGTAGAGGGGATGTCCAAGGAGTACGAGGGTGTCTATGGAGGTGGGTGGGCTGTCCAAGGGGGGTGGGCGGGTCATCCACGAGGGTGGGCGGGCTATCCAGGGGGTCGGGGTTGTCCGGGGGGGGGGGGGGGGCTGTCCAATGTGGTGGTGGGTGGGGGGGGGGGCTTTCCATGGGGGTGAGGGGATGTCTAGGGGGTGGGAAGGATGTCCACAGGGGTGGAAGGGCCATCCAGAGGGGGTACAAGGTGTCTAGGGGTGCGCTGGCTATCCACGGGGGTGGGGGGCTGTTCAGGGGTGTGGTGAATCTATCACCAATAAACAATCAAGTCATGTTTTATTTATTATAGATAAAAAAATAAAGATAATGTGACATACCAATCAATGATACATATTCATGACAAAAAATGAATGTTTTTTGTGTGTATGGTAGGAAGGGGTATTTGGTTATTGTGAAATGGATTACATTTTTGTTGTGGGACAAAAATACTATATGATTTCTGAAATGGAACCTAAAAATGGATTTTTATTAACCATTAGAGAGTTTTAAATAGAAATTAGACTCTAATATATGATTTTTAAATGGTTTTCGTGAAGAATTATTTCATGATGTACCTTTATGGGATTTGCGATTTTGTGTCCCTTATTTTAGAACATCAGATTATTTTTATAATTATTTTTTTATGATAATTCTTTATAATTTTACCACTATAAATGAATCTAAAAGCCAATAAGAGGATATCTCATGAAGTCATTATTCTGATCCAACTATTGTCCTCCAAGTCTTGGTCTCTACTCATACTCTAGTTGAAGTGGACTAACCATGTTCTTCTCGGATCATTGATTATGCATGGGAGTTTCTAAAATAACATCCACTATTTTTTTATTGGTGATCAAGGCTACCAGGAGGTAACAAAGTGGGTAGCTATGATTAATGTTATCATCGAGTTGTTAGAAACCCTATAATCCACAGGTGTGGGGGGCTATCCAGAGAGAGAGGGGGCAGTCCATGTTGGTGGAGGGGGCTGCCTAGGGGGGTAGGGGGTGTCCCAGGGGGGTTGGCGGGGTTGTCCATGGGGGGGGGGGGTTGTCCAGGGGGTATGGGGTCTCTAGGGATGGGCGGGGGTTGTCCAGGGGGGTACCAGGGGTGAGGGGGACTATCCATGGGTATGGAGGGGATGTCTATGGGGTAGGTTTGTCCATGGGTGGTGGGCGGGCTCTCCACGGGGGTGGGGGTGTCCAGGGAATCCGGGTTGTCTGGGGTAGTGGGTGGGCTATCCATGAGGTTGGGAGGGCTGTTCAGGGGGTACGAGGTGTCCATTGGGGGTGGGATAGCAGTCCACGGGGGGGGGGGGGGGGGGGGGGGGGGCTATCCATGGGGGTGGGGGGTTGTATAGGGGGGAACGAGGTGTCTAGTGGGTGGGCTGGGCTCTCCAAGTGGGTATGAGGTGTCTAAGGGGGTGGGCAGACTATCTACAGGGGGTGGCCGGGCGGCCTAGGAGAATGGGGTGTGCAAGGTGGTGGGTGGTCTATCCACAGGGGTGTGGGTGGGCTGTCCACGGGGTGCGGGGTGTCTAGGGGGAATGAGGTTTCCAGGGGTGGGAGGGACTATCCAGGGGGTACAGAGTGTCAAGGGTGCTGGGCACGATGTCCACAGGGGTGGTAGGGCCATCCATGGGTTAGGGGTGTCCAGGAAGGTGGGTGGGCTATCCACGAGGGTGGGGGATGTCCATTGGGGGAGGGGCTGTCCAGGGGGGTGGGATGGCCATACGATGGGGGCAGCGGGGGCTGTCTAGGGTGGTTGGGGATGTCTAGGGGGTAGCGGTGTCCAATGTGGGGTGGGTGGGTTGTCCCCGAGGGGGGGGGGGGTATTTAATGGTAATGGGCGAGCTGTCCAGGGGGTGTGGGCGGGGGATGTCCAGGTGGTGGGGTGGGGTTGTCCTGGGGGTAGGTGGTGTCCAAGGGGGGTGGGCAGGGCTGTCCAGGGGGGTACAAGGATTCCAGGGGGTGGGCAGGTTGTCTACGGGGTGGGGGGGGGGGGGGTGCTATCCATGGGGGTGGGTTGGCTGTCCACGGGGGTTGGGGTGGGGGGGGGGGAGGGGCTATCCACAGGGGGAGGAGCCCTCCAGGGGGTGGGTGGGCTGTCGACGGGGGTGGAAGGGCTTTCCAGGTGGTATAGGTTGTCCAGGGGTGTGGGAGATCTGTCCACAGGGGTGGGGGGCGGGGGTATCTAGGGGAGGGTTGAATCAGTCCCATTAAATAATCAAGTCATGTTTTATTATTTATAGATAAAAAATAAAGACAATGTGACCTATCTAATCACACATGTATTAAGGCACATCAAATCAATAAATATCAAATTTCAGTAATATCAGTAAAAAAATGTAAGAGATAAATCTATCCCTCATCACCATCACTATCATCACTATCATCATAATCCTCATCCTCTTCCTCATAATCGTCCCCATCATCATCCCCGCCATCCTCAACGCCCTCGTACTCGGCCTCAACCTCCTCATTTCCCTCCTCCTATACCTCATCCTCCTCTTCACCATAGTCTCTACCACCACTAGAACTTCCACTTGGGGCACCATATATAGAACTCATCGATGAAATATATTCATCACAAGCTTGTGCTGGCCTCTCGTGGAAGTGTTGGGGCGTAAAAATTCCATCAGCCTCATAAATTTAGTGTTTTCCCTAGTAGACTGTTATGCCATCTCCATGGCTCTATTTTCATCCTGTTATGCCCGTTATTTAACCTTCTGTAACTCGGTGGAACTACCACTTGTACCAAAAGGAGGGACAATACCTCTTTAAGACTATACTATTCCTAGGTCAGTAGTGTACTCTACCAGTGTGATCATCTCCCAACACCTGATGTAAGTAATCATTTGGATCAAAATTGTCAGGTTCCTGGGCACCAAGGTCCTCTAAAGCATCCTGTTACAAATATAAATAGATTATTTAGTTACAATATATATATATAAATTTTATATCTACAGAGGAAAACTTACACTCTGCTACTGAGTCGGTTCATTAACCACATATCCATCTTTCTTCCTTCTACTCGGGAAAAACAATTTTTCTCGAGGCACATGTCCTTCTATATTCAATTTATACATATAAAATGACATTGAATGTTGGAAAACATAATTAAAAATAGGATTCCAATAATTAATGGAATAGATAAAATTATTTAACAATTTTAGCAATTGAATAAATTTTGGAGGTAGCAATAGAAAGTGAAAGTCATAATGAAAAATTATAAACACTTATACCTGCTAACCTCTCATGATCTGGCATTGTAGTACATTCCAATGTGTTGACATATTTTTAGCATAAATGTTTTTTTATTTCTTTCAGATGAATTATAAATAAAATTCAATAATTAGTATTAATGAAAAACATAAAAATTTTCATTTAAATACAAATAATGTGATTAATACCTTAAATTGCATAGTCGTCCAATGAGTAATAATATGTCGATAATGTTTTAACAGACAATCATCCAAGATAGGGACCACCTATAACTCTATTCCCACTCATACACATGAGTCAATGTACAAATCATGCTTATAATCTCTCCAAAGCTCGCCTAAATCCTCTAGACGTGTTGTTCATGCACCCTCACCATTAGGAAAATTAAACTGAAGATGACACCAAAATATTAATTCATATAAATACAAAAAATAATGTATTGCATTAAATTCAATAGATTTTTTTTACCCATATATCTGCACAATATTTATCTTTGACTTCATTAGGCAACTGTCTCCATGAGAGCGAGATGACATGAATGATGTCGGAGTATTTGGAAAGCGTTGCAAAAAAACTCTGACACTGCTTCCTTGATTTTTCAATCAATTGATTATCTTCATTATAGTCCACCATCAACTGCATGTGGTGGTTCCAAACTATACTCATGCATGTACTCCCCCTCCCTCGCCTCATATTAGTATATGTATTTGTTATAAAATAATATCAAATATTCTATCAATACATGTTATAATGAAAATAAATAATGGTGTAATTTTTTTTAGGGTTGTATAAGTATACCTATGGTAGTCTAATCAATAGGCGCCACTGGATCCACAGAAACTGAAGGAACACTCCTGTATAGATGGAGTGAGTCCCAATGTATGCTCTGAAAGGATAGACTCTGGCAGAGCAGAAGTCAAAGAATATGGAAAATAAAAACCCAAAGAGAAGGAAGCAGAACTAAAAGAAGATGATAGGGATGGCTGGTAGGATACTAGATAAAGAGTTGGAATCATCATCGGATATGGTATAGATGGGTGAGGAGGCTCAGATGTAAAGGTTGGTGAAAACATGAGAGGCCCTAAATATCCCGTGTGTCCCTAATGAAACACTAGAATCAGAAAGTGGGATGTAATGTATGTCAGTGGGAGGGGTAGAGTCTACTCAGGTATGCCGGCCATATCATCTAGCTCTCGTACCACCCCCCTCGTATGAACACCCTGAGTACTGGGACCAATACTAGGTTTCTCATCAAATAACTGTTGCCCTAATATATGGATCATGCAAAAATGTTGAAAACAAAATTAATCACTTGAAATTATATATTATTTAATATATATATATTTGAAATAAATACTCACTACAGGAACTAGTGGTGGAATTCCCATCTCATTCATGTGACGATTTTTTTTCCATCATCTGTTTCCATTGCCTCTCTTCAATTGGTTGAATTTTCTTGAATTTAAAAACAAATATTGAAGTAATTAGAAAAGGATAACTAATGTGTAACACCGAAAACAAAAAAAAATGTGCTTGAAAAGATATATAATGATGTCAATAAATCGTATAAGGTGTTATAAAGAAATTTTAATTTTTATTATTATAGTTATTTACTAAGTGTCATCGGTCTATTAAAATCATGGAACATTGATTCTACAAGATTCATAAGGGATAAAGAAGTTATTGAAATTAAGGAAAAATTTAATTTGTTTAGACCAGGTAGATGATGTAGGTTTCTATACATGTTATACAGAAGAATACAAACCATCAATGTTCATTATCTGGTAAAATTTTGAAGAGAGTTTTTAGAGTTATACTAATTTTATACAAATCACAGTTGAAGCATTGAAATGTTCACCAATTTAGAAATCTTGGCTTTGTAGGTTTGAATACACTTCAATTCCAAATTATAAAATGCACTTCAAATAAAATTACAACCACTAAACATTGAAAATTCACATAATAGTCATGTCTGATAAAACATATTTGTAATCAATAATAAATCAATTTGAATAGTTCCAAATTTAACAACCCAAGTCAAGGTAAAAAATAATAATTGAGAACATGAATTGATGATTTTATATATTTCCCACCATAAATTTAGGTTCACAGTCAACTCTGAAAATTGATCTATTAGAGTCATAAAAGTTAAAAAATGGATCGTTTCCAATGGCAGTAGGGATGGAGTCAATTCCATCATCACCATCATAAAAAAATATGTATTGGAATTACATTAATAATGACACCAAATTCAGGTCGAAGAGGGTCTTTTGACATAATAAACTTGTTTCTCAATTGATTCTGATACATATGGTTCATCATTAGAAAGAGTGAGAGTCATATAAATTACTCATAATACACAATCATCAATTAATGTGACCTACCTCTTCATCGAATCAAACCAATGGAATTTCATCATCTGTGACTCATCCATGAGAATAGTAATCCAGAATTTTTTTAACGACTCCATAATAACCTACATTTTCAGATTGTAGTCTACTCTCTGATGCACTAGCATAACAATCTATTATGGCAAGTAAGTACAATAACACCATCATGTGGTGTTCTTAGGTTTTTTCTCATTCAGTGATAATATATTTGTACCCATTGATAACAATTTAATTATTATAGTCACGAACCACAGTATTAGGACAAAAAAGAGAAATCTATTATTTCATAAGAGATAGAGTTAGCAAGAAAAAATAAATAACGGAAATATAAATGAATATCAAAACATAATAATTTTTTTAATTATTTTAAACAGTAATTTTATTACCTTCAATTTTAACCAAGAAGAAAACTCTTTTCTATGAAAATTCTCCCTCCACCTCAAAGATAATGAATGATGCTATATATTTATCATCACTTTATGTTCCCTATAGATAAAAATAGGAATATATTTAAATATATATATATATATATATATATATGTATTTAAGATATACATATTGAATTTACTTACAGGATGTAGTTCAACGAACAAATCATAGTTGAAGAAAACTGTGGGATGTTCTATCTCCAGCACTTCGAGGATTAATGTCATCAATGTATATAATCTAGGAATTCCTTATATTTGAGGAAATGATGGAAAACTAGTTTCAATTTTCTTATAATGTTCTTCATCATTTCTCATTTTTCTATTCATTCTAGTCGTAAAGATCAGACAAATATATAGAGCAGAAATCCAAATATTCTTGATAAAAGTAACCGTTCACGATAGAACCTTCCAGATGATTCCTATTACAGAACTTAGACTTTATTGTGTACATATTTCTTTTCAGTGGGATACATCCAAAAAATGAAATAGATTTTATGAGAAGTATTTAAGTTAGAATATGGATAGTCAGATGCAGCATGCATGTGAAAAATAATTGAACAAATATTTTCTCTAACTTGCAAAAAATTAATGGGGGCATCTGCCAACATTTTCTTCAAGAAATACTTAGACAACTACTTAGCACAAATGATCTCTAAAAAAATGGCTCAAATCAAATAACAACCACCCCTTACATTATTGAAAAAAATATGAGGAATTTATATTCGAATCAACTTAGGAAGAAGTAAGTCATAATCACGAAGTCGTCAAATATTTTAGCTTCTAATCTCTTCTATTGAACCATTTGGATATGTTTCTTGAATAGCCATCAAGAACTTTAATAGTCTCTAAGTACTTATAGATTTTTTTTCTATAGGTTTCATCACCTAAGAAGCACATGGAACATGCCATTTATTTTCACTCATACGCATAGGATTCAATTCTTGTCTGATGCCCCAATACACCAAGTCACGTCAAGATCAGAAGAATTAAAAGAAATATTTCACATATATTTTTTTCAATATGAATTACGTCAAAGAAATGAAGTAAAAAATTGGTTGACCAATAAGGAAAATTAAAGAAGACACTTATCTTCTTCCAATGGTAACGGGTTTCACTCGAAACATTATTTCTCTTTCTAGGTTTCATTTGACCCTTCCCGAATGAAAAACTGAAATCATTCAATTCATTAAGCACATTACATCCAAACATACACTGAGGTGGACCATCAGAATCCATGGTATTATCAAATCTTCGACGATTATTTCTATATGGATGGTCCATTGGAATTAATCATTTTTGTCCCATAAAACTGAAACTACAACGATGTTTCAGTCATCTGGATCATGTATTTTTCATAAAAAATGACATGATAGTTTTCCCTTCCTGCTCTATCCAGTCATCAATTCATAAGAAGGAAAATCATTGATCATATATATAAGCGCAACACTCATATGAAATATTTCATTCGAACATGCATCATATATTCACACACCCACATCCCAAAGAAGTTTCAACTCTTTTATTAGAGGCTGCATGTATACATTTATATCATTTTCGGGATTAGAAGGGCTAGAAATGAGTATACTCATGAAAGTGGATGGTTTTTTCATACACAACCATGGGGGAATATTATAAATGTGTATAAAAACTGGCCATGTACTGTGTGATGTAAGCATCTTCCCAAATAGATTAAAACCATCACATGAATGAACCAACCTAATATTACACACATCAGCTACAAAATCAGGATATCGAGCATCAACTCTCTACCATGAAAATTCACTTGTAGGGTGAACCAACTTCATCATTAGTATTCATTCTCTTAGTATCATACCATCAATTTTTATTGATATTTCATCATACTTAATAAGATTTTGGAGTCTGGGGTTCAATGGAACGTTCAAAATTACGTTCTGTGGAACACAGGATAGTGTTTCATCAACATTTGGATTCCATATGGATGTGTCACATTTTATAAAATCATTTTGTTCAGTAGTTTCCTTCCAGAATAAACCGCAATCTTTTGGGAAAACATGAATTATGTTCCTTGAAAATCCATGTTCCTCATATAAATTCCATTGCATATAGTGGATTGATGGAATATCTACATAATATAGAAGTAAGTCCTTTAATAAGCTAAGAATGTAATCTATGGTAGTATTATAAATTCTATACATAGATTTCCCAAGAATCAATCAGATTAAAATTTATGACTTTTTTATTTTACCGCATTGTCCATATACTGGAGTCGCGACAACATCATTAAATTTTTTCACCCCGACAACATCATCATTTTCATCAGACACATCATGTGTGATCATATCGAAATATTCTTTTTTCGGAATCCTTTCTTTTTCATGATGACAAATAAATGGAAACCGGTCATATAACAAATTCTTCAATCCAATCCTCTCATTTGGATCATCATGAATTTGATATTTCTTTTTCTCCCTATTGTGATACCACACTGAGTTTTTTTCATGAAAATCATATTTGGTTATATGGTAGTTGAATTCCTCATGGCTCAACCAAGGTTTTCAAACAAAATTATAATATGGGTTCTGTAAGTGACCACTATCTGAGGCATTGTGAAATGAATAATCTAAAAAGATTTCCATTTTATTTTGAAAATCAATTGAGATCCGATCCATTTAATACGTCCAACATCTATCCATTCTGTAAATTTTTTTAGTAGAAGTCATTTTGTCAAAATCAATTCAATAAGATTGAAGTTTCATCAAAAATATATTTCTGTAAATTGGAATTGTCCACTTTATATAAAACAATTACTGACACACTACTCTATATGAGAATCATAATATTAAAAACAATAAAATACTATATTTATAACAAAATTTCAAGGAAGAACTATACATGATTTTACAGGATCATGTACACTTGGGTAGTTGAATTATTCAGGATTTGAGTAAATTTTAGATTGACAAAATTTAATATTTTAGTAGATTATTTGAGTGATAACATACACTACCCAAAGGGGTGGGGGTGTCTTGGGGGTGGGGGTGTCCAGGGGGGTCGGCAGGCTATCCATGGGGGTGGCGTGGCTATCCACAAGGATGGAAGGGATTTCTAGGAGGTTGGGGGTGTCTAGGGTGGTGGGCAGGCTGTCTGATGGGTTGGGGGTGTCTAGGGGGCGAGGGTGTCCGAGCGGATGGGGGGTGTCCGGGGGGGGGGGGGGGGTTTCCAGGGATTGGGAGAGCTATCCACAGGGTTGGGGGATATCTAGGGGGTAGGCGGTGTCCAGGGGGTGTGTGGGCTATCCACGGGGGTGGCATGGCTATCTAGGGGTGTAGGGGGTGTCCAGTGGGGTGGATGGGCTGTCCAAAGGGTTGGTGGTGTCCAACGGGGTAGGGGGTGTCCAGGGGGTGTAGGGTTTCCACGGGGCGGGGGTGTGTCCATGGGGGTGAGGGTGGGGTCCATATGTGGGGGCTATCTGGGGGTTGGGGGCTGTCCAAGGGGGTAGGGGTGTCCAGGGAGTGGGGATGTCCAGGGGATGGAGGTGTCCAGGGGGCTGGGTGTCCAGGGGGTGGGCATGCTTTCCACAGGGGTGGGAGCTGTCCTGGGGGTACAGGCTGTCCATGGGGGTGGGGGGGATATCAACGGGGGTGTGACTGAGAGGTATGATATTAAATTGGGTTGTCATTCATGTTATGAAAAAAAATGGTGGAAGTTATGGATTAGAGAAATATTTTTTAGTGAAAACAAATTGGGTAGGATTGGTGACATGATAACATCATGGTGTCATGTTTGAAATTGGGAAAATGTTGGGGCATTGGATTTTGGTGGAAGGAATACGAGTTAGTGAATATCTATAGGTAGTTATTATGAATGATATGATATATGGTAAAGAGTTTGTAAGGATTTTCAACATCATGGAATGATGATTAGGTGTGTTTTCCTATATAATGTTTTATGGATTCCTTGATATTATTTTAATCATAACATGTATTAAATTTAGTTTTTCATTAGAAGGTGAAGAATAGATAGAATAACTATTCATTTAATACATGGAGAGGAAGGCTTATGAATATGGGATGTGCATATGGCAGTAAGTCCCTGGTCTTGGTGGATATATATGGGGATTTTCTTCCCCTGATCTCTGTATGAAATGATTCTAAAAGGTTATCACCTATATACCCCCACCTACACCCCCTCCCTAACCCAATACACATCCCCCCAACTGCATACCCCACATGCAACCCCTCCCCCCACATACTCAGCTCCCTCCCCCACCCCAACCTACCAGCCCCCACCCCAATCTACACACTCCCATCCCCCCACCAACATACACAGCCCCCCCCCCAACCTCACACCCAACATACCCCCACTACAAACCCCCACTTGCACATCCCCTTTCACCCGCTGCACACCCCCCACCTGCACACCCCTCCCCCACCCACTACACCTCCACCACATTCACCCCCTCCACTTGCATAACCCCATCCTTCCCACCCCCATTAGCACAACACACCCACCTTTACAGCCCCCCGACCTACACACCCCCACCTTGCCTCCACCTACACACCCCCCCCCCAAATGTTAAATACTTAATATATTAGAATTATTTATAAAAAACCCTTTTATATGATTAACAACGTATCCAACAAGAATTTTAATGGATTATTGTAGATAATATCTCCATATGAGTGTTATATTATGATGGTTTACAAGTAAAAAACATTATTAACCTTAGGAATATGATAAATAACTATTATAGGCTAAAAGTAAACCAAATAGATAAAAACATAAAACTATACATAGCTAAGATAAAGTAAAACAAAGTTTATAGAAACTACCATATCACCCCACTAAAAAATGGAAAACCACATACAACACTACCCTAACCTGCCCCAATCCCTTCATATGGTTCACTAACTCTACACATGAGTGGGTATAAATACATTAAATAAAGTTGATTCACAAAAATCATGATAGTTGATGTGTAGAAAAAAACGGAAAATAAATCAAATTTAAATTATTAGGTGTACCATACCGCATGGACCACGAGTTTAGGACAAATCAAATTAGAAAACAAAAAAATAAATAGATTCAAAACATTAAACATAACAAACCAATTATAGATTTTAAGTGTAGAACAAAAAATTTTACGGATTGAAGATAGATCTGGTGGAATAATTTTTAAAGCGAGAGAGCTCTGCTTTAGGTCTCCGCTTTAGGCTTGAAATCACACGGATGTGGGACTAGGTCTATTGAAAATTTAGGGGAAACATTCCCAACATTTTAAAAAAAATCGTTGGGAAAGGTAATATTTACCAATAGTTTGAAACACAATTAGGAAAGAATACTTCAAACTCACATATCTCAACAGTTTGATAAAACCATTGGGAAAAAGTCATTTAAAACTCACATATCCCAACAGTTTGATAAAACCATTGGGTACAAGTCATCTAAAACTCACATATCCCAATGGTTTGATAAAAACATTTGAAAAAACTCATCTAAATATATATATTTTAACATTTTATTGAAACCATTGGGTGATGAACTCTCGACATCCCTAATCCAATGGTTTATGAAAACCGTTGGAAAATTTCTATTGGAATAGCCTCCATTTATAGTATTGCTTACTTGTCAGGCAGACTTTTATCCTATACTTAATTTCTACCACAAAATGTTATTTTCTCCAAATGATGAGTTTTCAAGATGACTTGGTGACATTAATGGTGCTAGATTCGACTTCTAGAGAGTCACATAATCCAAAAATGATAAACTATATATTTCCCCTATCTTTAGAGATTATCCAAAACTAAAATGGTTAGTACAAGATCATACAATAAGAAAAAGGAAAATCCTTTATAAAAGAAATACTACTCTTAATTTATAAAATTCAACCAACAATACCAAAAGTGTAACAAAGACCAATCAATACACCATTGTCCTTAAATATTCTTCAAAATAATCACAAATAATATTGAAACCCAAAACTCATAAGAATTTGACCACTTAATATTCCATATAAAATATTAACATTTATATCCAAATAACATCGACTACTATTAAAGTACCATACTGAAAAGTTATTAACCTAATCACATATTCTCCAATATTGGTTAATCATTTTAATGAATAACCTAAATCACTATATGTCCATGATAAAAACATAGGTTCTTCCAAAATAAAATTCCACCATTACTCCACAATTGAAATCCTAATGTATTGTATTTTCCTTAGGAATATAGTGTTCCCAAAAGAGCAAACACCTTCCAAAATAATCTTTATCACTTAATCACCAAATAATTTTCCTATAGTAAGGATATCTATGTGATAAAACATAATATCCCAAATCAAATTATTCTTGTTTAATAAATCATTTAACTAAAAAATAATCCATACTTACCAGAGACATAACGTAGTCTAGTGGGAGGTGATAAATTCTAATCACACTTTGGTTGTGTCTTCAATTCCCACAGTTTTTTCTGATGCGACAGGTAGTCACACTGTCTGCATGTTTTCATTTTTCAAAAACTGGATAATTCTAATAACATTAATTAAATTAGGTAAAATACTTAAAAATAACCATAACAAGTTTTACCCTCAAAGGTTATTTCATACTTCAAATTTTGCATCCCAAAAACTAATAACCCATAATTTCCTCAAAACAAAATATCACATGAACCCTAATGTTATACATTATATCCACAAAAGAAAATATAATTCTTCCTTGAATAAAATTATCACATATCAAACTTCAGGGTTACAAATACAATAAAATGTATTCCAATGTAATATTATCATTAATAAATTTAAACATACCATCATCCATATATCCAACATAACTCTTCAATTACTCTATATATTAATCATAGAACAATCTTCATGATTCTTTATCCATGTCTTTTCATCTTATTCTTTTATACTTCATTCCTAAAAAAAATCATACATAATGTCCTAATATTCCAGTAATGTAAAAACATTAGTAGAGAAATAATCCATACCTTTCAAATGTCATTTTTAATTTTCTAATCTTTAATTGGAATGGAAATAGGAATTTTTAAACATATATTTGTACAATAATTCGGATCCCATTCCCAAATTTTCATTGTAGGATATCCATTTGTATAATGGCTATGCACACCACATTTAAAAAATTCAATTCACCCTTCCAAAAAAACATATTTTCCGTTCCTGGAGTCAACTGGATGATTTATTTTTCCATGGAAGGTTTTTTCATTATGATCTTAATTACCACATTTGAAACATCTTCATGTCCATTTGAATCATTTTCCTAGGTATTTCTTTCCACATCCTTGAAACATAGGTTTTTGAGTATACTTACCTTTATAAATATCAACTGAACATCCATTGGGATTCGTGTATCCCATATATGATGACGTCGAAAAATCATCAATGTTCAAGTGCTCCATCATGAATCCCGGAAGTTGGTTAAGAATAACAATAAATGTTCTCATTATAGCTCCCATTTCATTCAGTTTCTCATTCAGAAAACCACCACAGTTTCGTTCCCAACAATTTTTTTTTACTTTGGTTCCTGCTAGATCCATCCATTTACTAATATAAAAAATGATAGTGGGAGTATATCAGTAAAATCATCATATAATATCTTATGAGGAGGGTAAACACTAATACATACTTATTCATGTTATCTTAAACACATTAAATTTATCTAAAATAAATATGAATATTTCAAATATGCTAACCATTATGGTTATGTCACTTATGCTTAAATAACACTCTAACCTATAATGTAATCTCAACCGACCTCTAACAAAAATATAAGAACCCGACAATAAACATTACATAATCTTGAATTATGTTAATAATTTATATTAAAAATATTTTCAGGTTTAGAACTTTAGATAATTAAGTAATTACTTATGCATAAAATCTTTAATACGAAAAGTAGACTATTGAACTCATAATCTATTTGTTTTCATAAAACAAAAAATCTTTAAAACAAAACATGACATCATTTCATGTTTTAATAGAATAACTTTTTCTTTGATCCCATCCTTAACTCTATTATTCTTTATGTCCAATGAAAAAAATTCAAAACTTGTAAAGAGCATTAAAATATCCATAAGGGATACATTAACAAAGAAAATTATTAGTCTCTAAATAACATGAAACTCATGAATAAATTATTATAAAGCAATAATTTTCTCCTTTAATAACTAGTAAAAACCCATCACTGAATATAAGCTCATCATTTACCCGTTTTTTAACCAAAATATTTCTAAAATTCCATATAATTCAACATATAACCTAAAAGGGATACTTTGGACATAAACATATTTAAATGGAATACCCATATGGTCGACTTCCATACATATCACTAAATGGAATAACTATATGACCGAATTCCATACCCAATACATTGGAGGTTATAATGTAACTACCATTCATTGGTTTATCATGGAAATGCCCGTCATTTGGTTTATCACATAACAACCCATCAAATTTTCATGTACCATTATATAATCATAACCAATAAAATATAGAAAATATCAACATTTCACTAATAACATTTCATTTTAAATCACAAGGAATCATTTGAAGATATTTAAATTAAAAATCCATTTCAAAAACCGTTTTCAAGAATAAAAACACCAAAAAATGGAATAAGGGGTTTATTTTACAATTAAAATCATTAAGGCTTATAGAGGAATCCAAATAAGGATTACGGTGGCGGAGACGTCATTCTCTCTGCATACGTTAAAAAAATATTTTTTTTCATTTAGTAAAATGATTTGAATATAAAATATTCCCCTTGAATAAAATTAAAAGTCAAATGGTTTTTTATACACCGTATAAAAGAAATAGGTATATATTATCGAAATATTCTTCAATGAAAGGTGATTGAGATAGATTAACTTACTTTTATTGTATCATTAGATTATGGATAAATCAAATAAATTATTATTTGTGAAAAATATAAATACACCCAATATAAGTAGATATTACGTGAAAAACAATTGGAGGTAATTCAGATATATTCATAGCATGACATAACAAAGAAGTAGAATATTAACCCAAAAATGATAATTGGGTTAATAAGTGCCCTTACGAAATTTTTTCAGCCTAAAGACGTACCATAAAATTTAAAAAAATGAGTTGATGAATGAGAAAAGGGTCTCTCATCACATAGACATAAAATTTTTAGCAATATATGAACATATCCCAGTATAAGAAAATGGAAATTAAAAGACATAACATAAAACAAGTCTTTGACTAAAAGAGGAGTGTGAAAGGTTCCCTTACCTCGAGTGTAAATTGTCTCGTAAGTTCATTATTCTTCCTGAATAATAAACATAAGTAAATTTATAATTTTTTTAGAACATTTTTCAACAATATTATTCCTTTTATATTACTTATTTCACTGATATAACAATGAGTTAATTATTTGAGTTCATATCAGACATTTTGCCGATGTTTGGAAGTTGAGTAAAAATTGACATGTTATAATTAAAAATTGTTCATGTTGTCAAAAGTAAATTATCTACATAATTATATTAATTATTTAGATATCATATATATCATATATATCCAGTAAATATGTATTTATAATAGTCTATAGCATATGGATATATGAAATGAAATGCGCCATTCATGGAGACAGTAAGTTGTACATACGCATGAACACTACATTCATTTATTTTTCATATTTAATGAATTGATAACTAAATGATACCTAGGTATATTATAATTCCACTATAATATAATATATATGATCATTAAAGCTATCCTATATACATTCAATGCATGGGATGAAAAAGTCATATCACTTTTAGTGGGCAGCAGTCAGCAATTCCTCAAATGAACTTATCATATTTATGCAACATGAAAATCCAAAATGTATGTTCTAAAAGATAATTAAAGATGAATAGAGTTAAAATAAATATCATAAATATCATATATAATCACAGTTACAACATCATGGACACCATGAGAGGTGGTAAGAGAATATTGAACAATCATCATTTCGTGAGGCAACAGTTCACCGTCCAAAGAAAAAATATGTTCTATACCCATTAGATGGATGTGTGTGTGTGAGTGTAAGTCGAATAATTCTCATAATAACAACCTAGTATAATTGATATGCTGGTTTAGTTATAAAATAATTTAATAAAGAGAGTTATGGGGTTTGATAAGGGAAAATAAAAGAAAGAACCTTAAGAGAAGACATTACCTTAAATCAGGTAACTCCTTTTGATTTAAGTTAAAAGTACTTATTTAGTTGCCTTATGCCCAAGGTAAGTCTTATAGGAATAAGAAAGAGTTGTTGGGAGATTATCTGGGGAAGAAGCTGGATGAGACATCGTTTCTTGAGAGGTGTGAGTAAGGGTTAGAGGCAGTGGCCTTTTATAAGAGGGAGGATGTGAACTTATGGAATATCTGGAATTATTATTTTATTATAAATTCTATTTCAATTATAAATGATTTAAAATTAAATTATTTCTAAGATAAGATGAATATAAGTAGAAATAAAATCATCCAATAATAATTAGACATGTTTTGGATATTTTTTAATCATTATATTTTTTATTTAACCTTTTTTACTCTTACAATTTTATCAAGCATTTAACATTTGGAGAATAAAAATAGTTACCGAAAAATGAAAAATATATAATTAAAGAGTCAATAATATAATTTTATAATTATGATAACTAGTTGGTAGAATCTTAATTTTTTTTTATTTTACAATATTTAATAAAATATATCATATTTTAAAATATGAATTATGTCAATTTTTACACTATATATATCAGGACTTTGTTTAAAATACATAAACTCGTGATTACATGGAAAACAATTCCTCAATAAAAATATAACATGTATATATCATCCAAAAAAATTCATGGATGACCACAAAATAAAAAAATTAAGTTTATTTTAATATTTATAATATCATATATTTGAATCCTTAATTAATGAAGCAATCACAACATCCTTATTGTTTCATAAATAAATTTATCTATTTAATCTAAATAAACTATAAATAAAATACCATGATGTAGGAAAAAAATTTATATTTATATTCACTATTTATAGTTGAAGATATAAATTATATAACCACATATAATTTTTTTCAGTAAAAGATACATGTTTAGGTCATATATTCCTTAACAATAAATTAGATGAAATTAAATGTCATTTTCACACACACGTGGCTCCAGGAGGTTCTATAATCGACCCAAAGATGTCCATGGTCAGAAATATCTCATACAATATGGTTAGTACATGTGTTATGGTAATATAATATTATTATAAAATTATTTTTTCCCTTTTTTTACTAGATTTACCTTTTAACCATTGTAAATAAAATTTTTACTTAAGTTATTATTCATATTGTCTAAAAATTAAAGCTACATATTTATAAAATTTGGACCTCCTAATTCCAAATATTTAATCCATTTTTATAAATTCAAAATAATGAAGTTTCAGAAAATAATTTAAAATTAACTTTCATGGTCAAAACCAAAAAGCATGTTTTTAAGATGTAAAAACTAACCAAAGATTGACATGTGTTTTTGTCCAATTGTGAAGTGAAATTATACCTAATGAACAAATTTGGATTAAATGATAAAAAATATAACCTAATTATACTTTAAAACTAATAAAAATGACAAGATAATTAAATATATAATCTATATTAAAAGACAATTTTGACATAAAATGCAATATTTTTCACCATTCATTAGAAATGATCTTTATAAAAAATATGCCATAAATGAACCCAAAGTAAATTTTTATATCATGATTCTAAATAGAAAGTATAGTTTGTTAAAAATAGAATATGAAATTGAAAAAAAATATATAAAAAGGGTTCTCCATCAAAAGGTGGTAAATCGGCCTTTTAAAGAATATTAGAGTATTTCGTGCTTAAAATCAGGTTCATTCTTATTTTAAGGCTGAAAAATTTATTAGATAAATGTAAAAACATTGAACAAAAATGTGTAATGATAATTTAGTTAAAAATTTCTATTTCAAGCATTACAAATCTTGTGCATTAACTTCAATTTAAAATAATTTTATTATTATATTATTTTTCGGTATAACTCAACATTGTTTGCAATATAAGATCTGAAAGAAACACATTATTGTCTGTTTATTACACTATAAAAAAATGTGTTCCCTTTAACATAAAAATAATATCTTATTCATAAGTATTAATATCAATTAAAAATTATTGTTCTGTAAATACCTAGGTAATTACTTATTGTGTATTTTAATTATGGTGGATACTGTGACTATAAATATCAGTCAAAATCGACCATAGTGATCCCACTACATTAGGCACCTCTTCCCAGAATAAGTAATAGTTGAAAGTCTATATGGAAAATTGGTTTTTCATTCTATATCCTTTGAGTGAATACTATATAATGATAAAATACAATATTATACAAATATAGAAGTTTTGTAGAAGAAATTACCATGACGGGAGCATCCAAACTCACTTTCCTTGGCGGTCCCCCCAAGATATAGTAGTTGTGGAATTATCTGAAATTCCATATTGAGCCCAGGTAAATTAATTTGACATGTTAAATAATAATACTTAAAAAATATTTAAAACAAAATCTCTAAAACTTTGGAAATTTAATTAAAATAATAATAACCTTGATAGCATGATTAACAGCCAACACCGAGCTTTATGAAAAATGTGATATACAATAGAAAATATTATTATATAAATGTGACCATAACAACATTATGGTTAAATTGAAGTGTATGAACATGAGTAAATTCATTATTAATTTTTTTTATAAATATCCAACTCAATACAAAATTATTGACTAATTATTATGAAAAAAGAACTCATTTTTTTAGTGATGTCATTTTTTTCTTTAAAAATGCATTTTCATAAAAATTGTTTTTACGACATTTTATTTTATGAAAATTTAATAAATTTATTCCAATTTTCGATTTTTTATTTTATAAAATAATATCATTTTAATTTAATCATATCAAAATTAATTTTGGGTTCCCTTTTAGGTTTTTTTTCAAATGATTGATTTTTTGGTGAATACTGATAAATAAAAATTATACAAATATTGTCATTTATTTTCAATAAATAAAGAAATTTTAATGTAAAATTCTATTTTAGATCTGGTATTAAATTTAAATAGAATCCATTTAATTTATAATAATGTAATTAATTACATTTTACTATGAAATTCTAATATACGTAAATTTTTATGCATAAAAACACATTTTTTTTCTAAAAGTTATTTTTCAATGCCTTTTATGAGTTTATATTAAAATTTATTTCTTTCAAATATATATATTTAATCTTGAAAATTCGAAACATTATTTTATATTATAAATTTCAATTTTTGTTAATATTTTCTTTTATTTTTGTCATTATGAATAACAACCTTGGTAAATATTTATCAATGCGATAAGAGAAAAATGGGTAATACAGGGTTAAAACTTTCTTATAAAGAATTAAAATTATAAAAAACATACCATTATAATGTTGGATGAGTAGTGTTCATCCATTTAAAAACATATAAAATATGGAAACTATGTTACATTTTTATTTTATTATCACCTTTATATTCTTTTAAGAAAATTATAAATACAAAAATGTCACTCTCTTGAGTTTAATATCTCTAAATTTATTCATAAGTATTAAAAGTGGTTATGGTCAGCTACATATTTTTATTTTAAATAAAAAATAATTTTTTTATCTTAGTAATTTATTTTTATGTTTTAGTGATTGAATAATTACCTTAAATTTTTAGGCAACACTGACACATTATTTATTCAATTAGTAAAAAATATAAATAATTTTTTTTAACAATATTAAAAGTAAATAAATTTGAAATAATCATTATGTTATGATAATTTTAGGTAAAAATTACAAATTAAGGATGTGTTAAATGTTTAAATTCAAATTCCATGGCTATATTGATGACTTTCAGTTCAAAGTAAACGAATAGTGGAAAAAATTAAATTAATGATATTTTTTGGAAAACAACATTTTATTAAATTATTTAAAAATCATAAAAAAATTCAAAGATGAAAATTATGATGGTAAATGGTATAAAATGGGAATACTTTTCCAATTTTGATTCAATTTTTAACTTATAAGTAAAATTGTAACCCTATATGATAAAAAATATTGTTACTTTAATTGATCATAAACAAGTTAATAGATGGTTTAAACCAAAAGATAAGGTTTAAAATTACATAAAAACTTATCTAAATATCATTTTTGGTTATATTTAAACCATATTCAATTTTTTATTTGAAATAATATTATCCTTGAAGCATTATACTTTAGGAGGACATTAATTATATTTAAATCATTGAAGACATTCCATGTGTGTCATTTCCCTCACTTATAAAATAAGACCCCTCCTCTCTTTTATTTACACCTTCATGATCCTTTTATATCGACTAAAACCTAATATGTTATCTTCTACACACCTCTATCCATGAATTAGTGTTTTTATTATACTCAAAATACCATTCCAAGGGACCTTAATAAGTACTTGAAGACATCTTCTAAAGAAGAGGTAATCTTATTATCCGATATCTTATAAATTATTTGTCCTTTTAACTACTCTAAATATTTAGTAGTCATAATAAAATAATAGATTCCATATATTAAATATATTGACATTTTATTATTATTATGATTCTGAAGTTCTGTTGTGATGTTTTTTATTCCAATTTTATTTATTTATTGATTACTATTCTTTTGTAAAAAGTTTTTTTTTGTAAAATTAGTGAATGTTGCTGAATGTTTCAACCCAAACAAAAAGAGGGATAAAACGTTTATTATATGAGAATGTTTATTAATATACAAATAATTTAGGGATGAGTAGATTTAGAAACAAATGTTTTTAAGAAGATAAAAGGTAAAAGTTCTACAATACTGATCACCGAACTGAGGTCCATCGATATAAATAATTGACTAAAGAATCTATTAGTAATAGAGTTATTTCTGAAATTAAGGGAAGTCATAATACATTATTATGTAATTAAAAAGGTTCTCTTACAATCTCTGAGATCTCATAAATCATAAAAACTTTCATAATAAAATCTTTTGAGGAAATTGAGGAATATTAAATATTGTATCAATTATAAGAATCAAGAAAAAGATTTTATAGAATCCAGAAGTACTAGTCATGAATGTTTTTAAAAGTATAAATGATTTATGGATGATGAGGTTTTATGATAATGAGGATTCCGTCATTATGAGGATTTTGTCATTATGAGGATCCCATCATTATGAGGATTCTATCATTATGAGGATTCTATAATTATGAAGATTCTGTCATTATGAGGATCCCATCAAACTTACTATAAGGAGGAGAGTCATTTGGACTAACTCTGAGAAGGAAAATTAATCATATTGATTATGAGAAGGGAAGTTAATTGAGATAACACTAAGGATGAAATAAAATCATACTGATTTTAAGAAATAAATATAACCTGACCAACTCCAAGAAGTAATGATAATCAGACTAACATTGAGAAGAAATGCCAATCATACTGAATCTGAGGAAGAATGAAAACCAGACTAACTCTGATGGGTAAATTCAATTCATAATGAGCTGGGGATGTTACATCATACTGAGCTGAAAAATTTTCATTGTAATGAGCTGGGGAAGTTCTATCAAACTGAATAACAGTAAGGAATATCGAGAAGGCTAGTTACGGGGAATACTCAAGAAGATTCCAGATGTTTTGTGAAGAGTTTAAGTGATCAATCTTGAAATTCAAATATGTGTATATCTTGTAGTTTTAGAATTTTATTAAGTGATAAATGTTTTTTAATTTCCTTAATTTTCTATTTTGGGGTTTATATAAATAGAATATCAAATAAATTAGTAAATTTATATCTTTTTATCATGCAATAAAGGTGGGTTTCTACAATGTTTGATTCAAAATTTGAGTCAGAATTATTTCTGAATAGATATTTCATCATAAGGTCAGGAATCTATTGTTTTTTTACCAAACTAAGAAACATAGTATTGAGTTAATTAGATTGAGGAATATTAGACTAAATAGTTGATCATATTTTGAGAAATGTTGATTGAGATCTGTTTCACCATATAGATTCCATCATATTGAATTCAACAGTATAAGAGAATCATACCCAACCACATCAGATAGAGAATCTAGATATAGAATTGTGGAAGAGTTTTAAGAATTTATTTATTCTTTTATTTTTATTCAACTATTTATAATAAAACATTATAAACTAATAAGAGATAGTATAATCATTTCTATTGAGATATAGAAGGTGTCTAATGGTTGTTGTAATAAGATTTATTCACTTATTCTTATGAGTGAATTTTAATAGACCCATGGGATTGGGAATAGAAAAGATATAGGTCCTCACAATGAGGCCAAACCTTGTAAATATTCTATGATATACTTTATTTCCTACATTATCATGCATGAGTATTTAATAAAAGTTGATAATTAGATAAACATTGACAGTTTGTTGGTGTAACATGTTGAGATTTTGTGAAATATTTTTTTTCAAATTTATTTATTTTTTTTATATTTTTCATTTCATATTACAAAAGAAATAAATAAGTATATATATATATATATATTAAAACACTATGTCAAACATTGCATTCACATGACACCAAATTTTATTGGGCTAAACACAACACTGAAATGGGTTGTGCTACATGCATTACCAACATGGCATGTTTTACACGCAACACCCACTTGGCATACATTACATGCATTGCCAATTTTCTACGAAACATCATTTAATTGTTATAATTATTTAATTAGTATAATTATAACTTAGATGTTAGAAAAAGTAATATCAATAGTAATAACTAATTTTCATATATTATTTATAATGGTTTTATATAAATAAAACATATAGTTAATGAAATATATAATTTTTGGGGAAGTCTTTATATGTTTTAAAATAATATTTTCCTAAAGAATTGGATTATAATTCCCTTTGTGAAAAATAGTAAAATTAATTTTAGACACTAATAGAAATTAAATTTGATAAAATTAAAATAATTTTTCTAATATAAAATGTTGAAATTAAATTATGGTGAACTTCTGGTATTTTTCTAAGAAACTTCTTTTTTTGGGTGAATAGTAAAAATTACTGCAATTTAATCAAGAATAGCTTTTTCATCTAAATAATGATTATTTTTAACATATATTGTCAATTTTTTATTAAATTTGAAATAGATAATTAATGAATATATTAAAACTATTTATTTCATTTGAGTTACTTTTTATATTGAAACTATATGTAAAAACTTATTGACCTTTTAATGTTTTTACATAAAAAATCTGCTTTCTCCCCATGTCTATGGGATTAGAATTAAAATTTATTTTCTAACATCATTGATTTAAATTTTTAAAAATGTATGTACACTTTTTTAGGAAGTATGATAATTTTAATCTAATAAGATAAACTTCAATTTTTAGAAAAAATATTTGTGATGGTGATTAAAATTAATCACAATGATTAAGGTAAGATTAAGCTTAATTAAAAACTAAACTTTAATCATGAGGAAAAAGATGACCTGATTTTTTTTCCAAAACGCATATTTTGGGGCTATTTCATCCATAAATATTAAATTATTAATTTTGGACAGTTTTTTATGAAATATTTTGGTAAGAAAACTTGTACACCTAACATATTTTAAAAAATTTCTAGTGAGTCCTTTTCATTCCCTATAAAAGGCCAACACTGTACGTCTTATTCACACCTATAAAACCAATTAGGATCTTCCTATATCTAAAAAATAAACTTACAAACATCCCCTCATTCCTCATAGAAGACTATCCTTTGGTAGAATGTATTCTATGGAAGTATTTTTGTTCAAACCAAAATGAGTTACCTTATTTAGAGGTTACCTCCTATCACAATATACTTTCTTGTATTTTCATTCTCCTCCCCTAAACTCTATTTATTCATTGATTTTATATTAAAAAAATGTCTTCAATATACTAGAATGTTTTTATTCTATGTTTTAGATACTAACTCAAACACACATCCATCTAATGGGTAACAAACATATTGTTTATGTGTACAACAAATAAAAACCTTACTAAAACATGACTGCTCATTTTTTTCTTTACTAGATCTCGTATGGGAAATTAGGATAAAAAATAAATTTATAAATTTCATATATTATATTTTTTGTTTATCTATTCTTTTTTATTCCTATTAAAACACATGCCTTTTTTTACTTTCCATTTGGTGTAAATATGATAATTTTGTTTGAAGAAGTGTGGACTACTGCCCCTCCATGCTTTTGATTCGTTTATACACTGCTGGAATGTATTCAGGATGGGTTTAGTGAACTTAAATGATATATATGACATAATAATTATAATATAATAATTATATATATATACATACATATATATAATTTTTTTTGTCATTAACATTATTTTATTCTATACGATAATAAAAATGGAAATATCGTTCATGCGTACATACGACTTACCATCTCCATGAATGGTGTATTACATTTTATGATTTTATATTTTTTAAATTATTATAATAAAAATATAATAAATATAAAAGAAATTAATATCATGGTTTACATTCTTTAAATCTTGATATATTTATAAGGACCAATGATATTAAAAATTAAAACACAAGAGAAAAAATGAAGTGAATATTACATGAAGTGAAACCATAACATGAAATTGTTCTCAAGAATGCATTATAAAGTCATAATAAAAATATATATAGATTTATATATAATAATATGGTTCAATATATTATTTATAATGAATTTATAATTTTTATATAGGTGGTATGATCGAGTACGACGAGAGTAAAGACACAATGTAATTGAATTTCATCTCAATTTTTTTATTTCTGTAAGATACATGGTTTATTCACCACCAATTACTTTTGTATGTTGTGTATACTTATCAGGGATATATTATATGAGTTTGATAATTAATATTATGGGTATTTACTTATTAATATAATGATATTTATATTATTCTATTTATTTTTCAAAAGTTACGATATAGGTAATATAATTTTGGAGCAATTTTCCATCATTGAGACACATGCCATGTAATACACTTAATATTTTTCCATGAGGTGTATATACATAGTTTGAAATTTTATATCATGAATATAATTATTTTCATAACTTTTTATGCTTCATGTAATTTCTTTTTATTACATGGGGGCTGCTGTTCAAATTTACCAACTGGTAAGATCTTATTGAAACAATATCATCACTTTTAGAGATTGTTTATGTTTATGTATCCTTTGATGAAATATTTTGATCCATATATTAGGAACTCTCATAAAGTTTCTCCTCATATAGTTATTAATGCTATATTCATGTATTGGTTCCATTTATCAACTATTCGTTTCATAATATTGTTAAAACAATTTTTTTAAGAAAGACTGACTTTACCCTCTCTTTGGTCGGAAATCAATGTTTTTTCAAAACAATATTTTCTAAGAAGATTTTCCAAGAATATTAAACAAATATCCAATGAAAATTAAAAGAAATTTATAAACAATTTTTTATTTTACCAATTATTTCAAAATAATCTTCTTATCACTTTCCAAATTATAAATTTTTCTAACTTTTTTACAGTGAAGAAGGAATGCTCATTTTACTTTGAATGACATGTATGCATTAACCATTGTCAATTATTTGAAGCTTTATTTTCATGTTTAAAAGGTTATTTTTTTTAGAAATTAAAATATATATTTAAAGAAATTTAATTGAAAAGTTATTCAATATTCTCTTATGAAATTTCAAGGAGAATTAATTTAAAAAAACTGTTTTCAGGTTATTATATTTTTTAATGGAACATTGATTTCAAAAAACAATTCAATCATATTTTATAATTTTCCAAGATTTTTAATGAAAAATGTTTTCAAGATAATTTTATATGTTTTGAATTAAAAAGGATTCCAAAAATATTTCATGATCCTTCTATAATTTTTCACAAAAAATGGGTTTCAAAACGTTTTCAAGAACAATTTATATGTTTTTGAAGAAAAAGGTTTCAAATATGTTTTCAAATATATATTTATAATATTTACTATTTTTTTCGTGAAAATGGATTTAAAAAGTTTTTTATTTTTTAAAGATCCCGTTTCAAATAAAAAGTGTATTTTCCACAATAAGTGTTTTTAAAATATATTTCCAAGTTATTTTAATTCTAATATGACATCTATTTATGCAACTCATTCCCTTCAAAGATATGATCTGATGCTTCCATTCATATTCTTTATTTAGTTGTTTCTGTTTTGATGGAATGAAGATTATGAATCCTATTTCTCTTCCATGGGTTATATTCTTTTAAAACCTAGTTTTTTCATGGGTAATGCTTTTAATGAAATAATTATGAAACCTGACATTGTTTGTAGGTTGAGATATGATTACATATTTCTGTAATGACCTGGAAATTCTATGGAAATTTTTTTCTCAAATACATTGGAAATTTACAAGTTCGTAGTTTCTGACGGCGCTTGATTCCGAGGCCCGGTGTGCCCAAAATTAATTTATAAAGTTTTGTATAGGTACGTTCAATAAATGTATTAATGGGATTTTATATCTTTTGAATCGGTTCTCGGAACAGAAATCTGAGGGCACTGTTGAACTCACAGCATCAGTGATTGATTAGTGAGACCTTCACCGCAGTTGTGTTCTAATGAGAATGGGAGTTAGTTTTTTGGGTTTTTAATTAAATTGAATAAAAATAAAGGCTTAACTTTATTTTTATTTGAGGTGGTTAAAACATCCAAGTGGAGGTTAGAGGTGGGGTCCCCCCACACATAACCTCCCTTGAGAGGATACTATTTGGTGGGGCCCACCTAAAGTTTAAGCATCTCATGTAATCAAAGAGGTGGGGCCCACACAAGCTTTAACACACCTTTAACCCCTTGGAACCCCCAATTAAGTGGGGAGCCTCTTCACCTTCCCCTCATTAAGTACCAACTCTTTCACTTACTTAATTGGTACATTTTGAATTCTTTTGAATTCAAGCCAACAATAAAATAATAGAAAAAGCTATTATTTCATTTTGGTTGGAAACTCTCTTTTGGTGGTGCCTTGGAGAATCTTGGAAGAATTTAGTGAACTTCATCCTCTCAATGAAGAACATGAAGAATGCCCCTCACCACTGGAGAACGACGAACACCATCTTCTCCCTTCTTCAACTGGGGAATGAAAGGGAAGCACTGTCGCCCAAGAAGTACGCCGACGAAGTCACCTCGACTCATCTTCTCAGAGATCTTACTCCTCCGACATTGAGTGAATGACGTCCCCCTTCTGCGACTCCATCATCGATCACCTAACACAAGGTAAGGGAATTTGAGTTGAATTATTTCTCGATCATCATAGTTCAAACCTCGGATTACTGTTATGGTGATTGATATCAACGTAACGAGGAGGGCTCAGACCGCACGAACATGGCCCGACCCCCCTGATTGTTCTTGTTTGTTGACGATGGTGGTGGCACAACGGTGCCGCCGGAAGAGAGGATTGCAGCAGAGAAATAGGCCATGACCGACGGGCTGCGACGGTGCATGCAGTGACTGGCAACGAGCTGGCCATAGAAGAAGTCAGCGACATAAGGGCTGCTGAGGAGCCGCGACGGTCAGACGAGCAGGGCGTGGTGTTGTCGCACCGTACCAGAGAGAAGAGCTGTGGCCATAGGCCATGGTGGTCAGAGGAGGGGAGCCGACTGAGCCGGCCGCTGGTGCATGTAGCAGGTGGGACCCATAAATTCCTATGGTTACCAACTCGGAACCATGCGCTGACCGTTTAGGAAGACAATGGTGTGGACCCCCAAGCGTGGTTGCCCGACCACGTGTACCCGACAACCGGGCTACTCGTCGGCCAGGCTGCCTTCGGCTGGGCAACCCTTGGTCGGGCCACCCTCGAGCCGCACCACTCCGGCCACCTCTTCGGGCCGGGACACCCCCTCGGTCCAGGCCGCACCCTCGGTCTGGGTCGGACCCGCTGACTGGGTCGGACAAGACCCCGACCTTTTTGGATTGTTTACACCTTTTCGCCCCTATCCTAGGCTATGGGTGTTCGATCGACGAACCATCTATGGAGAAGGAAATAATAGAAAGAGATGGTTCTTTTGGAATACCCCACTTGAGGTCTGGACATATTTGGAGTATGGTCAGGTTGGTTTGAACCTAAAAACCAACCAGTCCCCTCAGATGGAAATGCCAATAACTCACGTATCGGGCGTCCTATTGACGCACCTTCTATCGCGTTGGAACCCTTACAACATGAAAATACATTGGGTTGCTCCTTTATGGATTTTAGTTGTGGTCGAGGTATGATTGATATCTCGAGGGAAGATTCTACAGAACTCGAGCACACCGGGTGCGAGGAATCCAGTGGCTGATAGTGAGGTGGAGGTTGGAGACAGATCATATGAAGGTCAGTACTCAGTGATCCTGTGTGGGTTAGTGCATACCGATTCTATGTGGGTCAAATCCTGTGTGGGTCAGCACTCAACGATCCTATGTCGGTCAACGCATACCAATCCTGTGTGGGTCAGATCCTTTGTGGGTCATTGCAGGGGTTAGTTCCTATCGATCTTATGTCTGTCAGACTCCGTATGGTCAGAAGCACTGACGCTTGATAGAATAAGATGATCCAGCTTCACGACTAACCATCTATACTTCTATAATTTACTGAAATACTAGTTTGAGTTGAGTCAATGAGTTTCATGTTTTCCTCATGATTGAGATGGGTTACTAAATAACTTAGGTATATGTATGTTCATATATCAAAGTAAGGGTTATCCATTGACTCCGTACTTTTTGGTTATGCTTGTTGGATTTTTTGATACCATGAGGGTCTCGGGGTCCCTACTGAGTATCGTTATACACACCCATGCACAGGCTATGCCCGCACCTTGTTTTGTTGGTTGCAGACGACGGACAACGCAGATCGGGGAATAGTGTAGCATAACTGGATGGTACCTGGAGGTCGACCACTCGATGAGATGTTTACAGAGCGGATGGACGGACTTGGGATGATGAGGAGGCCATCAATACCCACCCTTTAGGTGGGAATTCCAGAGGACAACCCAGTAGCTTCTTTACTTTCTTTCTTCAGTTGTACTAGTATTTCAGTTGTATTGTACTTTACTGTTGGGCTTGCATTTTCGGCCCCATTACTTTCAGTACACTTTTTTGTATACAATTTTACATAGCGTTTTACTTCCAGTTTCGTACTCTATTGTGTTTTTTTGCTGTTATAAAGGAAATTCCGTCCCATTTTAGGGATTTTCGCCTTTGGTGCTAGTCTCCAGCCCCTGGCCTAAAGAAGGTGGGCTTGGGGTAGCCATGATACGGGCCCCGGGGGAAGGGTCAGGACAAATTGGTATCAGAGGAGTCGGTTCTACCAAAGAACTTAGGACGCTAATCATTCTTTTCATTGAAGCGATATTGTTAAGGGTTCTAAGTGTGGTTTTTAGTTCAGGGAGCCCAGTGTTGGTGTGGCGGCTGACATATCCATACACCAGGACCCTAACTTTTGATTTCCGACTCAGTGCACGAAAACACGGATTGCGTGTGTGTTTTAAAAAGTTTTATTTAAGTCAGCTTAACCAGGTCAGGTCACCAGGTATAGTCTTTTGACTGTGTCGCATCTATTTCTTTCAAGATTCCTCCCAACAGAGCCCCGAGAGTCGTACGTACTGATAGCCCACTGGGCGGAAAGGCTTCGGTGAAGGGCCCTCTTCCTGTTGAGGAACTCGTGGGGGCACCAGTGGTACCACTTCTCGTTGGGCCACCGATGCCACCAGCCCCAAAAGCTGACAATGTACGCCAATTGAGCGCGTTGCATGAGTTCTAGCGCTAGAGGCCACCCAGGTTCTGAGGAGAGACGGATCCACAGGCGGCTGAGGATTGGCTGGAGGCTGTGGTGAGATTTTTTAGGCTGGTATGGACACCAGTGAACCTCAGGGTCATTCTTGCTGCGAGTCTCTTTGAGGAAGCTGCAGGAAGATGGTGGAGCCAGATGCTCCAGGTTCACGACCAGGCGACACTACTATGGACAGACATCAAGAGCCTGTTCTGGGCAGAGTTTGTTCCATCCACCATTCGAGCAGTGCGGATTCTGGAGCTACTACATTTGGGGCAGGGAAGCATGATAGTATAGCAGTACTCAGCGATGTTCACCAACCTCTCTTGCTACTCTATAGATATGGTGCAGGACCCATTTTTCAAGGCCCAGAACTTTGAAAAGGGGCTCAAGTGAGAGATCAGAGCTTAAATGAACTCCCTCAACATCCCGATGCAGGCGGGGGTGTTAGAGAGAGCTCTCATATTGGAGAGTTTCTTTGATGAGCAGTCACCAGTAGCAAGACCAACTACCAGTCAACATGCAGTAGAGTCTTCTACAAATGGCAGTAGACAGATGATGTAGAGGTCCAAGAGGACCAAACCCACAGGTGGTCGATCGTAGGACTCAGGATTAGTTGTGCGGGGCACACAAAACAGATAATTCTATTCCAGGAGCAGACAATTCTACTCATGCATTGGGCAGGGTCATATGGCAGGTGACTGTACGACCCGCCGTAGAGATGATCAACAGTCAGTTGAGGGACCTTCCTGGAAGAGGCAGAGGTTCTATCGATGCATTCTGCAGGGCATAGAAAGATGTGGCAGAGGATCTGGTCGAGTAGCTGGCGGTGGACGATGTTTCAACGTGTTTCCACCACCACCACCAGGTAGACCACCCCGACCGCAGGGTGCTGGCGGGCAGGGGATAGCTCAGCATCAGGAAGCTGTGGCATATGACCATAGAGCTTAGGAGATTATTTGAGGTACTATCTATTTCTAGTCCACCTTAGCTGCAGTTCTTATAGACATAGGTGCTGGTCACTCTTTCATTGACAATTCCCTCATTCGGAGCTCAGAGATTCTGGCGGAGCCGTTGGCTCAATCCATACAGCTAAAGACTCCTATGGGAGCAGACTTGATGACTGGTACTGGCAGTGTGAGCTTAATCTAGGAGGCGAGAGTTTCGGCTGGGATCTCCTCGTAGTGGCATCGAGGCCTTACGACGCCATCTTTAGTATGGAATGGTTATCAAAAGTCCATGCTCAGATTCACTGTATTAGGAAAAAAGTGTGGTGTGTCTGCACAGATGGGACCAGGTTTACTGTAACATCCCCAAATGATATAGGGTTAAATGACTAAATGATATGACTTATGTCAACAAGGTACACCTTCCTTTTCGAGAGCCTGTCTGATTAGAATTCCACAGTTAAGCGTGCTTGGCCTGAAGTAGTTATCAGGATGGGTGACCTTCTGAGAAGTTTCCTAGGGAGTATGTGAGTGAGGAAAAAGCACACTATAAAGGACATGTGTTGGCCTGTGGGAAAAATCATTAGTCAGATGACCCGTTCAGGCATGTGGGTGGACCCTAGGGTGGGCCCCACATGTCTGCGGGGCACCTGGTGGTACCTGGTGGGCTAGAACGCGACGACCACGTTATGGCGGGGTGTCTGTGCTGTCATCGGGACCCGGTTGTTACAATTGGTATCAAAGGTGGTACCCAACCTTAAGTTAAGCGCACTGCCTGGGTTGAGATGTAGGGCCCACAATGAGGACGTTGTGCTCTAGGGGGGGGGGGGGGTGATTGTAACATCCCCAAATGATACAGGGTTAAATGAGTAAATGATATGACTCATGTCAACAAGGTGCACCTTCTTTTTTCGGGAGCCTGTCTGATTAGAACTCCACAGTTAAGCGTGCTTGGCCTAGAGTAGTGATTAGGATGGGTGACCTATTGGGAAGTTTTCCAAGGTGTGTGTGAGTGAGGACAAAGCATACTAGAAAGGACATGTGTTGGAATGTGGTGAAAATCATTAGTCAGATGACCCGTTTAGGCATGTGGGTGGACCCTAGGGTGGGCCCCACGTGTCTGCGAGGCTACTAGTGGTACCTGGTAGGCTAGAACCCGACGACCATGTTAATGCGGGGTGTTTTTACTGTCACCGAGACCCGGTTTTTACATTTACCTTCACCGGTGAGAAGTGAACCTTTGGAGTACCTGACGAACTGACTCAGAGGAGGGTGCACCCGATCACTCATCAGTTGGCCTACCTTACTATCGGATAAGTAGATGTGGAGAGTCCGAGTTATCCTGTAGTGGTGGATCCGTACATGGATGTTTTCCCTGACGAAGTTCCAGGACTACCTCCTTGATGATAGGTGGACTTCTATATTGACACGTAACCCGATACGACACCGATATCTACTTCAGCATATTGGATGGCTCTCACTGAGCTTCGTGAGCTGTGGGTATAGCTAGAGGACTTGCATGGGAAGGGATTAATCTGATATAGTGTTTCTCCCTAGGTATCCCCGATTCTATTCACCAAGAAGGCGAATGAGAGCTTGAGGCTATGTGTTGACTACCGTCAGCTAAATCAGGTGACTGTGAAGAACAAGTACCCACTTATGAGGATTGGTGAACACTTTGATCATCTCAAGGGAGCACAATGGTTTTTGAAGATAGACCTTAGATCAGGCTATCTCCATCTCAGAGTTTGAGATGAGGATGTCCAGAAGACGGCTTTCAGGTGTCGTTACGGCCACTACGAGTTCTTGGTTATGCCCTTCGGTGTAACCAATGCTCCAGCAGTGTTCATGAGTCTCATGAATAGGAGCTTCCATCCTTACCTCGAACTCTTTGTCGTATTTTTCATCGATGACATACTAGTCTACTCGACTACTGAGGAGGAGAATGCCTACCACTTAAAGGTAGTACAGGACACACTCCGAGAGCACCATCTTTATGGTAAGCTCTCGAAGATCCAGTTTTGGATTTAAGAGGTTCACTTCTTAGGACACATCATCTCAGAGGCTTGAGTTGTAGTAGATCCAGTTAATATTGAGGTGGTACTTTCATGGGAGCCACCCAAGAGTGTGAAGGAGGTATGAAGTTTCTTGGGCTTGGCTGGATACTATCGGAGATTCGTCCCAGACTTCTCTAGAGTAGCAGCACCACTATCAACCATGATAAAGTAGGGGAAACCATTCTTGTGGTCAGAGAGATGCCAACAAATCTTTCAAGAGACAAGAAAGAGGGTGACTAGTGCCTCCATATTGAGGCTTCCGGAGGAGGGTGTAGGGTACGTAGTTTACTGGGATGCATCAGGGACTGGACTTGGGTGTGTCCTGATGCAGGATCAAGCAGTGATTGTATATGGTTCTCGGTAGTTGAGACAGCATGAGAAAAATGATGCTAACCATGACCTGGAGTTTGAAGTACTGGTCTTCGCCTTGAAGATGTGGCAGCACTATCTTATGGGTGAACATTTTACCATGTACTCTGATCACAAAGGTGTCATGTATATCTTCTCTCAGAAGGACCTAAATCTGAGTTAGCAACGATGGCTCGAGTTCCTCTAGAAATATGAATTTGAGATAGTATATAGTCCTGGGAAGGGGAATGTTGTTGTGGACACGCTCAGTTGGAGGACTGATATTTAGCTGCTAGGAGAGGTGACAGAGCAGCTAGCTTCCTTATAGATATTTTTTTTGGATAGGTATGGATCAACCTATCTACATTCTCTTACAGTCACTCCTCCACTTCTTTAGAGAGTCAAGGAGGCACAACGTGGGGATGATGTCTACGAGACATGACATGCTCAGATATCCATAGGGCATGCTCCTGATGGATTTTCTGAAGGTGGGGATCACATCATCCTCTTTGGAGGACATACCTTAGAACCTATTCCACTTTAAGAGGAACTGTTGAGAGAGTTCCATACTTCCCCTCTAGCGGTATATCCAGGAGTGGCGAAAATGTACCAGGACCTCCGAAAATGGCACTGGTGGATAGGTATGAAGAAGGCAGTAGTAGAGTATATCTCTCGATGCCTCACTTGTCAGCAAGTGAAGGCGGAGCACCAGGTACTAGCAGGCTTGGTTCTGCCCTTAGAGGTCCTAGAGCGGAAGTGGGTTGGGATATCCATAGACTTCATGATTGGTCTTCCACGTACATCCAGCAGTCACGATTCAATATGGGTGGTCGTGGAATGACTCAACAAGACATTCCACTTCCTACTGATCAGAGAGTAGGGCTCAGTAGAGATCTTGGGAAGCCTCTATGTGCAGGAGAATGTGCGTTTGCATGGAGTACCTTCTTATATTGTCTCTGACCATGAAACACAGTTTACTTATTGGCTATGGAATGGGATGCAAGAGGCTTTTGGGATAGAACTTCACTTGAGAACCACCTTCCATCCTCAGGCAGATGTCCAGACTGAGCAGACCATTTAGACCCTCGATGAAATGCTTCGTGCATGTGTCCTAGACTTTGGTCACAGCTGGGGGGACCACTCACCATTGGTGGAGTTTTCCTACAACAATAGCTATCACTCCACCATCAGAATGTCACCATATGAGGACTTGTATGGTCGACCTTGCAGATTGCCTCCATGGTGAACAGACCCAGGAGAGTCAGAACTAGGGGGACCAGAGATGGTATGCGCTACCAAGGAGAAGGTGCAGATCATCTAGGAGTACATGAAGACTACACAGAGCAGGTAGAAGTCATATGCTAACAAGATAAGGAGACCTATGGAGTTCGAGGATGGTGGGAACGTCTTCCTACGAGTCTCACCTTAACAAGGCTTACAAAGATTTGGCTGTGGTGGAAAGTTATCTCTGCAATTCATCAGACCTTTCTAGGTCATCAGTAGAGTAGGCAAGGTGGATTACCGCCTTGCTCTTCCACCTTAGATGCACAGGTTGCACAATTTCTTCCACGTATCTCAGCTAAGATGATACGTGGATGACCCTTATCACATTATAGACCATGGGGAGATGGGAATCGATGACGAGGTGACATTCAAGTAGGTTGTAGTAGAGATTTAGGATCGACATGATTGGGTCCTGTTTGGACTGTCGATACCTCTGGTGCGCGTTCGTTGGAAGCACAGGAACCACCAGGAGAGCACATGGGATCGGGAGGCTCATATGCATGCTCAGTACCCCCTTTTGTTCCCTTAGTATGAGTTGTAGCTTATGAGGACATAAAACCCTGAGGTAGGGAGAATGTAAAGACTTGGAAATTCCATGGAAAATGTTTTCTTAAAGACATGGGATTTTATGAGTCCGTAGTTTCTGACGGCGCTTGATTCTGAGGCCCGTTGTGCCTGGAATCAATTTCTAAAGTTTTGTTCAAGGTACATTCAGAAAACGTATGAGCGGGATTTTATATCTTTTAAACCAGTTCTTGGAACAGAAATCCGAGGGCACTATTGAACTCACATCGTCAGTGATTTCTTAGTGAGACCTTCACCACAGTTGAATTCTAATGAGAATGAGAGTTAGTTTTTGGTGTTTTTAATTTAATTTAATTAAAATAAAGTGTTAACATTATTTTTATTTGAGGTTGTTAAATCCTCCAAGTGGAGGTTAGAGGTGGGGTCCACCCGCACATAATCTCCCTTGAGAAAATAATATTTGGTGGGGCCCACCCGATGTTAAAACATCTCATGCCATCAAATAGGTGGGGCCAACAAGATCTTTAACCCCCCTTTAACCCCTTGGAACCCCAAATTAAGTGGGGAGCCTCTTCACCTTCCCTTCATTAATGTTCCAACTCTTTCACTTAATTAATTGGCACATTTCGAATTCTTTTGAATTCATTCCAACAATAAAAGAATAGAAAAATCTATTATTTCATTTTGGTTGCAACTCCCTTTTGGTAGAGCCTTGGAGAAACTTGGAATAATTGAGAGAACTTCAACCTCTCCACGAAGAACATGAAGAACGCCCCTCACCAATGGAGAATGAAGAACACCATCTTCTTCGTTATTCATTAGGGGCAAGAAAGGGAAGCACTGCCGGACATGAAGTACGCCGATGACGTCATCTCAAATCGTCTTCTCTGAGATCTTCCTACTATGACATTGACAAAATGACATCTTCCTTTCGCCACTCCGTTATCGATCACCGAACTCGAGGTATGGGAATTTGAGTTGAATTATTTCCCGATCTTTTTCAGTCAAACCTCGGATTATTGTTATGCCAATTTATATCAACGTAACGAGGTGGTCTCGAACCACACAAGCATGGCCCAACCCTCCCCCTTTGATTTTTCTTATTTCTTGATGATGATGGTGACACAACGGTGCCATCGGAAGAGAGGATCGCAGTAGAGAAATGGGCCGCGACTGACGGGCCGCGGTGGTGCATGCGGTGACTGGCAACGAGCTGGCCATGGAAAGAAGCCGGCAGCGCAAGGGCCGCCAGGCCTCTGACGAGCCGTGATAGTCAGACTAACTAGGTGCGGCATTGTCGCGTAGCACAAAAGATAAGAGCCGCAACCATAGGCTGCTGTTGTCAGAGGTGGGCGGCTGGCTAAGCCGGCCACTGGTGCGCGCTGCAGGCAGGACCCTTTGGGTCCCATGGTTACCAGGCTGGCGCCATGCATCTGCCATTTCGGAAGAAAGGGTGGGTGTACCCCCCCATGTGTGGCCAGCCGGCCTCGGCTGGGCCACCCTCGGGCAGGACCACTCGAGCCGCCTCTTTGGGCCGGGTCACACCCTCGGGCCAGGCCGCACCATCAGTCCGGGTCAGACCCATGGACTGGGTCAGAGCCATGGACCGGGTCAGACCCATGGACCGGGTCAGACCCATGGACCAGGTCGGACCCCAGTCTGGACAGGGTCGTTCCGACATTGTAGGACCGGACCTGGACCCTTTTGGCCAGTTTACACCTTTTCGCCCCTATCCTATGATACAAGTTTCTGATCGACAAACCATTTTCGGTGACAAAAAGTTTAGAGAAATATAGTTCTTTTGGAATACTGTACTTGAGGTTTGTACATTGTTGGTGTACGGTCGGGTTGGATTGAAACTAAAAACCAACCGGGCCCCTGGGACGGAAATGCCAATAACTCACAGACCGAGCATCCGATTGATGCACCGTCTGTCGCATTGGTACCTTTACGACATGATGGTCATTTGGGTTGATCCTTTTTTGATTTTAGTAGAGGTAGGGGTATGAACAACATCTCGAGGGTAGATTCTACGGAACTCGAGCGCACCGGGTGCGAGGAATCCAGTGGCTAATAGTGAGGAAGAGGTTGGAGACAGATCATACGGAGGACAACACTCAACGATCCTATGTGGGTCAATTCATACCGATATTGTGTGGGTCAGATCCTTTGTGGGTTACCACTCATCGATCCTGTGTGGGTCAGGGCATACCGATCTAGTGTGGGTCAGATCCTGTGTGGGTCATTGCATGGGTTAGTTCCTATCGATCCTTTGTGGGTCAGACTTTGTATGGTCAGAAGCAGTGCCTCTTGACAGATTAAGATGATCGAGCTTCGCGAAAAATCATCTGTACTTCTATACTTCACTGAAATCCTAGTTTGAGCTGAGTCAATGACTTTCATGTTTTCCCCATGAATGTGATGGGTTACTAAATAACTTTGGTATATGTATGGGCATATACCTATGTAATTTTTATCCGTTGACTCCATACATTGTGGTTATCCTTGTGGGATTTTTTGAGACCTTGAGGGTATCAGGGTCCCTATTGAGTATCGTTATACTCACCCCTTCCTGGGATTTGCCCTCACCACGTTGTGTTGGTTGCAGATGATGAACAACACTGATCGGGGCAGAGAGTAGCAGAACTGGCCGGTACCCATAGGTGGACCACTCGACGAGACATACATGGAGCGGAAAAACATACTTGGGATGCTGAGGAGGCCATCTGTACCCACAAATCAGGTGGGAATGTTGGAGAACGACCCAATAGCTGTTTTACTTCTTTTCTTTAGTTGTTCAAGAATTTTAGTTGTATTGTACTTTACTGTTGGGCATGTATTTTCGGCCCCTTTACTTTCAGCACACTCTTTTCTATACAGTTTTACTTATATTTTTACTTCTAGTTGCATAATATGTCGTGTTTTTTTACTGTTATAAAGGCAATTCCTTCCCAGTTTAGGAATTTTCGCCTTTGGTGCTAGTCTCCTGCCCTTGGCCAATGGAAGGAGGGATTGGGGTAGTCATGATACGTGCCCAAAGGGATGGGTTGTGATAGTTTATGACACCTATTTCATTTCATGTGTTATGATATGATTGTTTATGATATATTTAAACATGTAAATATGATTTAATTATGAAATTGGTGGTACCTATATCTCCCTATAATTAATTGGGTGACAATAAATGTTTTATGACCTCAATGGGTACACATGAGGACATCCCAAGCCCGAAACAAGTTGGTAAACAAGAAGACATCCAAATCCCAAAAAAAGAGGTTATATGGGAGAAAATCACAAGCCTGAACCAAGAGGGCACACTACATTACATCCCAAAACTAAAACAATAGGGTACACAGAAGGACATACAATTCCCGAAACAAGAGGGTACATGATAGAACATCCCAATCCTAAAACAAGAGGGTATACAAGAGTAAATCCCAATCCCAAAACAAGACGGTACAACAAAGGGACTTACAAGAATAAAGAAAATACATAGGTGATTTATCCAAGCCTAAATTGTTATAAAGGCCTTGGTATGCCACAGTGACCTATGGTATTTATATTCTTATGTGTCTATTATAATCCTTATTCTACTCCTATGTTATGATTTCATAGATTTTGTTCATTATTTTATCACGATACATGTATTATGAACTAAAAATCAATTTAATGATCTCTGATATGAAGGGTATGATATTCAAATTTTATTCTCAATTTTCATGACCTTTTTGATCATGTTATCAATATAAATTTCATTTATTTAACATTAATGATCATCTAAGCTCACCCATTTCTTATGTTTCCTTTCCCTAGGTTATAAAGAAATGTTTTAGGTAGATGTTCAAAATTTGGAGATCTTTATGTGATATGTTGAATATCATTAAAAAGGATAAATTATTTTGATTCCATGTTTTCAAAGACACTAAACTACTATTGTCCTCAGTCATGTATTTATGTAATGTACTTAAAATTCATCTAAAATTATGTAATAACCATGTATGTTAAGACTGGGTGTATATAGTTGGTATAAAAGGAAAATTTTAGTCAAATTTTGGAATGTATGATGATAAACATTTTCTGATATCTTAATGAATATTTCTAAGGAAATGTATAGGGATGTCTCTGAGGATAATTATAACGATGAGTTAATGTTTAGAACAATGTATGGGAATTTCTCTAAGGGACAAAGTTAGTGGTTTTCTAGAAATACATCCCTGAATGGATACTACAAGTGGATGTGGCTCATGAATAGATGTACCTAAGGGTAACAACTCTGACAAGATGTTGCTAGGCTGACTCAGGGTAATCTGTTACATAGAAAGGATCCATGTTGCACACCTGGTTTCACACTCTTGAGGAATACGCTTTCGTAATTCCCAAAATATTCATGAACCATTCTGAGGGATCTGGATATAATATGACTATTAATAACCAGGGAAAAACCTCAAGTGTTATCGATTAAAAGGTAGGAGTCATGATTTAAACATCCTTTAAGTAATTTTCCATGATTATGTGGTTTTTTAATGATATGTGTGTCTCATCCTAGGTTTTATGATTTTAAATAATGGAAAAAACTAGAAGTAACTCTGATAACATTGAGTCTTATGGACACTATGGAGATTATGAGAAACAAAACCGGATAATGACTAAGATACTGATATTGTTATTATACCAAATAATCTATCATGATATATGATTAATAATGTGAACATTGGTGATATTAATAACACATTCCATAAGAGGAAGATGATATTTTTTAAATTTTTAAATTTTAAAGAAAATAGAGGAATGAAGATTCAAATTTATACATGTCAAGAAAGAAGGGTAGAAGAACCTTGAGGAATACCTAAAATAGAGGGGAAAATGTTATATCAATGGGAAAAGGGTTATAGACTGAGGAATTGTCAAGGATTTTGATGTCTCATATATGGAGAACATGGGAATTACCCAAATCAATTCCTAGACATAAGAATTTACTTATAAACCAATGAAGGACCTATTACATTCTAACTATCAAATTGCATGATTTTTTGTATTGATTTATTTGGGTCTAATAATTATTAATTGTTAATTATATAAGGATTATTTAGTTTATGATTTCTCTGATGATTTTCAAGAATATGTTGAATAGTTATAATGGAAAATAAATGTGATTTAATGAAATGGTGAGAATCATATGAAACAAAAGATTATGTGAAAGATAACCCTTAACCTATTCCTAATGTTAGGATAATGATTTTTAGATAAGAGACATGTGGGATATAAATAAGTGAATTGGATAGTACTGATATCCCTGGATCTGATTATCGATTGGATGAAAAGCGGTCTATGTCATCATGGATGAAGATTAAAACTTCTTGCATTTAATGAATATATCCATTAATCTTTGAAATATTGAATAATGACTATTTTCAAAAAGGATTTATTATAATTCAGGTTATTACCATGTTATAAGAAAATATATGATGAAGGTATGAACATGTGTGGAATGTGACAACCAATAACAATTTTTTATTTTATGGGGGATCAATTTTATGATGATTCATTAAAATTCCTCATAATGCTTTGGAATTTCAAATTTTGGAATGGTTATAATGTTAAATATTTATGGAAATATTAAAATTTAGTTTAATGATTTTTGTGAGATTTAAGTGACATCTCACCATATAAGGATTTATGCATGTTAGATAATGTGTGATAACCATTTCAAAAATATGTTAAGTGAATGCATACATAATGAATTTTCATTCAATTTTTGGATCTCATGATATGTTGGTTATTTAGGAGTAACTAATTCACCATCATTCCCAAGAATATGAGATGAAGTGTGAACTGATCACAGAAAAATCAAAGGGTGAGATTATAAAAATGAAAAGGAAAAAATCAAGTAAGAATGTTTCCTTAGGTTCCTAGAAAGTAATATAATTCCTCAAATCTAGGAAAAGTATATTGAAAAAGATTTATCTTAGCACCGTTATTTCTGATAAATTAGATGGTCCTTTAGATTGTTGAATATTTATTTCTTGTGATCACCCAAATCTATTAATCAATGTTCTCTTTAAATCTCCATCAGATCTTGATTGTTATATTCTTCTTCCATGACTATGATTTCACTTCACACCTACATTCTCCTATGTGGACACCTTTTTATATGTTACTTTGGGTAAGTGTTATGTTGCAAACATTTAGTTTTTAAAGGAAGTTTTAGTACTCATTTTTTCATTGTGGGTTCCTATATAATGAACTTTCAAGTATTAAACCATTGATAAACCAGATGAATTTTAGGGTAAAATTTATTCTAAGGGGGGGGGAGAATGAAACACCCCTATATTTTGTGAAATATTTTTTTGAATCAATTTATCTTTTTGATATTTTTCAATTAACATGACACTAGAAATAGTTATATATATATATATATATATTAAAACACTATGTCAAAAATTCCTTTCACATGAAAAAAATTGGATTGTGCTACACACAAATCAAACTTGGATAGCACCACACCCAACACCGACTTGGAATGCACTACACAGAACACAGAGTTGGTGTACGTTACACATAATACCAATTTTCTACAAAATAGTATTTAATTGTTATAATTATTTAAATAATAAAATTATAACCTATACATTATACATAGTAATAGGTATATTAATAACTAATTTTCACATAATATTTTTAATGGTTTCAAATAAATAAAATATATTTATAAGTAAATATATAATTTTGGGTAAAGACTTTATATGTTTTAAAATAATATTTTCTTAACGAAAATGATTTTAATTTTCTTTTGTGAAAAATAGTAAAATTAGTTTCACATAATAAAATATATTGAATTTTATAAAATGAAAATAATTTCTAAATTAATAATGTTGAAATTCTATTAGGGTAAATTTTTGGGATTTTTCTAAGAAACTTAATTATTTTATGAATAGTAAACATTAATATAATTTATACAAAACATCCTTTTCGTTTAATTAATGATTAGTGTGAAATTTTATTTTAAATTTTTTTTAAAGTAAAAAGATATCATTTATGAATATATTAATTCAATTTTGTTCATTAGATTTATTTTTTATTTTTAAAATAGATATAAAAACTTTTTGACTTTTGAATGTTTGTACATTAAAAACTCTCTTTCTCACCATGTCTGTGGGATTAGAATTCAACTTAATTTTCCCACATATATGATTTTAATTTTGAAAAATGTCAATACATAGTTTTAATAAGAATTATATTTTCATTCTAGTAGTATCAACATAAATTTTGACCAAAAACATTAGTGAAAGTGATTACAATTAATCATAGTGATTAAGGTAAGATTAAGATTAATTAAGAACTAAACCCTAATATTAAGGACTAAAATAACATGGAATATTTTCGAAAACCAATTTTATTGAAATATATCATCCATAGACCTTAAATTATTTATTTTAGATGGGTTTTTATGAACTTTTTTATCTAATAACATGTGTACACCTAACTTGGGTTCAAAAATTCCATGTGAGTCATTTTCCTTCCCTATAAAAGGGAACCAACTCTCCCTCTTCTTCAATCCTATAAAAAATCATTGGTTTAGAAAATATCTGACCAGTACACTTCTAAAAATCCCTTACTTCTTTATAGAGTCCTCTCTTTGGGAAAAAAAAATCTGAGGAATTGTTTTGGCATTAACGAAAAGGAGTTACCTGATAAAGAGGTAACCTCTTCTCTCAGGATCCTTTATTCTATTTCCCTTCTAAAATCCCTCCACTATCATTATTAAATGATTTTATAAAAATAAACTATATGCAATATACTAGTATATTTTTATTATAAGGGTTTTACCTACACTTACACACACATCTATCTGATGGGTAACACACATACTATTTATGTGTATGACAAACTATCACCTCACTAAGAGATGCTTGCTCATTTTTCCTTTACTGCTTCTCATGGTGGAATTTTTGATGGAAAAACTATTTATATATGTCATATGCTATATTTATCACATATATAATATTATTTATTCCTTTTACAACACATTTTTTTTACTTTACTTTTTGTGTATATATTATAATTTCGTTTGAGGAAGTGTGGACCTCCGCTCCCTCAAAGCGTTGTGATTCATTCACACACTGAATTTATTGTACTTTGGATGGATTTAGTGAAATTATATGATATATATGATATAATAATATATTTTATTAATTATATATATACACATATATACATATATGTCATGTAATTTCTTTCTTTGAATATGACAATAATATCAGAAACAACGTTCATGCATATGTCTGACTTACCGTTTCAATGAACGGTGTATCCCATTTTAGGATTCTATATTATATATATTATTATAATATAAGTATATTGAATATAAATTATATTTATATAATGTTTTTAATTTTGGAAATCATGATATAATTATAAGGACTAATGATATAATAAATTAATACACAAGAAACAAATAAAGGGAATATTACCTGAAGTGTAACCTTAACATGAAATTGCTAACACATGTTATAAATTCAAAATATATATATATATCGAATTATATATAATCATATGGTTCTGTAAAATATTTATAATAAATTTATATTTATTATACAGGTGTTTTGAACAATTACGACGAGAGTAAAGACACAAGGTAAGGGGATTTCATCACATTTTTTATTTCTATGAGATACATAAATTATTCACCACTCATTACATTTGTTTGGTGTGTATACTGCCAGTCAATTTATAATATAATTATTATAATTAAAATTATGTGTAATTACATATCCTTTTAATTATATTTCTGTCATGTTATTTATGTTTCAAAAGTTACCATATTGGTAAAGTAATTTTGTCTTAATTTTCCTTCATCAAGACACATTCCATGTTATGACACAAATATTTTTCCATGAGGTGTATATATTTGCTTTGAAATGTTATATCATGAATCTAATTCTTTTCCTCATATTTTAATCTTCATTTATTTCCATTTTAATATATGGGGAGTATTTTCCAAATTTAGGAATTGGTAAGAGTGTATTGAATCAATCTAATTGATTTTTGATATTTTTTATATTTACGATTAATTTGATGAAATATTATGATTAATCCCTCAATAAATATCATGAATTTTCTTATCCACTAGTTATTCATGATATATTCATGCATTGACTCCATTTTCCCAATATTTGGTACATAAGATAGTTCTAAAAGTGTTTCTCAATAATCCCGACATTACGCTCCCTTCAATCGGAAATGTTTGTTCCTTCAAAAACATATTTTCTAAAAATGGATTCCAGGATTATTCTACTAATATGCATTTATCATTAAATTAAATTGTTAACCATTTTTCTCTTACCAATTGTTTCAACGGAATCTTCTTGTCACTTTCTGAATGATGCATTTTTCTATCCTTTTTACCATGAAAAAGGAATATTCTTTTTACCTCATATGACATGTACATATTTACCCACTATGAAATTATTAAATATTTATTTTCACATTTTAAAGGTAATTTTTTAACAATTGTTTTAAAAATAAATTTTTAGTTAAATGGTTTCCAAATGTTTTCAAGTTTCTTTTATAATTTTTAAGGAAAATTGTTTTCAAGCTTCTTTTATAACATTTCAAGGAAAATTGTTTAAAAAATGTTTTCCCAAATATTTTATAATTTTTGATGAAAAATTATTTTCAAAACGTTTTGAAGTTCATTTTATATGTTTTTAAGGAAAATTTTTTCTATCTTTATTTCATGTTTAAAACTATATGCATGGAAATGGTTTTCATGTATATAATATTATTCATGGAACTAGTTTTTATATGCATAAGATTATGTGTGGACATTGATTCATGTACATATGTTTATGTGGGGGCCAAATTTCATGTCCATAACATTATGAGTTAATTAGTTTTTTATACATGTTAAAAATATTATAATATTATGCTTTTTTATAAATTCATATGTCTATGTAATGATATCATGGTTCATGAATTATTATAGATTATTTTCACACTATTTTGAATGTTTTTTGTTATTATAATATAATTTTTTTCCACAAATCAAGTTTATTATCTATGGATGAGTAGGTATGATATTTTTTATTATGATCATGATATCAATACCTTATTCTTATCTTATTCTCACACATGACCATTGATTGATATCTCATATGTTTACCCTAACTAAGAATATTATATCACCCTTTATTATGTTTCATTTCCCAAGGATATGAACAAATATTTTAGGTTTGTTATGTTAAATAAGGATACCAGTTATGTAGATCTAAGTGGGAAATGATGTAGATACCTTATGAAGAAGTTTTTTATGTATCCAATATTCCAGCGACAGTGGATCTATATGAATTTTCATGGATCATAATGTTATGTATTGAATATTAATTTATTAATAACTTATACTGATGTTTGAGCGTATGGGTTTCTATAGTTGGTGTTGGAGAAATTTATATTTACCTTGGGAAACTATTATGATAAAAACATTGTGAGATCCATTTGGATAATAATATTAATAGGACAAAAATATTGGTTATTATAAGAAAATTTTTATGATTTTCATAGAAAAAATCCATGTTTAGATACTACAAGTAGATTTGGTTTTGTAACAAATTCATCTAGGGGTAATAACACCAAAAATATTTGGTCAAGTTTATCCTAACCATCATTTTGGTGCATGGTGAGTATCCTATTACCATGTACCTATTTTGACACTCTTATTAGATATAATTGAGTTAATTTATATTTTATGTATAAAAAATTATAAAGGATTTGAATAGATGATTACCATGAATTTCCTAGGTTTCATAATTTAGGGAATCTAAATAATTATTTTCATGAATATATGATTATTCAATCTAGTTATATAGCATAATTCATGAACCAAGTTTTTATATTTAGTCAATGGATGTAACCTAATGGAATATTTTGAAAAATTAATATGATATCTATTGAAATGACTACCCTCATGATTAACCAATGTATTAGGAGTTGTGATGGAATATATTGTGACAATTATCACTAAATTATCTCAAGATGTGAGGGATAACAATGATCCTATTGTGATTATAAATTTAGTAAAGAGGGATAAAATTTCCATTGATTTTTTAATTTGAAAATGTACAATATATTCTTGGGCTATTCTTATCAGCTAGTTGAAGGGAAATGGATCCATGTGATGGGAATGCTATCATCTATTCTTTAGTGCTCACACCATTATGTTGTTGTCTTATCATTTTATCTCTTGGAAGGTGAATCTAATCCGTGGTGGAATCATATCAGAAATTCCAGTCAAGAAGAAGAAACAAAATCAAAGGAATTATAGGTGTATAAAATAATATTCCTTATTAAGTACATTCTACAAACTCTTAAAACTAAAATGGACAAGGACTTTATAAAGTGTTAATGTAAGGACAATAAATCCATCGGTTCCTATGAATTTTTTTACAAGACTTATGAGGTACACTTAAAGTGTATAATATACCCAAAAATTAATATTGATCGATTTTTTAGTGGGTTGAAACCAATTATTCAAAATGAATTATCCATAAGGTAATTTTGAAATTATGATGAAATCATTCAATCTGCCCTCAAAGTAAAAAATAAAAGTTGGAAATACTCATGTTATAAATTTTAAGAAACGAAAGATGGGGTTTTGTGAAAATCCAGTAGAGTTAAGAAAAAAAATTTCAACTTTTTTACATTATAAAAATGTGGGAAAGAGTACTTATCTGAATACTTGAAAGGAAAAAAGAATATTTTTCAACTGTGGGAAGGTAGTCCAATAAGGAAAAAAATTATGAAATGATGTGAAGAAGAATTTAATCGAGAAAGAGATCATAAAAATAAACCAATCACTATTTAGTACTATAGATTCAAGGATTATTGGAGTTATGGGAATACATTTCCTAATAAATGGTCCTGTGAAGATAATAATCCATAAAAACCTCTGAAGTCAAAGGGAAAAATAAAAGTCTTAAACAATCACAATAGCTGATGTGAAACATGATAATTAGGGAACAATTATCCTTTAATACATATTCAAGTATTCCATATTAATTTTTTTTGAATGGGGCATTTGAAAATATTATTTTCTATCATTTAGTGAATTTTTCTGGGATTATATAAATTTATTATTTTTCTCTATATAGATTCCTTATAAATTTCATGAAAAATGAAATAATATTTGATATTTTGAATCAATATATGATCATCTATCAGTTTAAGGATGAAATCAAACATCCAATTGATTTATTATTGGCTAAGATAATAGTTTTTCAAAGGACTGATGGGTGAATTTTATTTTATATGAATATAAGATTTTATTATAAATTTATTTTGGGAAATTATTAATGTATTTTTTAGAATATATGATCATGGTACATACATTTCGGTATGAGACTTTAGGAGCGATTAAAATTATATCGAAAAAATTATTTAGTTAATCCTAAAAGGATATGAGATAAAATATTTATAATATTTGGATTTTAATATTGGTTTGACATATTTAGGTGGGCCTTTAGGTTAACTATTTAGGGGATGGAATATGTCTAACTTTGGGTGTTATTGTTTTGATTTTAAAAAATAATTTATTATAATAATCTATATCATAAAAATTATATTAACCAATTTGGTTTTGAAAAATATTTAGAGCTGAAAAGAATGAATTTTGGATCTTATGATTTTTTAACAGTTAATTTTAGTTCACTATATAAAAAAACTTATTGAATATCCATTTCTTAAAGTAACAGATGAGATAGAAGTTGAATTTTTTGAAGTGCAACAAATAAATGTAATTGTGTCTATCATATTATTATATGTTCCTGTATAATCTATATTTATTTTATAATCCATAACATTAGGATAATTATATTTTAATAAAAAAATATCCTTTTAATTTTATTTGTGATTAATTTATGGTCATCACCCCTAAAGGATTAGTGTTTCTGTGTTCATTATTTGTATCATGACCATGTTATATATCACACTGTATTTGTAATTGGACACTAATTTTATACTCCATGTATATATTTTAACATCCCACTAATTTTCTTATTATCTTGAAACTGAATTATGTGTTATTCAAGTAACTATTATCTTTCCAATCTATATTTTAGAGAAGAAGTATTATTATCCCTCTATAGGATGTGAGTTTTCAACAAATGTATTTTCAAATATTGAACCTTTTATGATTAAGGTATAATTGAGAGATTTATTTAATGGGGGAGAATGTAATACCTTTATTTTTTTTAAATATTAATAATCTTTGTATCATTCACAACATGCAACACTGAGCATTAAAAATATTAAGATATACGTTAAAATATATTATTATTTATATTTGACCATTATAAGTAATAATTAATTTAGAGGGTATTAATATGATTATAATTAATATTAAATAAATGTATAATGGTACTAATCAATATAATAGTGTCATTTTATTCTTATGAAACAAAGACTAATTTTTTTTAGTGAAGTCAATTTTTTCTTCAAAATTTTATTTTCTCCAAAAGTGATTTCTATTGTATTTTATGCATGGAAATTATATCTTATAACTCAAAATATAATAAATTTTATTTTATAAAATGCAATTTTTTTTAAACCAAAAAATAAAAATTAACATGGGTTAAATTTTTCTATTTTTTTGAAATGATAGATTTTTCAGTGAATAGCGAAAAATACTATTTTTTCATATAATGTCATTTATTTTCACTAAAAAAGTAATTTAAATGTTTCATTATTTTTTGGGATTTGTAATTAAAGGGAAATTTGTTAAATACTTTTTACAATAATCTAATTAATTATATTTTTATCTATAAACAATATATAAGAAAATATTTATGCTAACAAATGCATTTTTTGGAAAACTATTTTTCATTACATTTTATTCTTTTATATTAAAAATGATTTATACCACTTATGGAAATTTTTTTATGAAAACATGGATAGAATATATTTATAAATTGTATAAAATTATATAAATAGGTCCTTTTTATTTTTGATCATTCAGATTAGAAACCTTGATAATTATTTGTCACCTTAGTAAGGGTAAAATGGGTAAAATACGGTTAATACATTGGAATGAGGCAATACAATTTGTCTAAAACATTTCATTATCCTATTGGATGAGTGTAGTTTATCCATTTACATACATGTTTCAAACATAATTCAACTTGGTGCCTTTTTTAATTAATGATGACCTTTATATTATATCAAGAAGAAAATAAATATAAAAATGTCACCCACTTGACTTTAATATATCCAAATTTTTTTACAAGGCTAAAAAGATTTCATGTTTGGTTATAAATGATTATTTTAAATATAAATTAGTTCTTTATCATATAAATTTATGTTTAATTTTTTTGTGATTGAATATTTACCTTATATTGTTATGCAACACAGACACAATATTTATTCAATTAATAGAAAAATAATATTACTGATTTATAAAATATTTAATTTAATAAGATTTGGAAAAATTATTGTGTTCAATGAATATTTTTGATACAATTTACATATTAGTGATTTATTAATGATTTATATTCTAAATCCATTATTATCTTGATGATTTTAATGTCATTGTAAATGAATAGTATCAAAAAAGTCATTAATGATATTTTAAGAAAAAATATTATTTAAATTATATAAAAATAAAAAGAAAATTGAAAGAGGAATATTATGATCTTAAAAGGTAAAAAATTTCACCTATTTTGACATTTATGAACTAATTTTTTCCTTGTATGTAAAATTATAAACGTTTAAGATTCAAAAAGTGGCTATCACAATTAAGGTTAAAATTGGTTAATAAAGGTGTTAAACTAGAAGATATGGTTTAAAATGACATCAACACCTGTATAAATTTTATTGGATGATAAAATTTTCACTATAGACTATTTTATTCGAATTAATTTATATTTATATGCATTATTCGAGAGAAATAAATTAACAAAATTTAAATATTTTAAGAAGTTCCATGTCTATCCTTACCCTCCCTTATATAAGAAAACACACCCTATCTTTTCTTTATAACTTATTAATACATTTAACATGACAAAACCCGACCCATTTATCTTATAAGATCCATTATCCACATATTATAGATTCCAGTCTTCTTAAAAGACCATTCCAAGGGTCCTTAATAATGGATCAAAAAGATGCCAACTAAAGTAGAGGTAATCGTCTTACCCGACCTCTTTCAACCTATATTTTCTTATATGTTATAAAAATATTTAGTATACATCATAAATAATAAATTAATTGTCCATAAAATAAAAAAAATTTATTATAATGATGTAACACACATTATCCTCCCTCTATTCCATCAAATGGGAAGTGAATGCATCGATCACGAGTAAGTGTAGACTGTCATGCCCACACAGTGATACAATTCATTTTCGAAGACCACCATTCATGGATGGTTGTTATGATGAGTTTCATATTTATATATGATATTTATAATATAATTATTTTTCTATAATTATAATATCAAATATACCATCATACATTCACATCCATTGGAAAATGATATCATCTCACGTGTGTGTTTGTAGACTACCACCTCAACGAAGCGATGTAATTAAATTTTAATTTATATTTTACATGGAAGATAATGATATGAGATTTAATGTATATATTTGATATATATGATATAATAATGAATCTTTAATGGTTAATTTTTTTTACCTTTCATTCATTCTATCCATATAAAAGTGAAAATTGTATTCATGCATACGTATGACCTACCATCTCCATAAATGATGGAAATAATTATTCTACATATACATTTTATATATTAAAATAAACATATATATAAGGAATATATATGATCTTTATTTAATTATTTACATTCTTTAGATGATTTAACCAGGAATTATAATTACAAGGGCCTCTAAATGGAAACATGTATGAGAAACCAAGTAGTTTTCACCTACAATAATGATTTTAATAAGAAATCATTAATAAATGGGTGATAAGATGTTAAAAGAAAATAATATATGGTCTCATATATATATATATTATGGTTCTTAGATAAAATTATTATAAATCAATATTTATTATATAGGATGTTTGAACTGATATGAATATATACAATACACGAGGTAATGGATTTATATTTCAATTCTATTTTAATCAGGATTGTCTATGATTGAATTTACAATGAACAAATTATATGATATATATCTGATAAATATAATTTAATTTTATTACACTCTATTTATTCATGTAATTTTCATTTAATAGTACAATTTTCTTTTCATTGGTACCTAAATTGATCTGGATTTGTTTTTGAGAAAAATAAACGTTATTTCATATTTGGTTGGGAATATTTTTCATCGATTTCCATGTTTTATTTATAATGTTCTCATGAATTTATTAATATTATTTAATGAATATTTATTTAAATTATTAAAAATGTTTGATTTTTTATAAAAAAAATTTCAAAAGATTATTTTGTTTTTCTTTCCAAATGAGGCCCTTTTGACTTGTTAATGATAATATGAATGGAACTTTTGTTTTAACATATATATAATGAATAAATTTATTAACTTCTTGAATGAACAGTGATTTGAAGAGTATTTAAAAATCTTCCATGGCTCATTTGAAAAAAAATGCTTTCAATAATTTTTTTGAAATATTTGGATTTTTGAAGAAGTGGTTTTAAAAAGAAAAAGTTATTTTCCTCAAGAAATAATCTGATTTTACTTTTAAAGGAATTTTTCTTTGATGTTACATAAATTTCACTATATATATGATTATCAGATACCATTCTTATTCTTTATCTATATATTTTATTTTTATGATTATGGGATACTTATGAAATCTGTTTTCTTTTAGGAAAATTATAGTATAATGAAATTAAAAAAAAATTCCTGGGCTCATTGGGTATATATAAATGGTTAATGATTATATAAGGGGTGGTTCCATTATAGCCACCCAATATATTGGTTAAATATAGATAAATCATGAGATAAATATGTTATGTGTGAGCCTGATATCATTTCCCAAATTTTTTGTGTAGACCCATTTTTTATATCTATAAGATTATGTGTTGAACTAGTTTTCATGTCTGTATGATTATTTATAGACTTGGTTTCATGTACAAAATCTTATGTGGAGGCATTATTTCATGACTTAAACATTATGAGTAAACAAACTTATGTTTATATATGTTTATAATGTTATAACATTACGTTTTCCCAAATTATTATGTATATATTATTCTTTCATTCCTTATGAATAATTATTAATGTTTCTGAACTATTTTGAATATTTTCTTTTATTATGAGTAAGTATTATTACCTAAATCATGTATATTATATATTAAAGATTGGGTTTTAACTTTTTAATTTATACTCATGGTCTCATACCCTTATTCTCATTTTATGTTCTGGTATGATAACTGATTGTTATATCATATGTTTACCCTTACTGATAATTTGAGATCACCCTTTCTTATGATTTCCTTCCACAAGGTATGAAGAAATATTTCATGTGTGATATGTATAAGAAGGGTTCTAGTTGTGAATAACTGATTTTGAGACAATGTAGCTCTATTATTAATAAGTATTTATGTGTCCATGTTTCCATAAAAAAAGAAATATATGACATTGAAATATATTGTAATGTTAGGTATTGAATATTCAACTATTAAGAAGTTATATTTTTTTACTGAAATTATGTGTATCTATACACAAACATAAGAATTAGTTCACAGAGACTCATCAAAAAAGGATACCAATGACTAAAATTCATAACCAATTACATTACCAAAACACTAATACCAAGTCTCTATTATTGGTATGTAATTCATAATCATGTATATATAATAAATTATAACATTATTAGGATCAGGTAAATAAATTTATGAAAAAATATATTTATGTGTCACTGAATAATGATTAAAACTGGAAATTAATTTATTAATATTATATCAATCATAATAAAATAGATATATAAAATGTGAACCCATCTGTCTGTTCAGGATGCATGAACTCACTCATATCCTGTAAACTATAACTGTACAATAATTCTACAGGTCAACCTGAAACTATATTTCCATAAAAATTTATAGAAACACGACTTTTTATGGAAAATAAGAGGTCTATTACACACTATCTGAAAAGAACATCTTTAACTCCACTAATTATGTCCAAACTATCATGTCTCCATTCTTCTTGAATCCAAAATCATATCGAAGGAAAATGGTTGGTTCGTATAGAATTTTGAAATTCCCCAACCCAAATCAACAGGATTGGACTGTAGTGTCACATGACTAAATACACACCTACCCATATGAAATAAGCTTCCAACTAGTAATGAGAACCAAAATTGGAATGTGGCAATACTATTCCCATAAGAAAGACAACAAACCAATATATATACCCAAGGAGGAGAAATTAAAATCAGACAATCATACAATGGAATTAAATGACATAAAACATGTTTTATTAATGAACAACTATAAATCAAATACTAATGTAGAAAAAGATGGAATATAACATATAATTTTGAAACTAGAAAACTAACATCTAACATAAATCCACCCATACTCCTTGTTCCACCAACTCATCCACTTGACATAGGGACCTTTGCATTCACTATGTCCATGTCTATAATGTATGCATGCATACTGGTGTGCCTTTTTAAGGTGTGAGTATAAATCTAGTAGGACATAACCAATGCATCCCCAACATAAGTGAAACATGAATATGTAATTTTATTCAATTAAAGTAAAATAAATAAATAATTAAACCACCATGTGTTGAATCATCATTCCCTAACCAGGATTCCATAAACCATGTCCCCACTGCTTCAACTCAATACCAGAAGGGACGTTATGTCTGATCTCCATGAATCTCATTATAGTACACAATACAACATAATTAGGGGAATATTATATATGGTTATCATGCCTTGGGTAAGACCGTAAGGTCATCATTCCCAACCAACAATCTCAGGCCAGGTCACAAGGAATTATTCCCCACTGTTACTCTTAGATTAGGCCACAAGTCCATCAAGCCCCACTATCTATCATTCAATACCACTCTATAATCATAATTAATTAATTCTCCCAACTCCCCTATAAGGGATTAAAAAATACATTAAGGTTCAACTTGTGACTTTGATACAAGATATATTAAGTTTACTATGATACATATATATACTTACACAAGCTAAAACAATAAAATTGTTCAGCTATGAACACACACACACAAGGACGTCACATCAATACAAGTCTCACAACCCACACAAGCATGAACACAATATGATAATAGGGGAAAAGTATATAATCACTTTAATATGTTGAGGAATGTCCTACCATAATCATATCAAATCTCAACTTCATGTTTAACCTCCTGAATAAGGAACCCAAAACTATGATCCCTAGAGTCATGCTAAAATCTCTATTTGAGGATTCAAGAGTGCTGTTCTTAGGAGAATAAAATTTCAAGATATAGTCTTGGTTTATAATTATAAAACTAGATCCAATGTAACTATATGATCTAGATAAATCCAAGAATTATCAAAACAAAATTGAATTTTCACCTTCATTTCTTTAAATTTAGAATGAATAAAAATAGATCATATTGGAATTCCATGACCAGGCCATGATAATCCTGATATAGGTCCATTTTCAAGGAAAAGAGTGAATTTATTGAAATAATAAGATTAACATAAGACAAATGATCTATTACATTCAAAACCCCTAAGGCCAAAGTCTCTAGATACCATTGTTTTTTCTCTCAAGAGGGAAGGAATTTTCTAAGAACAACCAAAGGATTATCAAGGTTCAAGATTCAAAGGATTAGTAGAATGAATAATGGATTTTAGGGTGTTTATGAGTTAAAATAATAATTTTTGGATCAATTTATCTTGTATTCATGTTTCGACTACATAGTTTACCAAACCATGTGTCAACAATATAAGCCTCAATTCCTCTTTATAGTAAATTTATGGTATGGGTGCATGGTTTGGTAAACCTTGTAAAAACCATTATTTTTATTCTATTCAAGGATACATAGTTATATTGTGACTTTCAATAAATTATATATAATCATGTGTCAACCATGTGCTACCTACTTCTCCTCTCCAAAAATCTACACTATTAACTAGGGGAATCCCCACAGTTTCCCCTAACCATGTTCAAACTTTACTCCTCTATAAAATATTATCAAACACAATAAAAAAACTGAGAGAATAACCAATACATCACTAAAATAAATTATAACTAAAAACACCTAAAAATAATGTTTAAAACTAAGGAATAATTCCCTAGGAAAATCCAAGGCTATTATTTCATATATCATCATGTTTTTAGGATATATCATTTTTTTATTTAAATAATTTTCTATATTATTTCCCATGTAGTTTCGTTGGACTATATAATTTTTGTAAAAAAACAAGAAGAGTTCAGAAATAATGAAGGTAAAATAGATAATATGAAGAATTATTTTTAATAAAACTTTCTAGAATACATAAATCTCTTCATTGTGGTTAGATCAAAGAGAATAATGAATATTGTGATTCAAATAAGTTCCTAAAATATTGAAAATAAATAGCTCAAATAAGTGTTTAAAAAGGGATATTTAAATAATAATCATGAATTAAATATCCATTCACTTGAAGAAAAATTGAAAAATATCATAGATGTCAAGGATGATCAGTTATAGGAAAAAAAACATGATTAAATAGCTTGACACCTTGTTATAAAAAAATATCATAATTCATGAATAAAAGATTAAAAATATGAAGAAGGGTTGTGAATATATATATTTTTTGTTGAAGATAAAATTATTATTAATAAATAAAATTTAATAATTATAAAAAAATTGACCAATCAAGAGAAGACACATGATGAGTTTTTACAACCAAAGAAAGAAGGAGATTGTGTCACTAGATGATATTTTGAAGAACCTAATGATAAAATACCTATAAATTGTGAGAAAGTATTATCACATAATTTGATGATATATCACAAGTAAATATGATGAAAAAGGTACCATCCATACTTATCTCTAAAAATTGTTCTAAAACCATCATTATTCATAGTGAAAGATAGAAAATAAAATCTGTATAAGTATGGAAGAATAAAAATTGTGAGAATCATACCACCATGTATATAGTGGATAGAAGAGGTATAATAGAATATGGTTTCCCATTTTGTTCTAAACCAATGATAAAATAATTCCAAAAATATCTTGATCATAAATATGGAAAGAGATTATTCAAAGTGAAAAGATAAAAATATTTAGCCTCTTCTTGATGTTGTAATAGATTCAATCATTTTTAATTGGATTTTTGGTACAATCCTATAAATATCAAACCATAACGGAAGAATATTTGAATGAATATAAAATTATATAATAAGACACATCAACAGATGAGGGGAGTCTGGTCATATAAAAAAATTATATATAGTCGAAGATATGTGTGATGATTGCAATAATAGTGGTCACTAGAGAGGTTCCTATAGATTTCAATATGTATAAAGATACAATCAGAACAGAATACCATATAAGTTGCTAAATATGAAAGGAAAACTCTTGTGATAGGATAAAAGTAAAATGTATATCATAATTCTCTAAGAAGTCTCAGTTGATTACTTATTTTGACTTGGAAAAAAAGTAGAAGGGAAAATTGGTATGATGAAAGTATAATTAGATCATAATGAGTAAAAATTATAGATAAGATTATTTGAAAAAATCACTCATAATGAACAATGTGTAAACAACAATGAAGTTATCGATATTCCTAAATATTTACTTATAATAGGGAAACATATTTGTAAATAAAAAATAATATGGAAAAAGTAAAAACAAAGGAATGTGCTAAAGGAAAGATAAGATTCCATATAATGGTTTTCCATTTAATTAGTGTTTTTTGAAAAAAAAATCTTATGATAACTAATTACTATGTTTTAGGTGAAATATGATTGCAAATACATTTATATATTGATATACTATAATTCTAGTACAACAAGAGTTCCTAAAAAAGGTGAATGTTTTTCTATAAGATACAAGCACTATAACGACTCTTGAGAAGAGAAATTTCACACACAAAGAAATTAAAGAAGTGGGAACATAAGGTGATTCATGTTCGTAGGGGGAGAAAGGATGAAAGTGAATGTGTTTTCATAGAAATTCCTACTTAAATGTGAAGAATCTATCCAGTCTTGAAATCATATTTTTCATTTATAGAATAAGATAATCCTTGATGAAGATTTTGAAGTAGAAAACACTAGAATTCCACATTAATAGGTTTATAGATGTCTCCACTTTATGGAAATTTAAGTGTATAATGATGAAAATGTTCTAGATATTATATTTTTTTGAAATAAACTTCTTTGGAATATTATTGAAGTAATTTAATTGAAAAGATGCATATTTATAATTATCTCATCCTTGAAATCTTCAAACAAGTCATTGTATAAAGAGTTCAAATTTGTTTTAAAACAGTGATATAAAATTAGAGTTTTAAGGAATAATAAAAAATATTTCATAAATCATCAGTCCTTCATTTTGATTGATTATTTTTGACCAATTTATAAAATAAAATGCATGAATTTTAGGATAATCTATTTTATGGTCAAAATTTATAAAAATTAGTATTTGATATATATTTTAACCTATAAATATATAGAAACTTCATAAAAATGTAATTTTTTCTCATTTCATTGGTTATCAAGTACAACTGAAAATATATATGATAGTTATCTAAATCAAATCTTCTTGTTTTCTAAATTACTAATGGATCATGTAGAATTAGAGTGAGATGATTAATGGAATATTCATTAATAATTTATTGAAACCATTTTCCTAGGTGCTTTGTATTTATAATCAATAAGTGGGAAATGAAGCGAAATAAAAGATTCATGTTAAATTAAAATATTAAGAATCATCAAAAGACATATTAAAAAACTCTTTAGAAGGTATTTACCACAAATAAAAAGGGGGATTTTATTAATCCCACTTTGTGTGAGTTTTATTTTTAATCAAAGAATGATTGTTAAGGAATGTCAATATATTGACGAAGAAGAAGTATCGTTGACATTAAATGAAGATGGTGATGATAAAGTATTTATTATGGATGATGAGGTTTCTATTATTAATAAATAATAGATTTTTGGAACTGTGATCAATCATTTTCACAATAGAGGAGTGTTGTTACTTCACCCTGGGAGTGAAAACATTACAAATTTAAAACGTTCATGAACAACCCTAACTACTAAGATATAAAATAGTGGATGTACGAGGTCAATACTATGAAGAACAAGGAGGCATAGTGATGAATCTTAACTAAATGTTATGCCACCAAAAATTTATTAAATTAAAAACATAATAACGAAAAGAAAAATAAATAAATGTTGTTAGATTGTAAAGAGTAGAGAGAAATATGTTTCAATGAGAAGTTTTACTAAATAGAAATTTACATTTCACTTATACAACAATCATATCCATTACCTATTCTTTCAGTCATATTTATAATATGGAAAGTGGTAAATACATACCATCCTTCCATAGAATTTTAATTCCTCACATAAAAATGAATTATAATAAGTAGGTTGCATTATTACTATATTTCAATTTCAAATTATTAATCCAATTTGTTGTTCTTTAATCAGTTCCATTTACCATGTTGGGTTTCATCTCCTACCAAATTCATTAAATCAAATATTTAAAAACAAATTTGACAATCATGAATCACATAAAATACAAATTGAATAAAATATTCACATAAGTGAATATATAATAATAAAATATCGATATATTACCACTTTAAGAGATTCAACTCTCCCTTACGAGTTTAGTTAATCCTCGTAAGATGATCACTAATGATGAATATTACTCGCAAAAAAGAAGAAATAGAAGTAGAAATAAAATAAATAAAAAAGGATTGAAATAAACTAAAAATATTAGAACATTACAATAGAATAAAAAATCGAGAAAAATGAAAAATAATATAAATATGATGAATGATTCCTAGGTAAAAACCCTAGAAGTATCTATCTATCGACTGAAGAATTATCTCAGATACTCTATTTTTTGGATGAAATAAGAATACACATCATAAAGAAGGTTCCCCAATAAAATATGATCAATTTCCCACAAATATTTAGAAAAAATGACTTTTCAAATATAATATTATGAAATTTTAATCTCATTAATAGATTATTAAAGTTGTGAATGGATTTGGGTGATCAAAAGGGAATTTCTATAAAGATCATGAAAATTCATGATGTGACCTATGTGTCATGCTGTGAAACTATGTATAACATAATTATGTATCTTTTTGCAACTCATTTTTTGTTTAATCATTTTGTTTTGTAGCTTGAGTGATGTTTTTTTAATTCAGTTACATATTTTTGGTCTTTATTTGTAGTGTGAACATCTCTTAATTCATTTCAATATGAGAGATCATGATTCATGGTATGAGAATATTGATTTTTTATCAACATTATTTTATACAATCATTCATGGTATGAAAATTAATTCATAATATGAAGGAAATAACATTTCTAACATTATAGAATTTTCTTCAGAAATACCGTTATGAACATGCATGGGATCTTAACCCCCTATATTAGCTTAATCCTCCTTTTTACACTATATCACTTTGAAAATTAAAATAAAAAATCATTTTTATATATTATCCCAAATTTTGAGCAATGTATGACCTTCCATAAAAAAATTGAAATTAATATAATTAGTTTGTCATTATCAATTTAAAATGAACATTCACTGAAAACACATAAGAAAACTGAGGAAAATGAATATACAAAATCGAGATGTCAAATTACTCAATACTCAATCTTTTTTTATTCACAAAAAAAAATCAACATGAGCAGCAAAAGGGACCTAACATCATTATGGGAATTTTAAAATTATAAAACTCATAGGTCAAAAGTTTTAATTAAAATTAAAACACGTACTCAATAAAAAAAATCATAAACCAGACTTCATATATAATGCACATCAGATGATTTTTGACCATTTTCACTCATATATTTTAACCTTTAATTAATATCCATTCCATTTATGGTTTATAAAACATTGAATTTTTTCTCTCATCAATCAAGAAAAAAAATTTAACATATTTATTCTCATACCTCATATATATGCTCCTAACCAAAGGCTTTAATTGAATCTTCTTTCTCCACCCTTTAAAGAAAAATATCTCAATTAATCATAAGGGATAAATATTAAGAATAAAATGAGTCTAATTTTTATGGTAGGTAGGTATTGATGTTTAAAATCTAGAATGGCTCAAAGAGGTGGCTAAACCATAAAGTATAATTCCTCATACTCAAAATTTAATCTTTATTAAATGATCTTAATAAAAATAAAATGTAATCTTTTACACTCAAAAATTCATAATGTAAAGTACCAAGAACTATGTAATAATATTTAATAACGACTCTCTCTTGTGGTGTGTTTTTATTTTCTTTATTTTTTAAAATATGTAATCGAAAAAAGTATCACATCCACCACCAAACCCAATATGACTTTAAAGATCATCAGACCGTAATGGTGAAAGGTGTTAATGGACTGGTGGTTGTGATAGTATGGTCATGATCATTTGGTGTGATACATTTATGTTGGGATTGTGTATATCTATATAGATATGAAGTATGTTCCTTGTGATTTTTATTAGAACCCCACCAAAGTTAGATAAACTAACTGACACCCAAATATTGTTGGTTTTTGGTGTTTACCCTAAACATCAAGTTTAGATAGGTAGAAAATGACTATCTTCTCCCTAATACCCACATTTTCATCTATATGTGGTAAAATTGTCAAACACATAGATCAAATGTTCGATTGATGTGATGATGATGTGGAATATATAGTATGATTTGTGCATTATAATAGGAGGAATTTAGATTGATGTAATTATTATTCATAATACCTTATTATGATAGAAATATGCTGTGTAGATGAGATGAGGATAAATGGTAAATGTATGAGGTTTTGGATAACATTTTTGTTACCAAGGCTAATAAGAACATTATACAATTTTTTCGTTTGGGTATGGTAGGGTTGCAGTCTGCCCCACATCAGGATTATTTGATTGGAATGATTGTATAGATATTGAATGGATTGAAGATACAAGTTGTATTTCATTGGATTGAGGGAGAAAAAACCCAAAGGATAATTTGTGGGGGGTAACAACAATCAATATTCTTCAATATTATTTTATTATACAAGTATGTCACATTTGGTGAGTGATTCTTGACGAGGTTGGGTGATATTTGACTCAATAAGTTCTTATTGATGCTACTGTTTATTCATGGAAGTATTAGTATGATTCATAAAAATTTTCATGAGTAGTCTTGAGGAGGATTATATCGAGTATACTAGTATTCTCAACCATATTTATGATTTTTTTTCTGGTATTCATGGCGAGTTTGGAGATCAAGCTTTACTGTACCAGCATGAAGCTAGGAGCTATGGATAGATGTTCTTCTATATGTTTTTTGGTATTTTAACATTGAAAATTTTATTTGTATGAAATATTATTCATTATGTGTTACTGTTGGATATTAGTTATATTACATATTTTTTTCAGTAAATGGTGAAAATACTATTATGATCCTAGGATTTATGAGGGCAATTCCTCCAATTTTCATGCTTTATACTATCACTGTTAGTCGCCAACCTCGGTCCTATTGGAGGTGGCCACAATGGTAACTCTCATCTTCAATGTTGTCCCATGATGGGTTCCATGATGGGTGGGTCATGACATGTAAGATATTTTCTATGTTAAAAACATGCAAACATTTTTGAATAAAATGTATAAAATACAAAAAATTGTTAAAAAATTTAAGAAATAAAATAAAAAACATTGATATTTTTTATACGGTTAAAAATAACTTTTTTAAATAAATTATTTTTAAATCAAAAATTTTTTTTTTTATTAAAAATGAGAATATTAAAAAAAATTAATATAATAATATTTTAAAAATTAAATGTTTATAAAAAATAAAATAAAAACACAAAACCACATAAATTCTGTTTTGTGGTTTAACTTTTTTTTCGAGTTTGAATACCATTTTTAAAATAAAAAATATATCAAAATAAATAATAAATACAAAATTAATATATATATATATTTAAAATTATTAAAATAATGTAATAAAAAATCACATAACATATGTTTTTTTATCTAATAAATTTTATAATTCATTAAACTATATTAAAAATAGAAATCATACTTTATGTTTTAAAAGATTAATTATTTTTCATAAATATATACACATATATTAAAAACTAATAAAAAATTAAACAAAATAAAAAAAACAACATATGATATCTTTTTAGTTTAAAATAATTTTTTTTTGAAAGTGAGTAAACTAATTTTTAAACATATAACATATGATTTTTGTTAAAAATATAATAATTTAATTTTTTTCATATATATATATATAAAGTGTAAAATAAAAAAAAATAAAATAGTCATTGAAATCACCATCAATATGTTCTATGATTTCAAAACAATTAATTTTATTTTAATGTTAATTACTAATTATAAAAAATATATATTCATTATTTCAAAAAACATTTTAACATTATATTTTAATAATTTATTAATATATGTAATCAATTTTCTAATGAAATTAATAAATCGAAATAAATTAAATCATAAAACATATGCTATTTTATTTAGGAATATTTTTATTTTTAAAATTAATTTATTTATAAAATAAAAAAAATCTATGTGTTAAAAAATATAATATATAAAAAATTTCAAATGATTTATATATAAAAATTGAAATTTTATACAAAAATAATAAAACAAAAAATATTGGCTAAAACTTATATTAAAAGGTATGGTTATTACTTTTAAAACAAATATCTGATGTTTTCTATTTAAAAATAGAATACCCTAAAAACTATATATGATAGTGGGATGGGATAATCTTGGTTATTTATAGTGTGTTACCTATTTAGTGACCTAAATATGGGTTATAATTTGAGTGATCAGTGAAAAAATTTGTCGGTGTCTGATAAATAGATAGTTTTAGTCATTGATGTGATTCCAAGGGAGGCAACTGTTATAGAATATCTAGTCAATCATCTTCTTAAAAGGAATTTTATCCCTAATAAGAACAATAATTTTAGAGCCCTTTATAATGCACTTCCGGATGTATGATGTTTTTAAGAGATATTAGTGATTCATTAGATTGTAAATGGTATTTTTATTTTTGAGTTTCTTATAATGGAAGATAAAAAAGGGTTTTAGAGGGATGATCATGATAATTTTGCTTTCACCCCTTTGGTATAAAAAATATATTTGTTAATAACAATTCAACTTGGATATATTTTTCTATAATTTCTATTTATTATCAAAATAAAGGATATTTCATTATTAAGGATTATTATCTACATTATTCAATTAAAAAAATTTATTCGAGTTTTCAATGAATGGTATAGTATAGACCTGATATTTTTAGGTGTAACTATTAGGATTAGGATTTGTATTAATATAAACATACCACTATAGAGGGGTGATGTTATTAAATAGGTAAACACTAATAAGTGGATTACTTTTTAGTATAAAATTCTACCGATATTCTTATATATTTATGGGTTGTTGGGCCACTCTAAAGAATACTATAAATAAAAAAGTGTAAATGTTTTTGGCTATGGAATTCTATGGTTTAGACAATTTCAATGATTTAAGAGATAAACAATGTTTTATTATTTAATCTCATAAAGTGATGGAGATAATTAAAATGAAAAATATTATTTTTAATAATCAAATTGGTAATGATCATAAGGTGGAAGTAATTCAAATAGGGCCTCCAGTTGTTCCTACCAAGTGATTTGAGGATGATTATCCCATAAATTGCATAAATAATATATTGTTTTTCAAAATTATTAATCTTGTATTCCTGTAATAGGAATAATAAATTATTTTAGACAACTTTTATTATTTTCATGTAGTATGTAATAATACCATCGATGATAAAAATATAAACTAATGAAGATCATGACCAGTGTATATTGTATCATTGGAAGAAAATTTTCATTAAGTAAAAGGGTGAAAATTTATGGTGGGATAACCAAATATGATATTTTATAGGCAAATTATAGTGATGACTACATTGGTGAAAACCCAATCACGTATCAGTTTTAGAGATGAGTGTTGGAAAACATTAAAATCTAGGTTGTGATAATCATCCAATAAAAAAATTGGGTTTCGAATGGATCTCTATTGGGGATCATATGTTATTGTTGGAAGGTCTAAGATAAGTGGAACATTCCCAAATAGGGGTATCAAAGCTATGATATATCCATGTGTGATGTGGGTGGTATTTCCTCAATCTAGATTGAAAAAGATAAACGAGTCATTATTGAATAATATGGATCCATGGTTGTGCCTCATGTTGATTTACTTTATGATAATAGTGGTCAGACAACATTTATGAGTGATAAGGAAAATAATTATGTAAGATGATTGGATCTAGTGAATTATATTTGAAGGGGAAAACCAACTGTGTATTCATTAGATTTAGGAGAAGGATTTCATAGTGAAAAACAAAAACCCATATCAGTTTTAGAGATTATTAGTGGAAATCATATAATCTTGAATGAGATATGACTCATATTTCCAATTAGTTTTATAATGGACCCCCAGAAGGGCTTCTATGTTGGTCCAAGATGGAATGAGTTATAGGAATCAGAATTACATGACAATGACAAACTAACAAAAGAAATCTATTTTCTAGAACTATTGAGGGCTTAGAGACCCTTCGATAGTTCAATTTCTCCAAAATTTGATAGTGAAATACCTCTTTAATATAGTATTTTTGTTAGAAACTATGTTAATATATCAATACATGACGGCGTTTAAGAGTACAATTGGATTATCAAATTTATTCTGGGATGATTAAGTTGGTCACTCAAGTGGTGTTATATTATTCTAGGATCATTGAGTCTTGATTTAGTAAAATATTATATTCATATTTTTTTATTTCTCAATATTATAGTGTCACAACCCCCTTCAATGGAACCCCTAATTGAACAAGTAGTAAAGAGAAGGCATTCCCCCCTGATTTTAGCCTCCCATAGGCCCCATGTTGATCACTAGCAACGAGAGTGTAGAATAATCAAGTGGGAGGAATTAAAATCATTATATTAAAATGATCCAGAGAAACTAAAAATAAACACAGAAAACTGCATCAAAAAACATAAAATAAACCAAACCTTCCTATATGTTTACATGAAGAAATATAAATAATGTCCCAAAACTAAATTCTATAACAAAACCAGGGTAGTGAATCTAAGATAAATATAATATCCAAGATAGTAATTCCAATTTCAATTACTATAACCCTCTTATAAACCTGAAAAAATAGTTTATATATATATATAGGGTGATCATAATAATATACTTAGTAGGATCATAGCCAAGGTCACCTGCTCAATGGTAAATATATCATACTAATTCACAAGTCAATAGATATAAGAAACAATATGTAACTAGATAGTTCATCTATCCATACCAACCTCATAAAGAAATATTAATTAAATCAAACAAGAAAATAGTAAGATAATATCAATAAAACATCAATAAAGGCACCCCACATCCACTTCCTAGCTAGTTTTTTTCTCACATTCCCTAATGTTAAACACCCTATGCTTCAATCCCTTCTATAAAATCTCATCACTATGTATTTGACTATCCCTGAAGTGGGTTGGGTCACAATCCTAAGTACCCAAACCTACAATAGGTCCCAAAATCGCATGTTATCACTAGTTTCATCATAAAAATATCTCATTCCACTACTACATTATTCATATCCATTAGAACCATCAAAATAAGAGTGGTAGGGTATCATGAACACAGAGAACATCAACCTCATGGAATAAACCTACAATGTAAGACCCCTATTATATGTCAAATCCGATCATCATTTGTAATCACTACCAACTATATCATCAAGGGTAGGCTCCTCCAACAACTATTCTATTCCATGATACTATTTTAAAAGGTATATTGGGTAAGTTGGGGTAACAACCCATCCGTTCATCATTATTTAGGTGTTGGGGAAAACACCCCCAAAAAATATGGATGTCGGTACATGGTAATTCATGTGGGTGAGGTGAATCTAACAGAAAAATGAATAAATTAATACACACACACACACAGATATGTATATATATATATATATATAGAAAACACCCAATAATGACCTAAAGGTTTCACATCAATACATCTTCTCCTTTCTCTTATCATCGACATAATACTATAATTATCACGCGTTTCCAAAAACTAGATTCATCCTATCCTATAAAGAAATGACACCCAACCTAAAAATTAATTTATTTCAATTACAGATTCATCCACCCTTCCATATTACAACATTACCAGCCACCATTCATTAATTAATGAACACAACTTCATATTAAAGAGAACAACCCAATACAACACCCATATTTAATTCCAATCTTAGATTAACCCCATTTTTTACATTAAATTCATTAATTTAGTTACCCTATGAAAATCATAGTACACACTATCAACCATTTATCATTACAAATTTTATATTCCATAACTACCATGCTAATACAATAAGGAATCATACAAATATCCAACCCAACTCCACTACCTTCAACATATTATACAACTAAAGTGATGACCCCCATTATCGTAAAAACCCAAATAATACAAAAAAACATGGATAATAGAAAAAAATACTTGTATAATAAAATTATTTCCCTTAAAAATTTCTATATAATTCATTTACATGGGGCATTTACATTAAATCATCTTCTTAGGCATGGGATTTTTCCAACAGTTCCTGATTTACATGGGTAACAAATTCATAGAAAAATTTACATATTAATTCTTTTATTAATGGAATGATTAAATATAACATCATATATAGTGTTTTAAATCCATAACAATGATTTATAGTATCCGTAATGTTCTCATCACAATAATTTATAAGTTTCCAGTGGAAAAAATCAACAATAACAGGAAAATAGATAAACACATATGACTACACCCCTTTACTTCAAATTTAATTTAATCTATTCCATTATCATAATTTGCTAAAATATAAGAACAATTCATTCAAAAAGGAAGGATTATAAAATTAATAAATAAATTAAGATAGAAAAGGGATACCCTACATGGAATAGAAGTTCCAAAACTCTTTTCCCTAAAAAATGTAGAAATAAAGGTGAAGCATCTAATTAGACATCATTATCATAAATAAATAAGGTTAAAGGTAGATTAATATCAAGGATTAAGAATAATGTTTTCTTTTATAATACCTAAATAGAATATAATAAAGGTCATAAAAAAAGATATATTGTACTTTTAGGATTCCAGATTTGATTTCCAAAATATACCCTGGAACATTAGGTAGCTAACTTTCCTTTTTAGGTATCATAAATTTGGTTTCATATGAAACAAATAGAAAGTCCCATTTAAAACCTCAATGTTTAATGAATTCCAAAAATTGATCTAATCCATAAAAAACTAATTTTAAACATTTAATTGAGTTTTAAACCACCCATTTTATTTATAAATTAGTTTTCTGGTCATTCTAAAAAATATGTGTATTTTGAAAAATATGAAATTTTAAAAGCTATTAGATATATTGTTAGTATGGTTCAATCATGAGAAGGGATAAACCATTATAAGGTATTGAGTATGAGATGTGATCGACCATGAGATGCGACTTACTATATAGATTAACCATTTGAAGGATTGATTGCACGAACAATAAAATTAACTGTGAGAAAAAGATTGATTAATGGTGAGAACAAAATGATCGACCTAATTAAGTAATGAATAGACTATGTGAACCAATTGATAAAGCATGAGAAAAAATGATCAACTATATAAAGTAACAAACTGATAGTGTGAAGAAAACGATTGACCATGAGAAAAAACTAATGATTTCCATGAACACCCCAAGTAACCAAATGAATTTAATATTGATTAAATGATTAAACCAAGTGACCACTCAAACAGATATGTGACCTCATACACAAACTGAATTAATACATGGGTTGTCAATCAATCATTAGAAAAAACATTAAAATTTCAATGGGAATAAGACCTAAACAACCCTTTCAATTTTCAATCCATGGTAAATCACAAAGGAATGTTTTGGGAACCCGAGACCCTAAAAATTTGGATAGTGTGTTGGAATTTTATAGTGTGTATATTTTTCATGATATTGGTGACAAGTGTAAAAGGATGAATTTACATAAAAAATTTCAAAAATAGTATTAAGGACTTATCATTATTTGTGGGGTTAATTAATTATATTAAAATATTGAGAAGGATGGTGGAGTCCCTAGAGGTACTCATCTGATGAAATATTTCTGCATTGTTTTTATAGGAATATTTTTCTTTGATCGTGGTTATTGTGGTTGTACCTTCACATGGTTTTGGGTATGGTTATACCATTAAATTATTATGAGATTCTAGATATTTTTTTCATTTTATATATTAAAAATATATATATACTCCTATTTAAGTATTTTTTATCTATCCCCATTATCATCAAGTCATACACCCATACTCTTGGAGTCTGACTATAGACACTGGAATATTATTTATATAAACATCATAAAAATTGAATCCTTTTCGGTCCATAATTAAAAATTAATTATTTTATAGGCATGGAGTTCACCTAATTTAATTTCATTCAATAAGCTTTAGTTGGAGTCAAAGGAGTTTCAATATTTAAGGACATCTCAGTTTCATGAATTAAATAAAATATTTAATGGTATTAAAGATAATTTTTTTTGTATTTTTTGATGGGTCCTTCAATGGTCCCTCTATTGACTTATTTCATTACCAAGAGATTTATCTCTATCTTTAGTTACAAAAAATCGAGCAATAATATCATCTTAGATTTTAGATAAAAATCATCTATGATAGAAATCAATATTCTACTTTGTTTCTTATTAAATCAACTTCAATAAAAATAAAAATCATATTTCCATTTTAATTAATTATGATAGGTCATGGGTTATCACTCCTAAGGGTGTTATGAATTTAATTACATATTTATTTTTTTGGTTTTTCTTATTTGTCCATAATTTTATTTATAAAGATATTCATGATTTATTTATTCTATATGTTAAGGATTATATGAATGATTTACTATTAAAAGATATAACATGTTTTGTGGTTATTATCGATATAAATATGATGCATCTAAAAAATAATCATGATCAAGATATTTCTCAGGCAATATTTTTTTATTAAAATGTTTTCTATAGTGGGTGAATATATTATCCATCTCAGAAATTATTTATAGAAATATGTTTCTCATATTACATTTTTTAAAATGAATCTTGTTAATTTTTTCCTAATGTGATTAATTTTTTTATAGTGAAATAATTTACACTAATCATCTTATGAAATTTTATTTTTAATTATTTTTAATTTTTTTGTGAATAGGTTTGTGAATATTTTACCCACAATCATTATGAAGTCATAAAGTGTGTATGTTCCTCAATTATTAATTACTGATAATGAAATTCCTTCCTATTTTTTTATTCAATAAAAATAGTTAACCACCATAAAAAATTCACTTGATTTATATATTGACATGATGAAGTCTTGTGACATGGTGGAGTTGAATTTTATGAATTTTTTTAAGAAAAATGATTTTTAATGACATCTATATCTCTAACATTTGTAGTTGTATTTATTTAATTTATTTTATGATCAATCGAAAAGGAAAATTCAATTTATTGATTCTTATTTATATTTGATAATGAGAAATCAAATATCCAAATGTTATATTCATTTCATTACTTTTATTGATGATTTTTTAGGATGGATAATATGATATTCCCGAATCATAAATTTGGCGTGGTGGGATGTTCATAATTTTAAAAAGAGTTATTGAAAAAGGAAAAAAAATTTATCAAGAAGATGAGAATAAATAATAGAAAAAAGCATACATGTAATAAATTTGAGTTATATATCTCAAATAATGGGTTGCAACCAGAGTATAAAACTTCATATACATCAAAATAAAATGTATTTTATTGAAATAATGAAAAAAACCTTATTTATATAGGAAGAACTATATTAGATAAAATCAAACTCTATGTGTTATTTTACAGAGAGTCTCATTCAAGAGGTATATATATTTGGAATAGATGTTTTTTGGACCTGAATCAAATATGACTATTTATGATGTATGGTATGTAAAGAAACCCTCAATGAAATATTTTAAAACTTTTGACCATCCGCTATTGATGATAAAAAAATCCAAATCTGGGGAAATTTGATGAGAGGTTTAAAGAAGGAATTTTTACTGGTCATTTACCGGATAGTAGTGGTTATAAGATTCAAAATAGAAGGTTTTAAAACCGTATAAAATAAATTAATGTAAATATCATTGAAAATACAAACATTTTTAGTGATTTATGTGATGGTATATGGGGAAATTATGATGAATAAAACATGTATATTTCTAAGCACATGAGTAAAGTAAAAGTTAGAAATGAGTCAAAAAATTCAAATATAGATTCATACCAAAACATTGATGATGATGATTCTAAAAGTAGTGAAAAATACAAGTAAACAAAAATGGTTATAAAAAGATGTTGAAGGCGAAATTATTTTTAAATATTTAAAATCAACTATAAAGACATTAAGATGATATTTAAAGACTAAACATATCATATTTAAAAAGTATAAGAAACCTTATATTAATTAAAATATTAAACCCAAATAATGGAAAAATTATATGAATGAGGATCCAAATAAAAAATAATAATTTTATTTACAAACATGTTACAAAACCAAAAAATAAAGAATATTAATAAAACAAAAAGAATGTTTCGAAATAATCTTATTCAAAAAAGAAATTATTGTTAAAAATATATACATATTGTAATGAAAAGGCTACTTACATGTAGAATAAGTATATTTCAATGAAACATTTACACATATTTCATGAATTGTGTATATAATAATTATTTTTGTTTTTTCAACATATAAATAGCATAATTTTTATTAAATGGATATTTAGTATGAATTATTGAATGGTGATATTGAGGAAAAAGTGTTTACTAGGTAACATAAATTATTTATCCTTGATAATAATGGCATAATGATTTTTATTTTTAATAAATATCATTATATTTTTTAATAGACTACTAGAGTCTTATGTTAAATGATGGATAACTAATAGAATGATATTATCTACATCAAAAAGGATGACAACAATATATATGTGAATGCAATTAGAACATGAACCCACATTTTTATTATTTGTGTGTATGAAAATAAATTATAAAAGATAGAGACCATACTTGTGAGTAGTTCAACACACAAATTAATATTAATTTTGATATATCAATATTGAGAATGATGATATTGTTTTGAGGATTATTGATTTTAAGAAAAGATAAATAATTTTCATACCTTAGGATAAATATTCCACAAAATTATTGAGGATATTTGACTTACACTAATCTAAATAAGTATGTACACATATAAATGTTTATGCAAATTTGAGTAACGATGTTTTATAGAATTTAAAAAAAATTATAATTCTAATAGGAAACTTTTTATATCTCACAAAATCTAAATGTTACATTGATTATACAATGGATTTATGTATATATTAAAAAAGTGATCCAAAATAGTCATATATGAAGGCTAATATGAAATACGTAGATATTTTAAAAGTAATATGAATCATAAACTTATGTATATATGATTTGAGAAACTTCATTTATTTGGATAAATTAAAGCTGATAGGGAAGGAAAAATTAATGATATAAAATAAATATCTAGTGGTAAATTTTTCACAGGAAATTGTTTTATAGGTTGAAACAATAAGAATCAATATTTTGTGAATATTATTATTATAAATATTGAATATATAGATAAAACACAGTCTTATAAACCAATAATATAGATGAAATATTAGCTAGAAGATCTGGAAATTATGGTTGAAAACCCCTAATTATTGAGTATGATAATCAAAGGTAAATTAATATGACCTATAACCTAGTACCATACTATATATCTAATAATAGTACTTTCAAATATCGTTTTTTAAAAAGAAATTTTCAAATACTAACATGAAATTTAATTATGTTTTAAATATAATTTATTTGATATATTCATTAATGTTAGGATAATGAATAGAGTTGAAGAGATAAGGATAAAAATTATTGTTTGTCTTTTTAATCTTAAAAAATGGATATCTTTAATTCAAAAAGATTATTTAAATTCTATTTTAAAATGGGGAGAATGGTATATGACCCATGAAACATTTGTATTGTTGAATCCAATGTATGTTTCATTGATAAAAATGTGCAATATTTTTTTATATGATTAAGTGAGATTAAATAAATTTCCTAAGAAACTAATTTCTTATAACAAGGTAATGGGATTCTTTAAAAACATTTCTCTATCTAGAACAATATTTTTAAGATGTTTTCAAATAGGGTAAAGGCTATGAATAGATTTGATTCATTAGATTTGAAAAAAATACAAAGGGAGAGAATTATGAACTTGAGGAATTATTGAATGTTTGTTTTATTTTTTATTAACAAAACTTATATGGAATTAAAATAATTTATAAATGTTTTTAGTGGGTTTGTAATGATTAAAGAAGATTTTAATTAACATGTTATGTTTTAGGTCGCTAAAAATTTGAGTTTTGTAATATAAACTTGCCACATAAGAGTAAATTTCAAATTTAAATAATTATATAAGATAAATATAAATTTTTAGAAGAACACAGAATATTTTTTATGGTGATGTATGTTTTTTGAGTGCATATAATAATAAATATGAAGTTTCCAAGGTTGTATATGAGTAACACCAAAAATTAAAAGCTTCCGTAAGAGTTATATAAATATATTATACAATTTATATAGTGTTAGAGTAAGACTATGTTAGATATTTTAAATATAATATAAGAGTAATTTGATCTTGAGTATATGTAATATAGAGTTAATTTAAGAATAATTTGATATTACTTAATCATTTATATTATATTTCAGAATATACATAAAATTAAATTGATTTCATGTTAATTTCATTTTAATGAATTGATTTATATTTTAAGGAGAAAAAATAAAATATTGTGAATAATTAAACGAGGAATATTGTTGAATATATAAAGAGATACTTTTAATGAGATTTACGAAATTTTAAATGAGAGGATTTTTTCCTCTTTTTGAAAGATGTGATATTCTTGGGTGGAATATTACAAGATATAACTAAATAAGGTTACCAATATTCAAAATAATATAGACAAAACATTAATATTGACTAAATTTTTAAATAAAATGATGATTTTATGATGATTATAAGTTGATAAACATTGGGATAGACGAACGTGTTACTTCCACTATAATTTAAAAAATTTATAACACAATTTATTTCATGATTTATTATATAAATATCCACATAATTTAATCATTTAAAATCAAGAGGCCTAATTCATTTTCCAAATTAGATACATGTCATAATAAATTGAAATAGTTATATAACTACATTATTAAAGCTCTTTAACATTACCTTAAATTCCATTGATCTTATAATAACGTATGGGATAACCTGGGGAAATACATAAGAAACACGTGAGCTATAATGCCCAGAAAGAGAATAATAAAAGAATAGAATAAATTATAGTGATACATGTGTGTAAATAGGTATAAAATCATCACATAGAAAAGTGATAATCATAATCATGAACAACAAGGCATGACATATGTTTATAACATAAAGGAATCATAGCATTACAGAACTAAAATAAAACATTAAATAATAAGAATAAGACAAGGATAACTACTAATACATCATAACTATGTGTGCTTATGATAATTTAATGTGCATCATAAATGGAATTTAAAGGGATGAAATCATTATCCAATGTGTTAAAGTGCTATATAATTATTGTCCCACCAGTTATAATCATATTGTTCAATTGAATTTGTGTGCTATATTAATCATAAAACATATGGGTAACTTTTTTAAATTTTAATAACCCAATTAAGTAATTTTCTATAAATAGAGTTCCCCAGTCAATGAAGGATATTAATATATAATTGAATTCCTTTCAGTGGAAATGGGGATACGTAATCACAACCCCAAATTTAGGCATGAAAAATCGTGGGATAATTTTAATAGTAAAACAGGGGTACATAAGGTATTATGAACGGGATTAATGAGAGAAAAATTTGGTACCTTATAACATGGGAATAATAAGGGATGTAAATGGATGTGTAAAAACAAAATACTATAAGAATAATTTAAAATAAAAAGGCTAAATACAATGAAGTTACTTGAATGGAAACCAAGGGAGAGAGAGATCCCATAGTTTAGTAACAACTTTGGAAATGATTATATTGATAGAGGACAAATTGTATCTCAATCATATAAAATAAATTAATCAATAAATTTATATTAATAAGCACATTAAACATAATCAGTTGAGATACAAAAATCAAAATACAATGGAATTACTTGAATGAAGTTTAAAACGAATAGAATACCTTACATGAGTAGTAATTTCTAAAATATTGGGTTGATTTTATTACGATATTAGGAAAACATTAGGAAGGATGTAGTGTAAGATATGGAGATAAAATTTATTCTCAATGATTTATGAGTGAAGTGGAATGGGATGTTGTGTTGGTATTTATACAAATAAAGATGGGAATTATTTATTAATTTCTAAACAAATGTTTTGGACTCTATGTAAAGAAATAATCAAAACCACAAACGTTCCCATAGTTTTTTAATGGTTTCTAGAATATAATAGTGGATAATAATAGTTTATTTGTGTAATAACTAAAAAATTAAAATAATATCATTCATTATAAGAAAGTTATTCATATTCATAATGAAATGTTTTTAAAACCATAAAATACAATATTATTTTTTTATTATTCATTATAAATTTTAAAAATTAATGAAATTAGTTAAACCGTGATTATTTTATATGGAAAAACTATTTTTGGTGTGTTATTAATTTTATAGTATTTATTTCATCAATTTTACACCATTATAATGTCAAAATAATTACCGTATATTTATATCTTATTTAATTATTACCTAAAATTTGAACAACCTAAAAAATTATGAAAAATTAACCATTGGATAACTTCAATATTCTTATATGAAAATGATAATCATTTTAATGAAATATTTTCATAAATATAAGAATATCCACTTTTTAATAAAAATCATTATTTGTTTAAAAAATCTAGTTTTTACGACTCAAATTAATTTCTAAAACTTATAATTAATACATGGGTTTTTAAATTATATTACCATTTATAATTAATTAAATAATTTTTAATAGGAATATATCATGAAAATAAAATTTATTTCGAAATTATTTGACTTATCATAAAGAGTTTTTTAATTGAAACTATATGTTTCCCAAAAATACAATTATGGTTTCTTCGCATAAAAATATAATTTTCATCAAACTGATTAAATAGTCAGGTAGATATATAAAGAAATAATGAAAAAGGATCAATAAAATAATTATTTTACTACTAAAAATAGAATAGTAAAATTCATAATATTATAATATATATACAATACACCTTATTACACTATTGTGTACCCTAATAGTATGGTGTTTGATATTAATAAATTCTTATGGAGGTTTGATTACCATAGTTTTGGGGGTGTTCTATATAAGATTAAACAATCTCATAAATAATATCATTTTAGTTTTATTTGTAGAAACTTGGATTGGGTTTGGTCAAGAGAAAATACAAGTGATTCTATATCCCTTATAATCTCACACAAATGAGATTCAAATGATATGATTTTATTAATTAAGGCCACACCTTCTTCCTTTTGTATCAATTGGATTTTATTATAACCATTAATATATACTAATATTAATATTTACTATATAGTTGATATAATAACAATGTCTACAATTATTAATGGTATTTTAAGACTGATAGTAAAAGTATGTCTATATTTTAGTATTTTACAATATAAAAAATGAAATAAAGTTCATCTGTTTTCTATAACTATGTTAATTATTAATAAATATATCATTTAAGAAGTGAATTTATTTTATAAAAAATAGTTTCATTAAATTATTCCCCAAATCAAAAATTTCTCACTCAAAAAATTCATTTCATACACTAGAATGAATGAGGGTACTTCTGTTTTATTGCCTCTTCTGGTTCCCTTATTGCCTCCTCAATCTTGTAATCCAACCATAGTATTTTGACCAAGTGAGATATTTTGTTTCATAAAACAATGTATGTATGATATAATATCATTAATGGATGATCCTCATATGAAATATAATTATCCAAATGTACCACCTATAGATTTAGTAAATATGAGTGGTATGGTATGTATATTCTTATGAATGATATATGGAACACATCCAGTACTGAGATAAAATAGGTAGAAGTGCTAGTTAATATTCCCAAGATTTTATGTGATCAAGGGTCTCAAAGGTGAAAGAATATATGGGACTAATAATTCCACACATAAAACCGTATTAATTTTTTTTAATGGTGTCATATGAAGGGACACATTATCTTAGACCTCAAACTCTAGAATTCATTTATTATTGATTGTATAGATTTTATATAATAATTTTTTCCAATTATCTATGATATTTAGTGGTTTGAAACATAAAATATATCTATTTGATAAGATTAGGTCTTTTTAATATCCACTCCCTAAATTCATCTCAATATGTTGGAGTTTGACACCTCTTCTTATGCAGAGCACCATAATGATCTATTTGACTGCTAGAATTGAAATATTTTGTTATGAGAGAATACCCCTAGAAGAAATTATTAATCATGATATCCTTGTAAATTTATTGAAATTGATCTCAGTATATCCTATATATTTTTAATGGCCTCATCAGACTGATCATTATTGTAAGGGTGATAAGCAGTGTTGAAACATAGCACTGTATCCAATTCTAGTTATAGGATTCTACAGAACCTCAAAGTAAACCTCAAATATCAATCATACATAATGGAGAGTAGTACTCAATTAATTCTTACCACTTATTTTTTGTATATACTATTGATCTGTTCAAAATTAAAATATTCCTTGAGTGTAATGTAATGCATCGACTTTGTAGGGAGATTGACCACCAGCCAAATGGAATTATGGACTTTACATGTCTTGGTCTGTCATATGATAAAATCCTTGGTAATTGTTTCCTATTTATATTCTAGAAAAGGAAATGGTTTAATAATCACCTTTACTTATTTCATTTGGACTTGACTTGTGGGAATACCAATCATTGAGATTCAAACTCCCCAATCTACCTCTTCATGTTATCCAACTAGATATTTTGTTTGAGATCTATATTTATATTAGTGATTCTTAAATGATTATATAATGATGATCTATTATATTTATCTAAAAGATTATTTTTATATTTATGGATTTTGTGTGAAAATATATCTATGTACCAAACCTTATAACACAATAATTTTAAACGTTTAACTACAAAATAGTGTATAGCTTTCCCAGTATCCCTTCAACATCTTTTTGGGCCTCCTAGATTCTATCAAGAATGAATGGTTGGGTAGTTATTTGTAAAAATTTGGATGAAATTAATTTTATGATTCACCTGTTCATAATTTTCATTTGAAAAATATTGGATGCCCTTTTATTTTCATTAGGGATAGGGTTGTGAGATCCTTTCTACTCTGCGTGTCTTCCACTCTATTCTCCTTCACAAGATGGTAATGGTTTGAACATTAATAATTCTTTATCAGCTATAATCACCTTCATTGGCTCATATTGAGTTATTTTTATGTGAATATAAACTTGAGAATCTTTTAATTCATATATATGTCACACATCTACCCATAGATATACTCTCACCAAATATTTAGTGTAGAGATCACTACAACCAATTACATATCATTTTAGTTATTTTTTTGATTGATATTTATTTTTTAGGAGGAATAGGACATCACATTGTCATTTTTATTTTGTATATAACCCAATCCTTTTTTGGATCCAAATATTTTGGTCGGAAATCCCTTACCACTGGTGGGTAATGCGTGAATAAGTGTATTGATTAGACTCTTATATAAATCTTTAAATATCTCCTCACATTCATCAACCTAGAAGAACTTCAATCCCTTCTACATTATTTTGGTTCGTGGGTTTAAAAATATCGATATTTTCATCACAAATCAATTATAATACCTTGATAATCCAAGGAAACTACATATCTCTATCCAAAATTGTTTTCTGGGTCATCATTTAGTTGCATCTATTTTTAAATGATTTATAGATATCCCCTTTGATAGTGATAATATTCCATAGGAATGTTACATCCTCCATATAAAACTCACATGAAGGTACATTTCACATAATTTTTTCTTTTCACATGGTCTTCAGTACATCATTCATGTTCTCCTCATGTTACTCCATGCTTTTGGATTATATAAGAATATATTCTATAATGACTATAGAACAATCATTAAGGTAATATATTAATAATCTATTCATTTAGTTGATAAGGATTTCTGGGGAAATAGTGAGTCTAAATGTCGTCACAATGAACTCATAGGGTCTGTAACTAGTATAAAAACCAATCTTTGGGATATCCTCTTTATTCTCAATTACTTGATAATATCTACCACTAAAAAATTTGCATTAAAAAATGATATAAATGGCCTTTTTCATTGCAAAAAAAGTTCTGATAATTGAATCATAGTTAAAAGATTGAAACTTTTATCAGCAAAAAAATCAAAGTTTAATGGGTCCTTTAACAAATCCTTTTTAGCAAATTTAAAGGGGGAATTTAATAGAGCTAAAAGAGAACTAATAAAGGCTCTACTGATTAAGGGTATATAAATTTTTTTCCATGTCCCATCCTCCCACCCCCTTATAGGAACTTCCCCCACCTGATTATCATTTCATTAAATAATCCCATCCTCCCATGCGTGCCCCTGTCTCTAGTGTGTTATGAACCCTAGACCTTCATCATATACATCAAATCATATTCCACTCCCACATACTATTTTTCACATAATATTATATATATTTACATTTATATATATTTCATTAATTTTTTATCTATATATTTATATGTATGTATATATATAGGTTTATATATTAATAAATAAATTTTATTTGTAAATATTTTTAATTTATTTGATTAAAAAATTAAAATTTTATGTGTGAATATATGTGTATATTTTATATATACTGGATTATAAATAATATTTTTTTATGAAAAATGATAAAATAAAAAATTTATAATATCAATATAAATGTAATCCCTAGGAATAAATTCATTCCCCTCTAAAAAGGGAAAAAATAACTCCTATAAATGAGTCTTAAAATCCATCAAATGATAAAAAATTGGGATAACCCGACTAAAAATTAGGTTTTGGAGGCCTTCTAGGCCTTTTGGAATTGAATAAATAATTACCAGGATCCCCTATTCATAATGGCGTAGATATCATCATATACTTTGATTTGATCTATCTTAGATCCCAAATGGACACCCAGATCCAAATTTATGGCCGTTTGAAGTTTGAGTTACGTTTTCAACTTATTTTATATATTTTATTTTTATTTTTTGATTTTTTATAATCATGTTTGTATTAAATTACTATTACTCGGTAATAATAAAGATATTTTTAATTAAAAATGTCTTTTTAGTTATTTTATAATCCATTTTCAGTTAATATCATATATTTAAAGTGTAAATTATTTCATACCATAACTAAAATAGATTTCCAAAAAAATATATTATATTTATATCAATATTAATATATTTATATATTTATATATTATTTTTAATAAAATATAATTTTTTTGAAGTATATTTTTATCATCGCTTGTAAAAAAAGCAGAGATAACCCACTTATCAGCACTTTTTGACAAGTGCTGATAAAAGACCCCATCAATCAAGATTGTAAAAAACTTCTGATAAAGGTACTCCTTTAATATAGGTCGTTAGCACTATTAAATACTCACTTTAAAAATGAAAAAAAAGAACTGTTGGAGACCCCCTATAACAGTTCTTTTATAGCGCTTACAATGGGGGTCCTCAACAACATTTTTGCTAGCATTGCTGAATCCCTAGCACTGGATAAACTCAATTTTGTTTTAGTAATAACAACCAATGTTCCTCCATATGGAAGTATTGGTCTCCTTATAGATATTTTAATAATTCATAAATTTGTTTTAGAAAATACATTTTCTTTATTGTGATCTTTTTTGGTTCATGATAGTCAATGTGGAGACACATTGATATATCCTTTTTCATGATGAAAATGACCAGTTTACCCCATTTTGATGCACTTTGGCCTATAAAGCTTTTATATAGAAATCATTATATTGGGGTTTTCGCTCTTCAACTTCAATAATAGACATTCTATATAAGGTGTTGGGTATTTTTCTTACTTTGGGTAGATGTTTTATTGAGATCTTAACCTCTTGGTCTGAAGGAAGCCTGATAAATTCATTACGACACATCCATATATTCCCTTAAAATGGGCACATCATTGAGGATTATCGTTCCATTATCCTCAATCATTTTATCAGGATAATATTTCTCATAAGGATATAATATTTATTCGTGAGATTATGATTCTAAATGTGATTCATCCTCCTCCTTACAGTTGTATAGAATTGGAGGGGGATTTGTGATATAGAGGGTGATTTATTTCTCTATGAAATTTATATTAGAATTATACAAGGAATTACAATCCATATATAGGATAACATTTAATTTTCCTAAATGGGGTATCACAAATAGTTCTAGGAAATTTTGACCAAAACTATTGATAGGGGATAATTTATATACTTTAGATGAAATAATTTACCAATTTCCCATTTTTATCGATAACTCAACATACCTTTTTTGAAGTGTTATTTGAATAGGTCCAATAAAAATTCATGATATGAAATAATGTATAGAACATGAATGAAATAATACATTCACTACTCTTGAATAAATAACTAGATTACCTACCCTACTTTTTTGTCAGAATCCACTTCCGTAGTTATGAAGGTATATGGACACACATGTTCCCTAGGCCTTATAGGCTATTTTATTCACTATTTTGGTTCCCCTACCTCCCAATCCTAATGTTTTATATTATCACTTTCAGGAAATTTATTGGTTTTTTCTTCAATCACTTTTTACAAGTGGTATGTTTTATTTATTACCCATATGATGTTTCTCCATTGCAACCCATAATTAAACTCAATTTTTCACTTCTTATCTTAAGTAATATGAAATCCTTTAGATTTTCCAATTATCATTTTGAAATTGATTGCAGATAAAAACAAAATTCTCATAACATTCAATGTCTTTAATCCCTAAATCATTTAATTGATTCATATTTATCCCATGATGGAAGCGTTTAACATTTCTTACTTGGTTAACGAAAAATTATGAGATGTATCGTGAATGTATTGTGAAGTTTTCTTTATACGTATTGATGGATCCATCCAATTTTTTTCTTGAGGATAATGAACACCCATTTTATATTATGTTGAAGAGATCACGGAAAATATTTAATGAAAAAAATTCTTGAATTATTCCAGCTCCATAGATTTTATTTCATTATTAGGTTTAATATTCTTTCTCAATATCCACCATTAATAAACCTCTCTATCCAATAGATAAATATAAAATATGCATTTTTTCTAAGAGAACTGAAGGATATATAAGATATTATATATGTAATTGATCCTTTTTTCTGATATTAATTAACCATAATGTCAACTAAATGTCAAAGACCATTGTTCGATAAATGTATTAATTACAAATTTCTCTTTATTTAGGGGATGGGGGTATTGCACCTGATTCAAGTTTTTATTAAAAAATGAGTAAATAGACTTAGTATAATCATGTAATTATAAAATATTACCCCTATTAATTTGGTTATCTCATTTGGGAAGACATCACATTTCCCATAACATTTGTTATTGATAATATTAACCATATTTCTATCCATTGTCTAAAATAAATGAAAATTAGGGTTGAGAATTTTCAAACTATCCTGAATATAAATGGGAAACTACTAATATAAAAGGGAAAACATATAAATAACATATTAAACCTAATTCATGAATTTATATGCATTAATAAATTTTTTAAATTTAATTTTCCAATTATTTTTTCTAAACTAAAAAACTATTTATGTTTTTCATAATAGTTCATAAGGATCTTATGAGTTTAACAAAGCATTTCTCCCATGTCTGGAAACATAGTGTGAATCAATTCCTCTTTTTAGTGCATCCGGAACATGTTGATTTAATACCCAATAATCCCTTTCAGGTTTATTATCCCTAGGTATATATGTGTTAGAGCCAAATCCACTTATAGTAACCAAACATGGATTTCTTTCTTGGAGATAATACACCCTATACTTTTGAAAAATTTAATGATATTTTTCAATACGAAGTCATATTCTAATGGTTTTTACTAATAAATTTGAAACCTAATCTCCACAATTAAGTTGGTCTTACTCTGATACAAATAATAATAAACAGAATTTATAAAATAATTTATTTCATGACTTATTATATAAATATTCCCATTATACAATCTTATAAAATTTTGCGGTCTGGTTTCATTGGGAAATTACATAGATAGAAAAATAACTTTCAATAATTAGATAATGACATTATTAAAACATTGTATAATTCCCTTAAATTCCATTGATCTTTTAATACAACACGAGATAACATATTGACATAGTTAAGAAATCGTTGAGCTATAAATCCAAGAAAAGGAATAATCAAAGGATAACATAAAGTAATGTTGTACATATGAGTCTATGGGTATAAAAAGATGAAATATAAGGGTGATTATCATAATATATAATCATAAATCATGTCATAAGTTCATAAAATCAATGTATCATAGGAATATTGAAATAACATAAAATTTGACATCATAATCATAATTCAAAAATATCCCCTAAGGAAACATAAATAATTCTTCTTATGATAAATTCTAGTTCACCATACATTGAATATTATAAGATAAAAATAGTAAAAAATGAGTTATTGGGCAATTTAATTTCTTTTTCCAAACTATAATAATCATATCCTGTATATTAATTTGTGTGCCACAAAGATAAAACAACATAAAAATGTTTTCAACAATTTTAATCGCATGATTTAGGAGTACTGGTATCATAAATGGAATTATCTAACAAATTATCTCTAGTTATATCTAGGTGTATTCTATTTAGTGGATATGGGGATCAATATTCACATGTTTAGAATCAAAACTCCTTGGATAATTTGGACATCATAACAAGGGAACCTATAGGATCATGGAATGGATTAATGATAGAAAAAGGTAGTCTCTCATAATATTTCCAACACAATTATATTAAATGTATATTAAAAAACACATTAAATCATAGATAATTTCAAATCATAAGGTAAAATATAATGATGGTGAATGAATGGAAAATAAGGGAGAGATTTATCCCTTAATTTGGAATAATAATGACCTAGCTAAAGGTTATATTTAGAGGGGATAAATAATAAATTATTTTTATAACATTATTTGGATATTAGGGGGATATTTATAAAAAATTAAATATAATAAATTAATATTTAAAAGGATAAATACAAAGGAAGTGGTTGAAGGACGAGGAAAAGGAAGATAATCACTTAATTGAGTAGTATCTTCTAAAATCCTAGGGGATATTATTTAGGGATTTGGAAAACATCCATAGGGATTTATAGAGGTATAAGAATAGAAGATTCATTCTCAATGGGTTTTATGTGATGAGGTAAGGGAGTTTTTATGGTATTTATAGAAAAATAGTAGGTAATTATTGATTAATTTATAAACATAGGTTTTGGACTCTAATTAATAAAATAATTAAAATCATAAACATTCTAATTATTTTTTCCCATTGGTTCTAGAAAATAGAATTATTTTTTAATATTATATTATTATAGTAATAAAAAACAGTAAAATAATAACATTCATGGCATGGAAGTGATTCATGTTCATAAAGATTTTTTAAAACCTCAAATAATAATATAGGTTTTTTTGGATTCATTATAGGTTCAAAATTTTGATAAAATTACTTCAAGAAAAAATTATTTTAAAGGGAATTTTTTTTGTTTATTTATTCCATTTATAGTATTTATTATATCTCTTTTATACAATTACAAAAACATAATACATACCATCTATTAAAATAGAACTAATTTTTTCCCCATGAATTAGACTATCTCATAAAATTATGAAAAACTAATCATTATATAATTTCAACATGCTAATTTAAAAATTAATATTTATTTTTTTAAAACAAAAAAATAAATTATAAATTTATTCTGTAAAATAAAAATCATTATTTATTAAAAATACATGTTTTTATGACAGAAATAAATTTTTAACCCTTATAAAAATTATACGGGACTTATAATTTATATATAAATAATATTATACCAAATTATTATTTCATGGATATAAATTTTATTTCAAAATTCATGGAATTATCAAATAGAGTGTTGAAACTGAAATTATATATTTCTGAAAAATAAAATTTTGGTTTTTTATATCAAAATCTAATTTTTAACAGAATCAATATACAATTATGTATATATATATATATAATTTAATAATTAAAATGGATCAAAATAGTCAATATTTTATTAATTTAAAGAGAATACAAAAATTCATTCTATTAGGGTTGGTATACATAATTGCTTATTACAACATCAGACAACCTCAGGGTAAGGTGTGTGATAGTTGTACTATTATGAGTGGGATCAATGAACATGATTTGGGTGGGTGATATTTATTATCATTAAATACAACTAAAAATAATTTATTATGAGTCTTAGTTGTAGAATAACGTCTTAGACTTTGTCAAGGTAAAATCTGAGTGATGCTACCACCCCCAGAAGCCCTGACAATTGAGCTTCCTAAGGTACAATACTACTACTCAAGGACTTCTCTTATTCCTTCTGTATTAATTAGATTTTATTATAATATTTAATATAAATTAATCTTATTAGTCACCATACTATGAATATGTTAACAAATTATATGTTTCATAATGGTCTTTTAAGTTTGATATTCAAATTACGGATATATTTTATTATAGTCCAAAATAAAAAATGAAATAAAGTGAAAATATTTTCTCAAAATATATTACCTAATACAGAATATATTCTTTTATAAAATTATGGTTTAGTATAGTTCCCACTGAATATCTTATACATGAAATATCTTAATAAAGGTGGAGAAAATTTATCCTCAATATTCTAGAGGATTCATATTTTCTTTAAATTGCTTTTATGAATGTATTAATTGAATAAAAATAATATCTATAATTTTACGAAAAAATATTTTTGATAAAAAAATAAATACCATTTTCTTCTAGTTATAACACCACAGAAAAATAGGGTTCATTTATAATGAAATATTTCAAGTAAAAAAGCTATTTAGGAATAGTAAATGGTTAAGAATCATGTATTCCTTCAATATATTCACAGTACAATATTAATGAATAAATATTGATTCATACTAATATGAAAATATCAATGATTTAGTCATCTAAAATTATAATTAATGATATAATTTTTTTTCTACCATTTTTCTTTATTTTTGGTATATGAGTGTGAAAAAGTTCATAATATTGAGTGTATCTTGACTTTATAAAGTAAAATTGGTTGATTTAAAGAAAAATGTAAAAGAAGGTAAAACTAATTCAACCACTCCTATACATTTTACTCAACCATTATCTGGATTATATCACATTATAGAGGGAGAATGATATAAGTCAAGAGAAGAATAAATCTATTTATGGGTATAATTTCTAGTTAATGTTATTGAAACCTAAAGTTTTTATTATAAAGAAGAGGTTAAGTTTCCTTTATGGGAAAATAGTACAAAATTTGTATAATTTCCTAGAATACCTAATGGGGTATAATAAACTCCATAGATAGTCCATTTTACGTATTAATGTTATTAAAATTAATTTATTAATTTATGAATTGGGTATTATACCAACTATGCATTAAATAATTATTTTGAAGATATAGAGTAGCTTAAAATAAAGAAATAATTGATAAATCAAGCTTATTTTTTTCATTTTAATAATGTTTTAAGAGTTACTTCTATAGAGAAATGAAATCTAGATGATCTATTTAAGGATGACAGATTTTAAATTTATATATTTTTATATATTTTCATTTCATTTTCAATTATGTGATAAGATAATTATATTCATGAACAATGGTAGTTAGAAATAAATGGGATGATTATTTTATTATAAATTGATTATAATTTAATTTATTTTATATCATGTTTTAAAAATAAATTATCAAAAGGTTTTTATCTATGATAAAGTAATTTTATCAATATTATTTATTAAAATATTAGAGAAAGTGTTCTCACTAACCATAAATAGAATATTATAATAAGTTAGGATTTTATTTTCAATAATATTTCTCTATGAAAAATAAAATATACATAGAGATATGATTAACATTATTGGTTTGTTAAATATTATTACTAAAAATAAATCATGTTATTTTCTTTACACAAAGTGTTTTTTAATCTTAGAATTAAATTTTTGGAAAATATTATTTTGAAGAGGATAATATGATTATTTTTAAAATTTGCAAAATTTAAATTGAATTTAATATATGATTATACTAGTGTACTTAAAATTGAAATTCAATTTACCACCAAAATATGTAAGGAAATATTGTTAAATAAATATCATAATGTAAAGAGTTTTATTTAACTATATTATAAAATTAACATTAAAATGTCTCATGATACCTAAAAGTTACCAGATAATAAAAATATAAACCTTAGAAATGTTTTTGGTATTTTAAATAATAAAATATATTAGAATCCCAATATTAAATGTTATGAATAAAATAATTTTGAATTTAGTTTTCAATTGTTGAACATATGGATTATGAATCCAAAGTATCATCATTATTGATATTATTTTCTTTAAAGATATTAGCACACTAAAAGAGTTTTATTGGAATATTTTATTATAAGGCTATGTAGTGATGTAGAAAGTGCCACATGGTAATACAATAGATCATACATGGAGATGTAACATGTTTAACAAGACCAAAATATGTACCAAACATACGAGATTTTTGGTCCATTCATACTTCATATAATATATATTAATGCATGTTTGTATTCTTAATGGGGTTTAAAAATATTAAAATTATGTCATGTAACATAAAATATATATCAATATTATCATTCATTCATAAGGTATATATATTTCATAGAATAAAATATTAAATATATCTTCAAGGTATTACTTTCAGTGATCCATAATCATCTATAATCATTGGTTTTTATGGTTTGTGATGATAGGTGAAGATTATTAATATTTTAGGATTATATGATGATAGTAGGTTTTTCTCATAAAGCACAACATGATTTTTCTGTTCTAAATTATCATCATGGTATAGTAAATGAAATTATTTCCTTAATATAACAAGGTTATATGTTTTATATTAATATACATCTTTTAAGTCTAATAAGTAATCACACATGTGAAACTTCATACATTGATACCTTTCTTAGGACATACTCGAGGGTGATCCAGTTTAGGGATGATTGGGTACGTTATTGATCATGTTTTATATTTTTAATCATTGTGATATTTTTCCTTCTGTATGATGGGTATGATATTTGACCCTTCAATTTAAAAAATACAAATAAGTTTGTCACATTTCATAGATAAGTGGAATGTGATGTACTTACCTATTTATGTGAGTGACATGTATTGTTCTCATATTATTAGATGAATGGTATGATATTTTTTCATCTAACATATTTAATTTTATATACTGAGTAGAGAATATATTATTAATCATACATGATAATGACAAATTCCATGTGTTTTCATCACTTTGTGTCTTGAATATGAGGTTTTCATGACTATGTAAGATGTATGCGACACATATGGGTGAAATGAATATGAAGATACATTTTTTTGAGAGAGATCATTATAGATATATTTATATATTTATAATCATGGATTATTTTTTATTGGTTTCTCCTTATATATAATTTTGGATTGTAGAATTCATAACTTTTTTCTTCACTATAAATATCCATGGGGTTGCACACAATTGTTGTGTTAATTAAAATAAGTTTTATTTATAATGTATTTTTACTAAAATTTTGGAGAATACTAATAGATTCTAAAAAAATAGTTATGGTGGATATCTAAAAATACTTTTTAATTTCAATTTTTACATTTTCAAATATTATCTAAAATTATGTGGAAATAATTTTTTTTGGTTTTAGTAAAAGTGATAGATTTATATATATATAAAATAAATAAAAACAATAATATGATAATATTCACCATCTTTTAATTTTTTATAAATAAAAACATTTTTAGTGAAAGTTACAATATTTTTTTTCATTATATGATGTATTTATGGTCCTTTATGTTATAAGATAATACATGATTTTTATTATATTCTACATAGTCAATCAATATTATTTATTTTATTCATTAATATAGAGTGTAAATGTGTTTTTAAAATTTTTATTAAAATTTTCAAGGCTTAAATATTTTATTTATGGTTGGACCAAATATTGAAAATATTTTTAAAGTTATGAATATGATTGAAACATTTTTTTGTTTTAATTATTAAAAACGTTTTATGAAGTGAATTATTATCCATTAAAGTTAATTTAAAGGGAGTCATTATTTATGATTATTTGTACTATTGTGGTATAAAAATAGTCATTTGATCATCTAAACCCCTTGAAGACATATTTCTCATTTATTTTTTCTCTATAATTTAAAGGTTATTCTATATTATGGGTGAGTGAGAAATCCTACCAAAAAGTGTTATTAGTGATTCAATCAACCAATACATTCCATTGGAGGTGAGAGTCCTTTTTCCATTAAGGGAACTCTCTCAAGATCCCGTTGAAGAGCTTGAAAGGTATATCTTAAAAAAATTATGTATACTTGTTATTACTTTATTTATAATACTCAATTAAAATAAGATTTTATATTTAAAATAAGGTTCTATTGCTTATGTTCACTATTGACGCACGCCTGTCGTGGGGCGTGGCAAAACAATATTTTATTTACCTAAGTATAGTATAGCAGTTGATCCTAGGTAGTCTCCCGAAGAGGAGTGCACACAAAACAAGGGTGTCACTTTTTGTTATTTTTCATAAAAAGATTGGTTTTAACAAATTTGAATGACTATGAGAGAAACAAACAACAGAAATTGATTGATTTTAACAAATTATAAAGACGGTGATCGGATTTGGTTCAGCTAGACTTAGTGTTGTGCCATCATGGTTTCCAAATTTTATCTCTTCTTCTTCCTTAAACTGGTAAGAGAGATGTGATTAGAATTTCCCTTTCTAAAACCTTAGATTGGTCTATCCTCCTTCCAATGTGTTTAGTGTTGTAGAAGGTCTCTTGATTAATTAGGGCAATCCCAGTCCTGGAATTGTTGTTCCCTAATAAACCATGATTTCAACATACAATCCTATACACGTGCTTGACAACTGTCGAGCAATCACCACCCAACCCTAATCATGTTCCACCGTATACAGATTAGAATTGGGTGGAGGGAGATGTGATCATCGACCAAAAGAATATATAATTTCAGAATAAAAACCATAACACAACCGCATTTGGAATTTAATACTGAATTATGAATTGGAACCAGAAGAAGAAAGAAGAACACATTTTATTCATTTCAAGCACAAAACTCAAGAACAACACATAGGTCCAGCCTCCCCTCTTTCCGATCACTCAAATGAAATTACCCCTCCATGGATGGGGTAAGCGAGATAATTCGGGAGAGGAGAGACATTTTAAAACAAAATAAATAAAAGAAAAATCTGAGAAGTTCTTCTCCTGGGTGCCCGAGAAGGAATGGGATGAAGAATGGGATGGATTGAGGGGGAGGAGCTCTCCTCCTTTTATAGGCAGAATTCGACCCCCGAAAGAGGGAGCGTTTTAGCCCCCATTAATGACCTTTTCACGCGTTCCTCCCTTCATTAATGTTGTGAAAAATTGTCTTGTACGTGTACCCTCAAACTCTCAGCGGATTTGGACAGGTATTCCGAGAGTTATGGCCAATTTCCTCTGACAATTTATTCTGTCCAGTCAGAATCATCAAACCGAAAAACACCATTTTGTGCTGAATTAATGTCCCTGAAAACGGCCATTTAAGGCGTGTCCTCCTTAATGAAACTTGTTCCAAATCTTCTTATACGTCTATCCACAAATTATCAGCTCCATTAAAGTCGTTTTGTGCGAGTTATGGATATTTCACTGAACCTTCTTTTTTCTGGATGAAATTTCTAGGAAGCTTCCTTGGTGTTCCTGAATAATCTTCAACTTCATTGAATTGTTTGGACCTCAAGATGGTCGAATCAGATCCTGGTCCAGAAGACAAAGTTGAAGGAAATTAAATTAGGATTCTAAAGAAATTATAATCATAAAATTTGGATTTATATTGTTTTGTAAATGACCAAAATACCCCTGTAGTGAAAATCGGTCCAAAATGCAGAATTTGGTCATTTTTGCATTTAAACTTAAAATAATTCTTAAATCCAAAATTGTTACATATAAGCTCAAAATGGTATCTTGGGATGTTTAAAACAATAGAAATGCATTAAAAAAATGTGCAAATTATAAGCCCTGTCAATTCCCCCACACTTAAACCATGCTTGTCCTCAAGCATAAAATCTCAACATGGAATTCAAAGGGCACTAATGTCACCAATATTTAAATTTCAAATGAAATAAAATCAAATGATTTTCAATGTCCAATCAAACTTTCTAGTTCCACAAAAATACCAATTTAATTTCCCATTTTTCAAAGAAACAATCAATTCATGCATTTTACTTTTCCCCTTTGAAAAATAATGAAGCTTCTCCTTTCATTCATTCAAGCTTCTCAATTTATTATTATTAAACATGCCAAATCATGACCTACCTCACTTTTGAATCTTTTCTCTCATCACTCATGATACAATTAATAGTGGAGTTATGCTCATATCATGAGAACATTCTCCTTATCCATAGGCTTGTAAAGTAACTACTTTCTCCACTTTGTAAAGACAAAACACACATAAAATCACGAGGACTTGCAATAAAGGTTCAAATGACTCTGTGGATTAGGGTTGGTGGGTAAATGATTGAAATAATTTAAGGCCAGAAGTAGGAGGTTTGACTCTTAAGTATAATGCATGATTAATCAAGTGAAAACACAAGATGAACCTCACTCAAATCCCCTTGAAATGTGAATCACAACACCCCTCCCCTTTCAATGACATGGGTCATGAGTAAATAAATGATTACAAAGAATGATATCATCCAAGTTCTCCCTGTTTTTTTTGTAAAGCTCCAGAAAGACACAGCTTTATTTTCTTTTTTTTTCTTTTTTTTATAAATCTCCAGAAAGGCACAGCTTTATTTTCTTTTTTTATGGAGAACCGGATGAAATGAAAGAAGCATAATGAAATGATGACTCATACCCAATTTTCTAATAATACATTGGCCAAAATGATGACGCACACATTACAACACCCAAAAATGATACATATCCCAAGGAACGCACACGAAAGGCCCGTCCCCCACACTCAAACTTGAAAACCATGCAAAAATACTAAAAGTGCAGGTAGGTAAGGAAAAATTGGATTGTAATGTGGCTTAAACCTATAAGGCAATTCATGGCATCTAAGGGCTTACGAAGGATAAATGTAAAGGTGGGTCTTAGGATAAAATGTGGCTAGCCAATGAGATGCCTCAATCATTTTAAATGTAGTTTTGTACAGTCATAGCTTTGACAAGTTTCAATACAAGTTCTAGCAGGTGGCACGTCCCAAGATCACTCAAGAAATATGCTCAAGATAAAATAGGAAATATTTGGTCTAGAAATCCTCTCACGAATGAGATTATGATATTGGACAATCACTCATGGCATGATTAATAATAAAAAATTAATTCACATGAATTTCAGAAATTCAAAGAATGAAAAACGGAAGGGAAATTTTATTTACATGAATCAATTAATTCCCTCAAATCATGAGTCCTTATTTCAATATCATTGATTCACTTTAATCATCCAATTATCCATTTTAATCATTCAATCTTATTGACATTGAAATCTAAAACATGGCATCACAATATTCCTAAGAAACTCATGTCTCCTAGATAAGTTGAGTACATCCTTAATTCAAGTGTGGGTATGCAATTCTTATCGTTAATGCTTAAAACATGTTTTGGACAAAACATTTAAGGAGTTTAAAATTTAAAATTTAAAAATGAACTCCCTTTTGAAATAAAGATTCAGTCCCCTTTAACAAATTTTTGGGGCTTCCTTCTGCCATCATGATCCTACAAAAGAAAATTTCAAAATTAAGAACAAGTATCATGTCATTAAAGCTAAAAATGATAAAGAGGAAAGGGATGAATGCTAAACTACTTCTAAGAAATAAAATTGAAATCTAAATTCCTAGAAAGAAAGGGATAAGTCTTGGTATGATCCCCCAAGTGGGCCCTGAATTTTTACTGCCTCCAGTGGGCAGTATCAGCTGTTATCCAAAGTCTGATGGTGGATGTAGGTTCTTTGATTTGAACCACCACATGTGGTTTTTTCCCAGCTTGTGCTTCATTATCCTTGTTGAGGAGGATTCCCTGTATAGTGTACACCAGATCCACCCCCTTTGCAATGTGGTATAGCTTGCATGGCGGGGGTAGGATGAAGTATGGATCCTCCTCCTCTTCGGTTTCTACTTGTGTAAAGTGTTCTTCAAAATCCAGTGGTTTCGTCAGATGTGCTACGTGAAAAGAATAATCAATGGGAGATTCAACATTTAAATTTGAAATATTAATTTCAAAATCTTCCCTTTTAAGGTAGGAAGCTTTTAGATTTGGTTCTTCATGCATAGCCACTTGTATCTCTTCATGGACTTCCTCAAGTTGATGATCAATATCTTCAGGGAGCTCCAGGTGTTGCTCAACAGGTGCATATTATTTTTCATCTTCTCCTAAGGCAATGTAAGGATTGACCATATCTGAAAATTCAAAATTATAAGGAGTGATGCTCAAATCAGATTGAATGAAATCAGAAAAGGTAGAGTTCATGGAAGGATCATCTCCCTGAGTTGGGTCTGGTTCAATCTCTTCTTCATTTGAAATCACATCTTGGAGTTAAGTAGTAGAAGATATAGGCAGGTAGTCAGGCTCCACTATATCTGGGATCCCCATTGAAAAATCAGGGATGACTAATGGGGGATCTTCTTGGACCTTGGATACTTCATAAAATTCTGGAAAGTAATGGGAGAACTCATCTAGATTTAGTGCCATAGCTTCAAAAACATATTCGTTCATGTCCTCCCTTAGCCCATCTATGAATTCTTTGAATGTTTTCTCATCATTATTTGTTTTCCAAAATAACCTCACCTGTATAACAATATAAGAAACACCATCATCTGCGGAAATGTTCGATTCAATAATTGGTTCATTTATTGGTGGGTAATTGTTCCATGAATTAAAGAAATAGTCATTTGAAAACAACATGGAAAGTTTGTTTTTTTTAATTTGGAAAAAAGTCAAATATTTACAATTTGATTGTGGCACTGCCTCCCCGGCAACGGCGCCAAGTTTGACGCACGCCTGTCTTGGGGCGTGGCAAAACAATATTTTATTTACCTAAGTATAGTATACCAGTTGATCCTAGGTAGTCTCCCGAAGAGGAGTGCACAAAAAACAAGGGTGTCACTTTTTGTTGTTTTTCATAAAAAGATTGGTTTTAACAAATTTGAATGACTATGAGAGAAACAAACAACATAAATTGATTGATTTTAACAAATTATAAAGACGGTGATCGGATTTGGTTCAGCTAGACTTAGTGTTGTGCCATCATGGTTTCCAAATTTTATCTCTTCTTCTTCCTTAAACTGGTAAGAGAGATGTGATTAGAATTTCCCTTTCTAAAACCTTAGATTGGTCTATCCTCCTTCAAATGTGTTTAGGGTTGTAGAAGGTCTCTTGATTAATTAGGGAAATCCCAGACCTGGAATTGTTGTTCCCTAATAAACCAAGATTTCGACATACAATCCTATACACGTGCTTGACAACCGTCGAGCAATCACCACCCAACCCTAATCATGTTCCACCGTATACAGATTAGAATTGGGTGGAGGGAGATGAGATAATCGACCAAAACAATTTATAATTTCAGAATAAAAACCATAACACAACCGCATTTGGAATTTAATACTGAATTATGAATTGGAACCAGAAGAAGAAAGAAGAACACATTTTATTCATTTCAAGCACAAAACTCAAGAACAACACATAGGTCCAGCCTCCCCTCTTTCCGATCACTCAAATGAAATTACCCCTCTATGGATGGGGTAAGAGAGATAATTCGGGAGAGGAGAGACATTTTAAAACAAAAGAAATAAAAGAAAAAGCTGAGAAGTTCTTCTCCTGGGTGCCCGAGAAGGAATGGGATGAAGAATGGGATGGATTGAGGGGGAGGAGCTCTCCTCCTTTTATAGGCAGAATTCGACCCCCGAAAGAGGGAGCGTTTTATCCCCCATTAATGACCTTTTCACGCGTTCCTCCCTTCATGAATGTTGTGAACAATTGTCTTGTACGTGTACCCTCAAAATCTCAGCGGATTTGGACAGGCATTCCGAGAGTTATGGCCAATTTCCTCTGACAATTTATTCTGTCCAGTCAGAATCATCAAACCGAAAAACACCATTTTGTACTGAATTAATGTCCCTGAAAACGGCCATTTAAGGCGTGGCCTCCTTAATGAAACTTGTTCCAAATCTTCCTATACGTCTATACACAAAATATCAGCTCCATTAAAGTCGTTTTGTGCGAGTTATGGATATTTCACTGAACCTTATTTTTTCTGGATGAAATTTCTAGGAAGCTTCCTTGGTGTTCCTGAATAATCTTCAACTTCATTGAATTGTTTGGACCTCAAGATGGTCTAATCAGATCCTGGTCCAGACGACAAAGTTGAAGGAACTTAAATTAGGATTCTAAAGAAATTATAATCATAAAATTTGGATTTATATTGTTTTGTGAATGACCAAAATACCCATGTAGTGAAAATCTGTCCAAAATGCAGAATTTGGTCATTTTTGCATTTAAACTTAAAATACTTCTTAAATCCAAAATTGTTACATATAAGCTCAAAATGGTATCTTGGGATGTTTAAAACAATAGAAATGCATTAAAAAATGTGCAAATTATAAGCCCTGTCAATTCCCCCACACTTAAACCATGCTTGTCCTCAAGCATAAAATCTCAACATGGAATTCAAAGGGCCCTAATGTCACCAATATTTAAATTTCAAATGAAATAAAATCAAATGATTTTCAATGTCCAATCAAACTTTCCAGTTCCACAAAAATACCAATTTAATTTCCCATTTTTCAAAGAAACAATCAATTCATGCATTTTACTTTTCCCCTTTGAAAAATAATGAAGCTTCTCCTTTCATTTATTCAAGCTTCTCAATTTATTATTATTAAACATGCCAAATCATGACCTACCTCACTTTTGAATCTTTTCTCTCATCACTCATGATACAATTAATAGTGGAGTTATGCTCATATCATGAGAACATGCTCCTTATCCATAGGCTTGTAAAGTAACTACTTTCTCCACTTTGTAAAGACAAAACACACATAAAATCATGAGGACTTGCAATAAAGGTTCAAATGAATCTGTGGATTAGGGTTGGTGGGTAAATGATTGAAATAATTTAAGGCCAGAAGTAGGAGGTTTGACTCTTAAGTACAATGCATGATTAATCAAGTGAAAACACAAGATGAACCTCACTCAAATCCCCTTGAAATGTGAATCACAACACCCCTCCCCTTTCAATGACATGGGTCATGAGTCAATAAATGATTACAAAGAATGATATCATCCAAGTTTTCCCTGTTTTTTTTGTAAAGCTCCAGAAAGGCACAGCTTTATTTTCTTTTTTTTATGGAGAACCGGATGAAATGAAAGAAGCATAATGAAATGATGACTCATACCCAATTTTCTAATAATACATTGCCCAAAATGATGACGCACACATTACACCACCCAAAAATGATACATATCCCAAGGAACGCACACGAAAGGCCCTTCCCCCACACTCAAACTTGAAATAACCATGCAAAAATACTAAAAGCGCATGTAGGTAAGGAAAAATTGGATTGTAATGTGGCTTAAACCTATAAGGAAATTCATGGCATCTAAGGGCTTATGAAGGATAAATGTAAAGGTGGGTCTTAGGATAAAATGTGGCTAGCCAATGAGATGCCTCAATCATTTTAAATGTGGTTTTGTACAGTCATAGGTTTGACAAGTTTCAATACAAGTTCTAGCAGGAGGCACGTCCCAAGATCACTCAAGAAATATGCTCAAGATAAAATAGGAAATATTTGGTCTAGAAATCCTCTCAGGAATGAGAATATGATATTGGACAATCACTCATGGCATGATTAATAATAACAAATTAATTCACATGAATTTCAGAAATTCAATGAATGAAAAATGGAAGGGAAATTTTATTTACATGAATCAATTAATTCCCTCAAATCATGAGTCCTTATTTCAATATCATTGATTCACTTTAATCATCCAATTATCCATTTTAATCATTCAATCTTATTGACATTGAAATCTAAAACATGGCATCACAAGATTCCTAAGAAACTCATGTCTCCTAGATAAGTTGAGTACATCATTAATTCAAGTGTGGGTATGAAATTCTTATCGTTAATGCTTAAAACATGTTTTGGACAAAAAATTTAAGGAGTTTAAAATTTAAAATTTAAAAATGAACTCCCTTTTGAAATAAATATTCAGTCCCCTTTAACAAATTTTTGGGGCTTCCTTCTGCCATTATGATCCTATAAAAGAAAATTTCAAAATTAAGAACAAGTATCATGTCATTAAAGCTCAAAATGATAAGGAGGAAAGGGATGAATGATAAACTACTTCTAAGAAATAAAATTGAAATCTAAATTCCTAGAAAGCAAGGGATAAGTCTTGGTATGATCCCCCAAGTGGGCCCTGAATTTTTACTGCCTCCAGTGGGCAGTATCAGCTGTTATCCAAAGTCTGATGGTGGATGTAGCTTCTTTGATTTGAACCACCACATGTGGCTTTTCCCAGCTTGTGCTTCATTATCCTTGTTGAGGAGGATTCCCTGTATAGTGTACACCAGATCCACCCCCTTTGCAATGTGGTATAGCTTGCATGGCGGGGGTAGGATGAAGTATGGATCCTCCTCCTCTTCGGTTTCTACTTGTGTAAAGTGTTCTTCAAAATCCAGTGGTTTCTTCAGATGTGCTACGTGAAAAGAATAATCAAAGGGAGATTCAACATTTAAATTTGAAATATTAATTTCAAAATCTTCCCTTTTAAGGTAGGCAACTTTTAGATTTGGTTCTTCATGCATAGCCACTTGTATCTCTTCATGGACTTCCTCAAGTAGATGATCAATATCTTCAGGGAGCTCCAGGTGTTGCTCAACAGGTGCATATTATTTTTCATCTTATCCTAAGGCAATGTAAGGATTGACCAAATCTGAAAATTCAAAATTATATGGAGTGATGCTCAAATCAGATTGAATGAAATCAGAAAAGGTAGAGTTCATGGAAGGATCATCTCCCTGAGTTGGGTCTGGTTCAATCTCTTCTTCATTTGAAATCACATCTTGGAGTTGAGTAGTAGAAGATATAGGCAGGTAGTCAGGCTCCACTATATCTGGGATCTCCATTGAAAAATCAGGGATGACTAATGGGGGATCTTCTTGGACCTTGGATACTTCATAAAATTCTGGAAAGTAATGGGAGAACTCATCTAGCTTTAGTGCCATCGCTTCAAAAACATATTCGTTCATGTCCTCCCTTAGCCCATCTATGAATTCTTTGAATGTTTTCTCATCATTATTTGTTTTCCAAAATAACCTCACCTGTCTAACAAAAGAAGAAACACCATCCTCTGCGGAAAAGTTCGATAAAATAATTGGTTCATTTATTGGTGGGTAATTGTTCCATGAATTAAAGAAATAGTCATTTGAAAACAACATGGAAAGTTTGTTTTTTTTTAATTTGGAAAAAAGTCAAATATTTACAATTTGATTGTGGCACTGTCTCCCCGACAACGGCGCCAAGTTTGACGCACGCCTGCCCTAGGGCGTGGCCAAACAATATTTTATTTACCTAAGTATAGTATAGCAGTTGATCCTAGGTAGTCTCCCGAAGAGGAGTGCACACAAAACAAGGGTGTCACTTTTTGTTGTTTTTCATAAAAAGATTGGTTTTATCAAATTTGAATGACTATGAGAGAAACAAACAACAGAAATTGATTGATTTTAACAAATTATAAAGACGGTGATCGGATTTGGTTCAGCTAGACTTAGTGTTGTGCCATCATGGTTTCCAAATTTTATCTCTTCTTCTTCCTTAAACTGTTAAGAGAGATGTGATTAGAATTTCCCTTTCTAAAACCTTAGATTGGTCTATCCTCCTTCCAATGTGTTTAGGGTTGTAGAAGGTCTCTTGATTAATTAGGGCAATCCCAGACCTGGAATTGTTGTTCCCTAATAAACCAAGATTTCGACATACAATCCTATACACGTGCTTGACAACCGTCGAGCAATCACCACCCAACCCTAATCATGTTCCACCGTATACAGATTAGAATTGGGTGGAGGGAGATGTGATCATCGACCAAAACAATTTATAATTTCAGAATAAAAACCATAACACAACCGCATTTGGAATTTAATACTGAATTATGAATTGGAACCAGAAGAAGAAAGAAGAACACATTTTATTCATTTCAAGCACAAAACTCAAGAACAACACATAGGTCCAGCCTCCCCTCTTTCCGATCACTCAAATGAAATTACCCCTCCATGGATGGGGTAAGCGAGATAATTCGGGAGAGGAGAGACATTTTAAAACAAAAGAAATAAAAGAAAAAGCTGAGAAGTTCTTCTCCTGGGTGCCCGAGAAGGAATGGGATGAAGAATGGGATGGATTGAGGGGGAGGAGCTCTCCTCCTTTTATAGGCAGAATTCGACCCCCGAAAGAGGGAGCCTTTTAGCCCCCATTCATGACCTTTTCACGCGTTCCTCCCTTCATGAATGTTGTGAACAATTGTCTTTTACGTGTACCCTCAAAATCTCAGCGGATTTGGACAGGTATTCCGAGAGTTATGGCCAATTTCCTCTGACAATTTATTCTGTCCAGTCAGAATCATCAAACCGAAAAACACCATTTTGTACTGAATTAATGTCCCTGCAAAAGGCCATTTAAGGCGTGGCCTCCTTAATAAAACTTGTTCCAAATCTTCTTATACGTCTATCCACAAACTATCAGCTTCATTAAAGTCGTTTTGTGCGAGTTATGGATATTTCACTGAACCTTCTTTTTTCTGGATGAAATTTCTAGGAAGCTTCCTTGATGTTCCTGAATAATCTTCAACTTCATTGAATTGTTTGGACCTCAAGATGGTCGAATCAGATCCTGGTCCAGAAGACAAATTTGAAGGAAATTAAATTATGATTCTAAAGAAATTATAATCATAAAATTTGGATTTATATTGTTTTGTAAATGTCCAAAATACCCCTGTAGTGAAAATCTGTCCAAAGTGCAGAATTTGGTCATTTTTTCATTTAAACTTAAAATACTTCTTAAATCCAAAATTGTTACATATAAGCTCAAAATGGTATCTTGGGATTTTTAAAACAATAGAAATGCATTAAAAAATGTGCAAATTATAAGCCCTGTCAATTCCCCCACACTTAAACCATGCTTGTCCTCAAGCATAAAATCTCAACATGGAATTCAAAGGGCACTAATGTCACCAATATTTAAATTTCAAATGAAATAAAATCAAATGATTTTCAATGTCCAATCAAACTTTCTAGTTCCACAAAAATACCAATTTAATTTTCCATTTTTCAAAGAAACAATCAATTCATGCATTTTAATTTTCCCCTTTGAAAAATAATGAAGCTTCTCCTTTAATTCATTCAAGCTTATCAATTTATTATTATTAAACATGCCAAATCATGACCTACCTCACTTTTGAATCTTTTCTCTCATCACTCATGATACAATTAATAGTGGAGTTATGCTCATATCATGAGAACATGCTCCTTATCCATAGGCTTGTAAAGTAACTACTTTCTCCACTTTGTAAAGACAAAACACACATAAAATCATGAGGACTTGCAATAAAGGTTCAAATGAATCTGTGGATTAGGGTTGGTGGGTAAATGATTGAAATAATTTAAGGCCAGAAGTTGGAGGTTTGACTCTTAAGTACAATGCATGATTAATCAAGTGAAAACACAAGATGAACCTCACTCAAATCCCCTTGAAATGTGAATCACAACACCCCTCCCCTTTCAATGACATGGGTCATGAGTCAATAAATGATTACAAAGAATGATATCATCCATGTTCTCCCTGTTTTTTTTGTAAAGCTCCAGAGAGGCACAGCTTTATTTTCTTTTTTTTTCTTTTTTTTGTAAAGCTCCAGAAAGGCACAGCTTTATTTTCTTTTTTTTATGGAGAACCGGATGAAATGAAAGAAGCATAATGAAATGATGACTCATACCCAATTTTCTAATAATACATTGCCCAAAATGATGACGCACACATTACACCACCCAAAAATGATACATATCCCAAGGAACGCACACGAAAGGCCCTTCCCCCACACTCAAACTTGAAATAACCATGCAAAAATACTAAAAGTGCAGGTAGGTAAGGAAAAATTGGATTGTAATGTGGCTTAAACCTATAAGGAAATTCATGGAATCTAAGGGCTTACGAAGGATAAATGTAAAGGTGGGTCTTAGGATAAAATGTGGCTAGCCAATGAGATGCCTCAATCATTTTAAATGTGGTTTTGTACAGTCATAGCTTTGACAAGTTTCAATACAAGTTCTAGCAGGTGGCACGTCCCAAGATCACTCAAGAAATATGCTCAAGATAAAATAGGAAATATTTGGTCTAGAAATCCTCTCAGGAATGAGAATATGATATTGGACAATCACTCATGGCATGATTAATAATAACAAATTAATTCACATGAATTTCAGAAATTCAAAGAATGAAAAATGGAAGGGAAATTTTATTTACATGAATCAATTAATTCCCTCAAATCATGAGTCCTTATTTCAATATCATTGATTCACTTTAATCATCCAATTATCCATTTTAATCATTCAATCTTATTGACATTGAAATCTAAAACATGGCATCACAAGATTCCTATGAAACTCATGTCTCCTAGATAAGTTGAGTACATCATTAATTCAAGTGTGGGTATGCAATTCTTATCGTTAATGCATAAAACATGTTTTGGACAAAAAATTTAAGGAGTTTAAAATTTAAAATTTAAAAATGAACTCCCTTTTGAAATAAAGATTCAGTCCCCTTTAACAAATTTTTGGGGCTTCCTTCTGCCATCATGATCCTACAAAAGAAAATTTCAAAATTAAGAACAAGTATCATGTCATTAAAGCTCAAAATGATAAGGAGGAAAGGGATGAATGCTAAACTACTTCTAAGAAATAAAATTGAAATCTAAATTCCTAGAAAGCAAGGGATAAGTCTGGGTATGATCCCCCAAGTGGGCCCTGAATTTTTACTGCCTCCAGTGGGCAGTATCAGCTGTTATCCAAAGTCTGATGGTGGATGTAGCTTCTTTGATTTGAACCACCACATGTGGATTTTCCCAGCTTGTCCTTCATTATCCTTGTTGAGGAGGATTCCCTGTATAGTCTACACCAGATCCACCCCCTTTGCAATGTGGTATAGCTTGCATGGCGGGGGTAGGATGAAGTATGGATCCTCCTCCTCTTCGGTTTCTACTTGTGTAAAGTGTTCTTCAAAATCCAGTGGTTTCTTCAGATGTGCTACGTGAAAAGAATAATCAAAGGGAGATTCAACATTTAAATTTGAAATATTAATTTCCAAATCTTCCCTTTTAAGGTAGGCAGCTTTTAGATTTGGTTCTTCATGCATAGCCACTTGTATCTCTTCATGGACTTCCTCAAGTAGATGATCAATATCTTCAGGGAGCTCCAGGTGTTGCTCAACAGGTGCATATTATTTTTCATCTTATCCTAAGGCAATGTAAGGATTGACCAAATCTGAAAATTCAAAATTATAAGGAGTGATGCTCAAATCAGATTTAATGAAATCAGAAAAGGTAGAATTCATGGAAGGATCATCTCCCTGAGTTGGGTCTGGTTCAATCTCTTCTTCATTTGAAATCACATCTTGGAGTTGAGTAGTAGAAGATATAGGCAGGTAGTCAGGCTCCACTATATTTGGGATCTCCATTGAAAAATCAGGGATGACTAATGGGGGATCTTCTTGGACCTTGGATACTTCATAAAATTCTGGAAAGTAATGGGAGAACTTATCTAGCTTTAGTGCCATCGCTTCAAAAACATATTCGTTCATGTCCTCCCTTAGCCCATCTATGAATTCTTTGAATGTTTTCTCATCATTATTTGTTTTCCAAAATAACCTCACCTGTCTAACAATAGAAGAAACACCATCCTCTGCGGAAAAGGTCGATTCAATAATTGGTTCATTTATTGGTGGGTAATTGTTCCATGAATTAAAGAAATAGTCATTTGAAAACAGCATGGAAAGTTTGTTTTTTTTAATTTGGAAAAAAGTCAAATATTTACAATTTGCTTGTGGAACTGCCTCCCCGGCAATGGCGCCAAGTTTGACGCACGCCTGTCTTGGGGCGTGGCAAAACAATATTTTATTTACCTAAGTATAGTATAGCAGTTGATCCTAGGTAGTCTCCCGAAGAGGAGTGCACACAAAACAAGGGTGTCACTTTTTGTTGTTTTTCATAAAAAGATTGGTTTTAACAAATTTGAATGACTATGAGAGAAACAAACAACAGAAATTGATTGATTTTAACAAATTAAAAAGATGGTGATCGGATTTGGTTCAGCTAGACTTAGTGTTGTGCCATCATGGTTTCCAAATTTTATCTCTTCTTCTTCCTTAAACTGGTAAGAGAGATGTGATAAAAATTTCCCTTTCTAAAACCTTAGATTGGTCTATCCTCCTTCCAATGTGTTTAGGGTTGTAGAAGGTCTCTTGATTAATTAGGGCAATCCCAGACCTGGAATTGTTGTTCCCTAATAAACCAAGATTTCGACATACAATCCTATACACGTGCTTGACAACCGTCGAGCAATCACCACCCAACCCTAATCATGTTCCACCGTATACAGATTAGAATTGGGTGGAGGGAGATGTGATCATCGACCAAAACAATTTATAATTTCAGAATAAAAACCATAACACAACCGCATTTGGAATTTAATACTAAATTATGAATTGGAACCAGAAGAAGAAAGAAGAACACATTTTATTCATTTCAAGCACAAAACTCAAGAACAACACCTAGGTCCAGCCTCCCCTCTTTCCGATCACTCAAATGAAATTACCCCTCCATGGATGGAGTAAACGAGATAATTCGGGAGAGGAGAGACATTTTAAAACAAAATAAATAAAAGAAAAAGCTGATAAGTTCTTCTCCTGGGTGCCCGAGAAGGAATGGGATGAAGAATGGGATGGATTGAGGGGGAGGAGCTCTCCTCCTTTTATAGGCAGAATTCGACCCCCGAAAGAGGGAGCGTTTTAGCCCCTATTAATGACCTTTTAACGCGTTCCTCCCTTCATGAATGTTGTGAACAATTTTCTTGTACGTGTACCCTCAAATTCCCAGCGGATTTGGACTGGTATTCCGAGAGTTATGGCCAATTTCCTATGACAATTTATTCGGTCCAGTCAGAATCATCAAACCGAAAACACCATTTTGTACTGAATTAATGTCCCTGAAAACGGCCATTTAAGGCGTGGCCTCCTTAATGAAACTTGTTCCAAATATTCCTATACGTCTATCCACAAACTATCAGCTCCATTAAAGTCGTTTTGTGCGAGTTATGGATATTTCACTGAACCTTCTTTTTTCTGGATGAAATTTCTAGGAAGCTTCCTTGATGTTCCTGAATAATCTTCAACTTCATTGAATTGTTTGGACCTCAAGATGGTCGAATCGGATCCTGGTCCAGAAGACAAATTTGAAGGAAATTAAATTATGATTCTAAAGAAATTATAATCATAAAATTTGGATTTATATTGTTTTGTAAATGACCAAAATACCCCTGTAGTGAAAATCTGTCCAAAGTGCAGAATTTGGTCATTTTTTCATTTAAACTTAAAATACTTCTTAAATCCAAAATTGTTACATATAAGCTCAAAATGGTATCTTGGGATGTTTAAAACAATAGAAATGCATTAAAAAATGTGCAAATTATAAGCCCTGTCAATTCCCCCACACTTAAACCATGCTTGTCCTCAAGCATAAAATCTCAACATGGAATTCAAAGGGCACTAATGTCACCAATATTTAAATTTCAAATGAAATAAAATCAAATGATTTTCAATGTCCAATCAAACTTTCTAGTTCCACAAAAATACCAATTTAATTTCCCATTTTTCAAAGAAACAATCAATTCATGCATTTTACTTTTCCCCTTTGAAAAATAATGAAGCTTCTCCTTTAATTCATTCAAGCTTATCAATTTATTATTATTAAACATGCCAAATCATGACCTACCTCACTTTTGAATCTTTTCTCTCATCACTCATGATACAATTAATAGTGGAGTTATGCTCATATCATGAGAACATGCTCCTTATCCATAGGCTTGTAAAGTAACTACTTTCTCCATTTTGTAAAGACAAAACACACATAAAATCATGAGGACTTGCAATAAAGGTTCAAATGACTCTGTGGATTAGGGTTGGTGGGTAAATGATTGAAATAATTTAAGGCCAGAAGTTGGAGGTTTGACTCTTAAGTACAATGCATGATTAATCAAGTGAAAACACAAGATGAACCTCACTCAAATCCCCTTGAAATGTGAATCACAACACCCCTCCCCTTTCAATGACATGGGTCATGAGTCAATAAATGATTACAAAGAATGATATCATCCAAGTTCTCCCTGTTTTTTTTGTAAAGCTCCAGAGAGGCACAGCTTTATTTTCTTTTTTTTTCTTTTTTTTGTAAAGCTCCAGAAAGGCACAGCTTTATTTTCTTTTTTTTATGGAGAACCGGATGAAATGAAAGAAGCATAATGAAATGATGACTCATACCCAATTTTCTAATAATACATTGCCCAAAATGATGACGCACACATTACACCACCCAAAAATGATACATATCCCAAGGAACGCACACGAAAGGCCCTTCCCCCACACTCAAACTTGAAATAACCATGAAAAAATACTAAAAGTGCAGGTAGGTAAGGAAAAATTGGATTGTAATGTGGCTTAAACCTATAAGGCAATTCATGGAATCTAAGGGCTTACGAAGGATAAATGTAAAGGTGGGTCTTAGGATAAAATGTGGCTAGCCAATGAGATGCCTCAATCATTTTAAATGTGGTTTTGTACAGTCATAGCTTTGACAAGTTTCAATACAAGTTCTAGCAGGTGGCACGTCCCAAGATCACTCAAGAAATATGCTCAAGATAAAATAGGAAATATTTGGTCTAGAAATCCTCTCAGGAATGAGAATATGATATTGGACAATCACTCATGGCATGATTAATAATAACAAATTAATTCACATGAATTTCAGAAATTCAAAGAATGAAAAATGGAAGGGAAATTTTATTTACATGAATCAATTAATTCCCTCAAATCATGAGTCCTTATTTCAATATCATTGATTCACTTTAATCATCCAATTATCCATTTTAATCATTCAATCTTATTGACATTGAAATCTAAAACATGGCATCACAAGATTCCTAAGAAACTCATGTCTCCTAGATAAGTTGAGTACATCATTAATTCAAGTGTGGGTATGCAATTCTTATCGTTAATGCTTAAAACATGTTTTGGACAAAAAATTTAAGGAGTTTAAAATTTAAAATTTAAAAATGAACTCCCTTTTGAAATAAAGATTCAGTCCCCTTTAAAAAATTTTTGGGGCTTCCTTCTGCCATCATGATCCTACAAAAGAAAATTTCAAAATTAAGAACAAGTATCATGTCATTAAAGCTCAAAATGATAAGGAGGAAAGGGATGAATGCTAAACTACTTCTAAGAAATAAAATTGAAATCTAAATTCCTAGAAAGCAAGGGATAAGTCTGGGTATGATCCCCCAAGTGGGCCCTAAATTTTTACTGCCTCCAGTGGGCAGTATCAGCTGTTATCCAAAGTCTGATGGTGGATGTAGCTTCTTTGATTTGAACCACCACATGTGGCTTTTCCCAGCTTGTCCTTCATTATCCTTGTTGAGGAGGATTCCCTGTATAGTGTACACCAGATCCACCCCCTTTGCAATTTGCTATAGCTTGCATGGCGGGGGTAGGATGAAGTATGGATCCTCCTCCTCTTCGGTTTCTACTTGTGTAAAGTGTTCTTCAAAATCCAGTGGTTTCTTCAGATGTGCTACGTGAAAAGAATAATCAAAGGGAGATTCAACATTTAAATTTGAAATATTAATTTCCAAATCTTCCCTTTTAAGGTAGGCAGCTTTTAGATTTGGTTCTTCATGCATAGCCACTTGTATCTCTTCATGGACTTCCTCAAGTAGATGATCAATATCTTCAGGGAGCTCCAGGTGTTGCTCAACAGGTGCATATTATTTTTCATCTTATCCTAAGGCAATGTAAGGATTGACCAAATCTGAAAATTCAAAATTATAAGGAGTGATGCTCAAATCAGATTTAATGAAATCAGAAAAGGTAGAGTTCATGGAAGGATCATCTCCCTGAGTTGGGTCTGGTTCAATCTCTTCTTCATTTGAAATCACATCTTGGAGTTGAGTAGTAGAAGATATAGGCAGGTAGTCAGGCTCCACTATATTTGGGATCTCCATTGAAAAATCAGGGATGACTAATGGGGGATCTTCTTGGACCTTGGATACTTCATAAAATTCTGGAAAGTAATGGGAGAACTCATCTAGCTTTAGTGCCATCGCTTCAAAAACATATTCGTTCATGTCCTCCCTTAGCCCATCTATGAATTCTTTGAATGTTTTCTCATCATTATTTGTTTTCCAAAATAACCTCACCTGTCTAACAATAGAAGAAACACCATCCTCTGCGGAAAAGGTCGATTCAATAATTGGTTCATTTATTGGTGGGTAATTGTTCCATGAATTAAAGAAATAGTCATTTGAAAACAACATGGAAAGTTTGTTTTTTTTAATTTGGAAAAAAGTCAAATATTTACAATTTGCTTGTGGAACTGCCTCCCCGGCAATGGCGCCAAGTTTGACGCACGCCTGTCTTGGGGCGTGGCAAAACAATATTTTATTTACCTAAGTATAGTATAGCAGTTGATCCTAGGTAGTCTCCCGAAGAGGAGTGCACACAAAACAAGGGTGTCACTTTTTGTTGTTTTTCATAAAAAGATTGGTTTTAACAAATTTGAATGACTATGAGAGAAACAAACAACAGAAATTGATTGATTTTAAAAAATTATAAAGATGGTGATCGGATTTGGTTCAGCTAGACTTAGTGTTGTGCCATCATGGTTTCCAAATTTTATCTCTTCTTCTTCCTTAAACTGGTAAGAGAGATGTGATAAAAATTTCCCTTTCTAAAACCTTAGATTGGTCTATCCTCCTTCCAATGTGTTTAGGGTTGTAGAAGGTCTCTTGATTAATTAGGGAAATCCCAGACCTGGAATTGTTGTTCCCTAATAAACCAAGATTTCGACATACAATCCTATACACGTGCTTGACAACCGTCGAGCAATCACCACCCAACCCTAATCATGTTCCACCGTATACAGATTAGAATTGGGTGGAGGGAGATGTGATCATTGACCAAAACAATTTATAATTTCAGAATAAAAACCATAACACAACCGCATTTGGAATTTAATACTAAATTATGAATTGGAACCAGAAGAAGAAAGAAGAACACATTTTATTCATTTCAAGCACAAAACTCAAGAACAACACCTAGGTCCAGCCTCCCCTCTTTCCGATCACTCAAATGAAATTACCCCTCCATGGATGGAGTAAGCGAGATAATTCGGGAGAGGAGAGACATTTTAAAACAAAATAAATAAAAGAAAAAGCTGATAAGTTCTTCTCCTGGGTGCCCGAGAAGGAATGGGATGAAGAATGGGATGGATTGAGGGGGAGGAGCTCTCCTCCTTTTATAGGCAGAATTCGACCCCCGAAAGAGGGAGCGTTTTATCCCCTATTAATGACCTTTTAACGCGTTCCTCCCTTCATGAATGTTGTGAACAATTTTCTTGTACGTGTACCCTCAAATTCCCAGCGGATTTGGACAGGTATTCCGAGAGTTATGGCCAATTTCCTCTGACAATTTATTCGGTCCAGTCAGAATCATCAAACCGAAAACACCATTTTAAACTGAATTAATGTCCCTGAAAACGGCCATTTAAGGCGTGGCCTCCTTAATGAAACTTGTTCCAAATATTCCTATACGTCTATCCACAAAATTTCAGCTCCATTAAAGTCGTTTTGTGCGAGTTATGGATATTTCACTGAACCTTTTTTTTTTCTGGATGAAATTTCTAGGAAGCTTCCTTGGTGTTCCTGAATAATCTTCAACTTCATTGAATTGTTTGGACCTCAAGATGGTCGAATCAGATCCTGGTCTAGAAGACAAAGTTGAAGGAAATTAAATTAATATTCTAAAGAAATTATAATCATAAAATTTGGATTTATATTGTTTTGTAAATGACCAAAATACCCCTGTAGTGAAAATCTGTCCAAAATGCAGAATTTGGTCATTTTTGCATTTAAACTTAAAATACTTCTTAAATCCAAAATTGTTACATATAAGCTCAAAATGGTATCTTGGGATGTTTAAAACAATAGAAATGCATTAAAAAATGTGCAAATTATAAGCCCTGTCAATTCCCCCACACTTAAACCATGCTTGTCCTCAAGCATAAAATCTCAACATGGAATTCAAAGGGCACTAATGTCCCCAATATTTAAATTTCAAATGAAATAAAATCAAATGATTTTCAATGTCCAATCAAACTTTCCAGTTCCACAAAAATACCAATTTAATTTCCCATTTTTCAAAGAAACAATCAATTCATGCATTTTACTTTTCCCCTTTGAAAAATAATGAAGCTTCTCCTTTCATTCATTCAAGCTTCTCAATTTATTATTATTAAACATGCCAAATCATGACCTACCTCACTTTTGAATCTTTTCTCTCATCACTCATGATACAATTAATAGTGGAGTTATGCTCATATCATGAGAACATGCTCCTTATCCATAGGCTTGTAAAGTAACTACTTTCTCTACTTTGGAAAGACAAAACACACATAAAATCATGAGGACTTGCAATAAAGGTTGAAATGACTCTGTGGATTAGGGTTGGTGGGTAAATGATTGAAATAATTTAAGGCCAGAAGTAGGAGGTTTGACTCTTAAGTACAATGCATGATTAATCAAGTGAAAACACAAGATGAACCTCACTCAAATCCCCTTGAAATGTGAATCACAACACCCCTCCCCTTTCAATGACATGGGTCATGAGTCAATAAATGATTACAAAGAATGATATCATCCAAGTTCTCCCTCTTTTTTTGTAAAGCTCCAGAAAGGCACAGCTTTATTTTCTTTTTTTTTATGGAGAACCGGATGAAATGAAAGAATCATAATGAAATGATGACTCATACCCAATTTTCTAATAATACATTTCCCAAAATGATGACGCACACATTACACCACCCAAAAATGATACATATCCCAAGGAACGCATACGAAAGGCCCTTCCCCCACACTCAAACTTGAAATAACCATGCAAAAATACTAAAAGTGCAGGTAGGTAAGGAAAAATTGGATTGTAATGTGGCTTAAACCTATAAGGCAATTCATGGCATCTAAGGGCTTACGAAGGATAAATGTAAAGGTGGGTCTTAGGATAAAATGTGGCAAGCCAATGAGATGCCTCAATCATTTTAAATGTGGTTTTGTACAGTCATAGCTTTGACAAGTTTCAATACAAGTTCTAGCAGGTGGCACGTCCCAAGATCACTCAAGAAATATGCTCAAGATAAAATAGGAAATATTTGGTCTAGAAATCCTCTCAGGAATGAGAATATGATATTGGACAATCACTCATGGCCTGATTAATAATAACAAATTAATTCACATGAATTTCAGAAATTCAAAGAATGAAAAATGGAATGAAATTTTATTTACATGAATCAATTAATTCCCTCAAATCATGAGTCCTTATTTCAATATCATTGATTCACTTTAATCATCCAATTCTCCATTTTAATCATTCAATCTTATTGACATTGAAATCTAAAACATGGCATCACAAGATTCCTAAGAAACTCATGTCTCCTAGATAAGTTGAGTACATCATTAATTCAAGTGTGGGTATGCAATTCTTATCGTTAATGCTTAAAACATGTTTTGGACAAAAAATTTAAGGAGTTTAAAATTTAAAATTTAAAAATGAACTCCCTTTTGAAATAAAGATTCAGTCCCCTTTAACAAATTTTTGGGGCTTCCTTCTGCCATTATGATCCTACAAAAGAAAATTTCGAAATTAAGAACAATTATCATGTCATTAAAGCTCAAAATGATAAGGAGGAAAGGGATGAATGCTAAACTACTTCTAAGAAATAAAATTGAAATCTAAATTCCTAGAAAGCAAGGGATAAGTCTTGGTATGATCCCCCAAGTGGACCCTGAATTTTTACTGCCTCCAGTGGGCAGTATCAGCTGTTATCCAAAGTCTGATGGTGGATGTAGCTTCTTTGATTTGAACCACCACATGTGGCTTTTCCCAGCTTGTGCTTCATTATCCTTGTTGAGGAGGATTCCCTGTATAGTGTACACCAGATCCACCCCCTTTGCAATGTGGTATAGCTTGCATGGCGGGGGTAGGATAAAGTATGGATCCTCCTCCTCTTCGCTTTCTACTTGTGTAAAGTGTTCTTCAAAATCCAGTGGTTTCTTCAGATGTGCTACGTGAAAAGAATAATCAAAGGGAGATTCAACATTTAAATTTGAAATATTAATTTCAAAATCTTCCCTTTTAAGGTAGGCAGCTTTTAGATTTGGTTCTTCATGCATAACCACTTGTATCTCTTCATGGACTTCCTCAAGTAGATGATCAATATCTTCAGGGAGCTCCAGGTGTTGCTCAACAGGTGCATATTATTTTTCATCTTCTCCTAAGGCAATGTAAGGATTTACCAAATCTGAAAATTCAAAATTATAAGGAGTGATGCTCAAATCAGATTGAATGAAATCAGAAAAGGTAGAGTTCATGGAAGGATCATCTCCCTGAGTTGGGTCTGGTTCAATCTCTTCTTCATTTGAAATCACATCTTGGAGTTGAGTAGTAGAAGATATAGGCAGGTAGTCAGGCTCCACTATATCTGGGATCTCCATTGAAAAATCAGGGATGACTAATGGGGGATCTTCTTGGACCTTGGATACTTCATAAAATTCTGGAAAGTAATGGGAGAACTCATCTAGCTTTAGTGCCATCGCTTCAAAAACATATTCGTTCATGTCCTCCCTTAGCCCATCTATGAATTCTTTGAATGTTTTCTAATCATTATTTGTTTTCCAAAATAACCTCACCTGTCTAACTATAGAAGAAACACCATCCTCTGCGGAAAAGGTCGATTCAATAATTGGATCATTTATTGGTGGGTAATTGTTCCATGAATTAAAGAAATAGTCATTTGAAAACAACATGGAAAGTTTGTTTTTTTTTATTTGGAAAAAAGTCAAATATTTACAATTTGATTGTGGCACTGCCTCCCCGGCAACGGCGCCAAGTTTGATGCACGCCTATCTTGGGGCGTGGAAAAACAATATTTTATTTACCTAAGTATAGTATAGCAGTTGATCCTAGGTAGTCTCCCGAAGAGGAGTGCACACAAAACAAGGGTGTCACTTTTTGTTGTTTTTCATAAAAAGATTGGTTTTACCAAATTTGAATTACTATGAGAGAAACAAACAACAGAAATTGATTGATTTTAACAAATTATAAAGACGGTGATCGGATTTGGTTCAGCTAGACTTAGTGTTGTGCCATCATGGTTTCCAAATTTTATCTCTTCTTCTTCCTTAAACTGGTAAGAGAGATGTGATTAGAATTTCCCTTTCTAAAACCTTAGATTGGTCTATCCTCCTTCCAATGTGTTTAGGGTTTTAGAAGGTCTCTTGATTAATTAGGGCAATCCCAGACCTGGAATTGTTGTTCCCTAATAAACCAAGATTTCGACATACAATCCTATACACGTGCTTGACAAACGTCGAGCAATCACCACCCAACCCTAATCATGTTCCACCGTATACAGATTAGAATTGGGTGGAGGGAGATGTGATCATCGACCCAAACAATTTATAATTTCAGAATAAAAACCATAACACAACTGCATTTGAAATTTAATACTGAATTATGAATTGGAACTAGAAGAAGAATAAAGAACACATTTTATTCATTTCAAGCACAAAACTCAAGAACAACACATAGGTCCAGCCTCCCCTCTTTCCGATCACTCAAATGAAATTACCCCTCCATGGATGGGGTAAGCGAGATAATTCGGGAGAGGAGAGACATTTTAAAACAAAAGAAATAAAAGAAAAAGCTGAGAAGTTCTTCTCCTGGGTGCCCGAGAAGGAATGGGATGAAGAATGGGATGGATTGAGGGGGAGGAGCTCTCCTCCTTTTATAGGCAGAATTCGACCCCCGAAAGAGGGAGCGTTTTATCCCCCATTAATGACCTTTTCACGCGTTCCTCCATTCATGAATGTTGTGAACAATTTTCTTGTACGTGTACCCTCAAAATCGCAGCGGATTTGGACAGGTATTCCGAGAGTTATGGCCAATTTCCTCTGACAATTTATTCTGTCCAGTCAGAATCATCAAACCGAAAAACACCATTTTGTACTGAATTAATGTCCCTGAAAACGGCCATTTAAGGCGTGTCCTCCTCAATGAAACTTGTTCCAAATATTCTTATACGTCTATCCACAAAATATCAGCTCCATTAAAGTCGTTTTGTGCGAGTTATGGATATTTCACTGAACCTTCTTTTTTCTGGATGAAATTTCTAGGAAGCTTCCTTGGTGTTCCTGAATAATCTTCAACTTCATTGAATTGTTTGGACCTCAAGATGGTCGAATCAGATCCTGGTCCAGAAGAAAAAGTTGAAGGAAATTAAATTAGGATTCTAAAGAAATTATAATCATAAAATTTGGATTTATATTGTTTTGTAAATGACCAAAATACCCCTGTAGTGAAAATCTGTCCAAAATGCAGAATTTGGTCATTTTTGCATTTAAACTTAAAATACTTCTTAAATCCAAAATTGTTACATATAAGCTCAAAATGGTATCTTGGGATGTTTAAAACAATAGAAATTCATTAAAAAATGTGCAAATTATAAGCCCTGTCAATTCCCCCACACTTAAACCATGCTTGTCCTCAAGCATAAAATCTCAACATGGAATTCAAAGGGCACTAATGTCACCAATATTTAAATTTCAAATGAAATAAAATCAAATGATTTTCAATGTCCAATCAAACTTTCCAGTTCCACAAAAATACCAATTTAATTTCCCATTTTTCAAAGAAACAATCAATTCATGCATTTTACTTTTCCCCTTTGAAAAATAATGAAGCTTCTCCTTTCATTCATTCAAGCTTCTCAATTTATTATTATTAAACATGCCAAATCATGACCTACCTCACTTTTGAATCTTTTCTCTCATCACTCATGATACAATTAATAGTGGAGTTATGCACATATCATGAGAACATGCTCCTTATCCATAGGCTTGTAAAGTAACTACTTTCTCCACTTTGTAAAGACAAAACACACATAAAATCATGAGGACTTGCAATAAAGGTTCAAATGACTCTGTGAATTAGGGTTGGTGGGTAAATGATTGAAATAATTTAAGGCCATAAGTAGGAGGTTTGACTCTTAAGTACAATGCATGATTAATCAAGTGAAAACACAAGATGAACCTCACTCAAATCCCCTTGAAATGTGAATCACAACACCACTCCCCTTTCAATGACATGGGTCATGAGTCAATAAATGATTACAAAGAATGATATCATCCAAGTTCTCCCTGTTTTTTTTGTAAAGCTCCAGAAAGGCACAGCTTTATTTTCTTTTTTTCTTCTTTTTTTTGTAAATCTCCAGAAAGGCACAGCTTTATTTTCTTTTTTTTTATGGAGAGCCGGATGAAATGAAAGAAGCATAATGAAATGATGACTCATGCCCAATTTTCTAATAATACATTGCCCAAAATGATGACGCACACATTACACCACCCAAAAATGATACATATCCCAAGGAACGCACACGAAAGGCCCTTCCCCCACACTCAAACTTGAAATAACCATGAAAAAATACTAAAAGTGCAGGTAGGTAAGGAAAAATTGGATTGTAATGTGGCTTAAACCTATAAGGCAATTCATGGCATCTAAGGGCTTACGAAGGATAAATGTAAAGGTGGGTCTTAGGATAAAATGTGGCTAGCCAATGAGACGCCTCAATCATTTTAAATGTGGTTTTGTACAGTCATAGCTTTGACAAGTTTCAATACAAGTTCTAGCAGGTGGAATGTCCCAAGATCACTCAGGAAATATGCTCAAGATAAAATAGGAAATTATTTGGTCTAGAAATCCTCTCAGGAATGAGAATATGATATTGGACAATCACTCATGGCATGATTAATAATAACAAATTAATTCACATGAATTTCAGAAATTCAAAGAATGAAAAATGGAAGGGAAATTTTATTTACATGAATCAATTAATTCCCTCAAATCATGAGTCCTTATTTCAATATCATTGATTCACTTTAATCATCCAATTATCCATTTTAATCATTCAATCTTATTGACATTGAAATCTAAAACATGGCATCAAAAGATTCCTAAGAAACTCATGTCTCCTAGATAAGTTGAGTACATCATTAATTCAAGTGTGGGTATGCAATTCTTATCGTTAATGCTTAAAACATGTTTTGGACAAAAAATTTAAGGAGTTTAAAATTTAAAATTTAAAAATGAACTCCCTTTTGAAATAAAGATTCAGTCCCCTTTAACAAATTTTTGGGGCTTCCTTCTGCCATCATGATCCTACAAAAGAAAATTTCAAAATTAAGAACAAGTATCATGTCATTAAAGCTCAAAATGATAAGGAGGAAAGGGATGAATGCTAAACAACTTCTAAGAAATAAAATTGAAATCTAAATTCCTAGAAAGCAAGGGATAAGTCTTGGTATGATCCCCCAAGTGGGCCCTGAATTTTTACTGCCTCCAGTGGGCAGTATCAGCTGTTATCCAAAGTCTGATGGTGGATGTAGCTTCTTTGATTTGAACCACCACATGTGGATTTTCCTAGCTTGTGCTTCATTATCCTTGTTGAGGTGGATTCCCTGTATAGTGTACACCAGATCCACCCCCTTTGCAATGTGGTATAGCTTGCATGGCGGGGGTAGGATGAAGTATGGATCCTCCTCCTCTTCGGTTTCTACTTGTGTAAAGTGTTCTTCAAAATTCAGTGGTTTCTTCAGATGTGCTACGTGAAAAGAATAATCAAAGTGAGATTCAACATTTAAATTTGAAATATTAATTTCAAAATCTTCCCTTTTAATGTAGGCAGCTTTTAGAATTGGTTCTTCATGCATAGACACTTGTATCTCTTCATGGACTTCCTCAAGTAGATGATCAATATCTTCAGGGAGCTCCAGGTGTTGCTCAACAGGTGCATATTCTTTTTCATCTTCTCCTAAGGCAATGTAAGGATTGACCAAATATGAAAATTCAAAATTATAAGGAGTGATGCTCAAATCAGATTGAATGAAATCAGAAAAGGTAGAGTTCATGGAAGGATCATCTCCCTGAGTTGGGTCTGGTTCAATCTCTTCTTCATTTGAAATCACATCTTGGAGTTGAGTAGTAGAAGATATAGGCAGGTAGTCAGGCTCCACTATATTTGGGATCTCCATTGAAAAATCAGGGATGACTAATGGGGGATCTTCTTGGACCTTGGATACTTCATAAAATTCTGGAAAGTAATGGGAGAACACATCTAGGTTTCGTGCCATCGCTTCAAAAACATATTCGTTCATGTCCTCCCTTAGCCCATCTATGAATTCTTTGAATGTTTTCTCATCATTATTTGTTTTCCAAAATAACCTCACCTGTCTAACAATAGAAGAAACACCATCCTCTGCGGAAAAGGTCGATTCAATAATTGGTTCATTTATTGGTGGGTAATTATTCCATGAATTAAAGAAATAGTCATTTGAAAACAACATGGACAGTTTGTTTTTTTTAATTTGGAAAAAAGTCAAATATTTACAATTTGATTGTGGCACTGCCTCCCCGGCAATGGCGCCAAGTTTGACGCACGCCTGTCTTGGGGCGTGGCAAAACAATATTTTATTTACCTAAGTATAGTATAGCAGTTGATCCTAGGTAGTCTCCCGAAGAGGAGTGCACACAAAACAAGGGTGTCACTTTTTGTTGTTTTTCATAAAAAGATTGGTTTTAACAAATTTGAATGACTATGAGAGAAACAAACAACAGAAATTGATTGATTTTAACAAATTATAAAGACGGTGATCGGATTTGGTTTAGCTAGACTTAGTGTTGTGCCATCATGGTTTACAAATTTTATCTCTTCTTCTTCCTTAAACTGGTAAGAGAGATGTGATTAGAATTTCCCTTTCTAAAACCTTAGATTGGTCTATCCTCCTTCCAATGTGTTTAGGGTTGTAGAAGGTCTCTTGATTAATTAGGGCAATCCCGGACCTGGAATTGTTGTTCCCTAATAAACCTAGATTTCGACATACAATCCTATACACGTGCTTGACAACCGTCGAGCAATCACCACCCAACCCTAATCATGTTCCACCGTATACAGATTAGAATTGGGTGGAGGGAGATGTGATCATCGACCAAAACAATTTATAATTTCAGAATAAAAACCATAACACAACCTCATTTGGAATTTAATACTGAATTATGAATTGGAACCAGAAGAAGAAATAAGAACACATTTTATTCATTTCAAGCACAAAACTCAAGAACAACACATAGGTCCAGCCTCCCCTCTTTCCGATCACTCAAATGAAATTACCCCTCCATGGATGGGGTAAGCGAGATAATTCGGGAGAGGAGAGACATTTTAAGACAAAAGAAATAAAAGAAAAAGCTGAGAAGTTCTTCTCCTGGGTGCCCGAGAAGGAATGGGATGAAGAATGGGATGGATTGAGGGGGAGGAGCTCTCCTCCTTTTATAGGCTGAATTCGACCCCCGAAAGAGGGAGCGTTTTAGCCCCAATTAATGACCTTTACACGCGTTCCTCCCTTCATGAATGTTTTGAACGATTGTCTTGTACGTGTACCCTCAAAATATCAGCGGATTTGGACAGGTATTCCGAGAGTTATGGCCAATTTCCTCTGACAATTTATTCTGTCCAGTCAGAATCATCAAACCGAAAAACACCATTTTTTACTGAATTAATGTCCCTGAAAACGGCTATTTAATGCGTGGCCTCCTTAATGAAACTTGTTCCAAATCTTCTTATACGTCTATCCACAAACTATCAGCTCCATTAAAGTCGTTTTGTGCGAGTTATTGATATTTCACTGAACCTTCTTTTTTCTGGATGAAATTTCTAGGAAGCTTCATTGGTGTTCCTGAATAATCTTCAACTTCATTGAATTGTTTGGACCTCAAGATGGTCGAATCAGATCCTGGTCCAGAAGACAAAGTTGAAGGAAATTAAATTAGGATTCTAAAGAAATTATAATCATAAAATTTGGATTTATATTGTTTTGTAAATGACCAAAATACCCCTGTAGTGAAAATCTGTCCAAAATGCAGAATTTGGTCATTTTTGCATTTAAACTTAAAATACTTCTTAAATCCAAAATTGTTACATATAAGCTCAAAATGGTACCTTGGGATGTTTAAAACAATATAAATGCATTAAAAAAATGTGCAAATTATGATCCCTGTCAATTCCCCCACACTTAAACCATGCTTGTCCTCAAGCATAAAATCTCAACATGGAATTCAAAGGGCACTAATGTCACCAATATTTAAATTTCAAATGAAATAAAATCAAATGATTTTCAATGTCCAATCAAACTTTCCAGTTCCACAAAAATACCAATTTAATTTCCCATTTTTCAAAGAAACAATCAATTCATGCATTTTACTTTTCCCCTTTGAAAAATAATGAAGCTTCTCCTTTCATTCATTCAAGCTTCTCAATTTATTATTATTAAACATGCCAAATCATGACCTACCTCACTTTTGAATCTTTTCTCTCATCACTCATGATACAATTAATAGTGGAGTTATGCTCATATCATGAGAACATGCTCCTTATCCATAGGCTTGTAAAGTAACTACTTTCTCCACTTTGTAAAGACAAAACACACATAAAATCATGAGGACTTGCAATAAAGGTTGAAATGACTCTGTGGATTAGGGTTGGTGGGTAAATGATTGAAATAATTTAAGGCCAGAAGTAAGAGTTTTGACTCTTAAGTACAATGCATGATTAATCAAGTGAAAACACAAGATAAACCTCACTCAAATCCCCTTGAAATGTGAATCACAACACCACTCCCCTTTAAATGACACGGGTCATGAGTCAATAAATGATTACAAAGAATGATATCATCCAAGTTCTCCCTGTTTTTTTTGTAAAGCTCCAGAAAGGCACAACTTTATTTTCTTTTTTATTTCTTTTTTTTGTAAAGCTCCAGAAAGGCACAGCTTTATTTTCTTTTTTTATGGAGAACCGGATGAAATGAAAGAAGCATAATGAAATGATGACTCATGCACAATTTTCTAATAATACATTGCCCAAAATGATGACGCACACATTACACCACCCAAAAATGATACATATCCCAAGGAACGCACACGAAAGGCCCTTCCCCCACACTCAAACTTGAAATAACCATGTAAAAATACTAAAAGTGCAGGTAGGTAAGGAAAAATTGGATTGTAATGTGGCTTAAACCTATAAGGCAATTCATGGCATCTAAGGGATTACGAAGGATAAATGTAAAGGTGGGTCTTAGGATAAAATGTGGCTAGCCAATGAGATGCCTCAATCATTTTAAATGTGGTTTTGTACAGTCATAGCTTTGACAAGTTTCAATACAAGTTCTAGCAGGTGGAACGTCCCAAGATCACTCAAGAAATATGCTCAAGATAAAATAGGAAATATTTGGTCTATAAATCCTCTCAGGAATGAGAATATGATATTGGACAATCACTCATGGCATGATTAATAATAACAAATTAATTCACATGAATTTCAGAAATTCAAAGAATGAAAAATGTAAGGGAAATTTTATTTACATGAATCAATTAATTCCCTCAAATCATGAGTCCTTATTTCAATATCATTGATTCACTTTAATCATCCAATTATCCATTTTAATCATTCAATCTTATTGACATTGAAATCTAAAACATGGCATCAAAAGATTCCTAAGAAACTCATGTCTCCTAGATAAGTTGAGTACATCATTAATTCAAGTGTGGGTATGCAATTCTTATCGTTAATGCTTAAAACATGTTTTGGACAAAAACTTTAAGGAGTTTAAAATTTAAAATTTAAAAATGAACTCCCTTTTGAAATAAAGATTCAGTCCCCTTTAACAAATTTTTGGGGCTTCCTTCTGCCATCATGATCCTACAAAAGAAAATTTCAAAATTAAGAACAAGTATCATGTCATTAAGGTTCAAAATGATAAGGAGGAAAGGGATGAATGCTAAACAACTTCTAAGAAATAAAATTGAAATCTAAATTCCTAGAAAGCAAGGGATAAGTCTTGGTATGATCCCCCAAGTGGGCCCTGAATTTTTACTGCCTCCAGTGGGCAGTATCAGCTGTTATCCAAAGTCTGATGGTGGATGTAGCTTCTTTGATTTGAACCACCACATGTGGCTTTTCCCAGCTTGTGCTTCATTATCCTTGTTGAGGAGGATTCCCTGTATAGTGTACACCAGATCCACCCCCTTTGCAATGTGGTATAGCTTGCATGGCGGGGGTAGGATGAAGTATGGATCCTCCTCCTCTTCGGTTTCTACTTGTGTAAAGTGTTCTTCAAAATCCAGTGGTTTCTTCAGATGTGCTACGTGAAAAGAATATTCAAAGGGAGATTCAACATTTAAATTTGAAATATTAATTTCAAAATCTTCCCTTTTAAGGTAGGAAGCTTTTAGATTTGGTTCTTCATGCATAGCCACTTGTATCTCTTCTTGGACTTCCTCAAGTAGATGATCAATATCTTCAGGGAGCTCCAGGTGTTGCTCAACAGGTGCATATTCTTTTTCATCTTCTCCTAAGGCAATGTAAGGATTGACCAAATCTGAAAATTCAAAATTATAAGGAGTGATGCTCAAATCATATTGAATGAAATCAGAAAAGGTAGAGTTCATGGAAGGATCATCTCCCTGAGTTGGGTCTGGTTCAATCTCTTCTTCATTTGAAATCACATCTTGGAGTTGAGTAGTAGAAGATATAGGCAGGTAGTCAGGCTCCACTATATCTGGGATCTACATTGAAAAATCAGGGATGACTAATGGGGGATCTTCTTGGACCTTGGATACTTCATAAAATTCTGGAAAGTAATGGGAGAACTCATCTAGCTTTCGTGCCGTCGCTTCAAAAACATATTCGTTCATGTCCTCCCTTAGCCCATCTATGAATTCTTTGAATGTTTTATCATCATTATTTGTTTTCCAAAATAACCTCACCTGTCTAACAATAGAAGAAACACCATCCTCTGCGGAAAAGGTCGATTCAATAATTGGTTCATTTATTGGTGGGTAATTGTTCCATGAATTAAAGAAATAGTCATTTGAAAACAACATGGACAGTTTGTTTTTTTTAATTTGGAAAAAAGTCAAATATTTACAATTTGATTGTGGCACTGCCTCCCCGGCAACGACGCCAAGTTTGACGCACGCCTGTCTTGGGGCGTGGCAAAACAATATTTTATTTACCTAAGTATAGTATAGCAGTTGATCCTAGGTAGTCTCCCGAAGAGGAGTGCACACAAAACAAGGGTGTCACTTTTTGTTGTTTTTCATAAAAAGATTGGTTTTAACAAATTTGAATGACTATGAGAGAAACAAACAACAGAAATTGATTGATTTTAACAAATTATAAAGACGGTGATCGGATTTGGTTCAGCTAGACTTAGTGTTGTGCCATCATGGTTTCCAAATTTTATCTCTTCTTCTTCCTTAAACTGGTAAGAGAGATGTGATTAGAATTTCCCTTTCTAAAACTTTAGATTGGTCTATCCTCCTTCAAATGTGTTTAGGGTTGTAGAAGGTCTCTTGATTAATTAGGGCAATCCCAGACCTGGAATTGTTGTTCCCTAATAAACCAAGATTTCGACATACAATCCTATACACGTGCTTGACAACCGTCGAGCAATCACCACCCAACCCTAATCATGTTCCACCGTATACAGATTAGAATTTGGTGGAGGGAGATGTGATCATCGACCCAAACAATTTATAATTTCAGAATAAAAACCATAACACAACCGCATTTGGAATTTAATACTGAATTATGAATTGGAACCAGAAGAAGAATGAAGAACACATTTTATTCATTTCAAGCACAAAACTCCAGAACAACACATAGGTCCAGCCTCCCCTCTTTCCGATCACTCAAATGAAATTAACCCTCCATGGATGGGGTAAGCGAGGTAATTCGGGAGAGAAGAGACATTTTAAAACAAAAGAAATAAAAGAAAAAGCTGAGAAGTTCTTCTCCTGGGTGCCCGAGAAGGAATGGGATGAAGAATGGGATGGATTGAGGGGGAGGAGCTCTCCTCCTTTTATAGGCAGAATTCGACCCCCGAAAGAGGGAGCGTTTTAGCCCCCATTAATGACCTTTTCACGCGTTCCTCCCTTCATGAATGTTGTGAACAATTGTCTTGTACGTGTACCCTCAAAATATCAGCGTATTTGGACAGGTATTCCGAGAGTTATGGCCAATTTCCTCTGACAATTTATTCTGTCCAGTCAGAATCATCAAACCGAAAAACACCATTTTGTACTGAATTAATGTCCCTGAAAACGGCAATTTAATGCGTGGCCTCCTTAATGAAACTTGTTCCAAATCTTCTTATACGTCTATCCGCAAAATATCAGCTCAATTAAAGTCGTTTTGTGCGAGTTATTGATATTTCACTGAACCTTCTTTTTTCTAGATGAAATTTCTAGGAAGCTTCCTTGGTGTTCCTGAATAATCTTCAACTTCATTGAATTGTTTGGACCTCAAGATGGTCGAATCAGATCCTGGTCCAGAAGACAAAGTTGAAGGAACTTAAATTAGGATTCTAAAGAAATTATAATCATAAAATTTGGATTTATATTGTTTTGTAAATGACCAAAATACCCCTGTAGTGAAAATCTGTCCAAAATGCAGAATTTGGTCATTTTTGCATTTAAACTTTAAATACTTCTTAAATCCAAAATTGTTACATATAAGCTCAAAATGGTATCTTCGGATGTTTAAAACAATATAAATGCATTAAAAATGTGCAAATTATTAGCCCTGTCAATTCCCCCACACTTAAACCATGCTTGTCCTCAAGCATAAAATCTCAACATGGAATTCAAAGGGCACTAATGTCACCAATATTTAAATTTCAAATGAAATAAAATCAAATGATTTTCAATGTCCAATCAAACATTCCAGTTCCACAAAAATACCAATTTAATTTCCCATTTTTCAAAGAAACAATCAATTCATGCATTTTACTTTTCCCCTTTGAAAAATAATGAAGCTTCTCCTTTCATTCATTCAAGCTTCTCAATTTATTATTATTAAACATGCCAAATCATGACCTACCTCACTTTTGAATCTTTTCTCTCATCACTCATGATACAATTAATAGTGGAGTTATGCTCATATCATGAGAACATGCTCCTTATCCATAGGCTTGTAAAGTAACTACTTTCTCCACTTTGTAAAGACAAAACACACATAAAATCATGAGGACTTGCAATAATGGTTCAAATGACTCTGTGGATTAGGGTTGGTGGGTAAATGATTGAAATAATTTAAGGACAGAAGTAGGAGGTTTGACTCTTAAGTACAATGCATGATTAATCAAGTGAAAACACAAGATGAACCTCACTCAAATCCCCTTGAAATGTGAATCACAACACCACTCCCCTTTCAATGACACGGGTCATGAGTCAATAAATGATTACAAAGAATGATATCATCCAAGTTCTCCCTGTTTTTTTTGTAAATCTCCAGAAAGGCACAACTTTATTTTCTTTTTTTTCTTTTTTTTGTAAAGCTCCAGAAAGGCACAGCTTTATTATTTTTTTTATGGAGAACCGGATGAAATGAAAGAAGCATAATGAAATGATGACTCATGCCCAATTTTCTAATAATACATTGCCCAAAATGATGACGCACACATTACACCACCCAAAAATGATACATATCCCAAGGAACGCACATGAAAGGCCCTTCCCCCACACTCAAACTTGAAATAACCATGCAAAAATACTAAAAGTGCAGGTAGGTAAGGAAAAATTGGATTGTAATGTGGCTTAAACCTATAAGGCAATTCATGGCATCTAAGGGCTTACGAAGGATAAATGTAAAGGTGGGTCTTAGGATAAAACGTGGCTAGCCAATGAGATGCCTCAATCATTTTAAATGTGGTTTTGTACAGTCATAGCTTTGAAAAGTTTCAATACAAGTTCTAGCAGGTGGAACGTCCCAAGAACACTCAAGAAATATGCTCAAGATAAAATAGGAAATATTTGGTCTAGAAATCCTCTCAGGAATGAGAATATGATATTGGAAAATCACTCATGGCATGATTAATAATAACAAATTAATTCACATGAATTTCAGAAATTCAAAGAATGAAAAATGGAAGGGAAATTTTATTTACATGAATCAATTAATTCCCTCAAATCATGAGTCCTTATTTCAATATCATTGATTCACTTTAATCATCCAATTCTCCATTTTAATCATTCAATCTTATTGAAATTGAAATCTAAAACATGGCATCAAAAGATTCCTAAGAAACTCATGTCTCCTAGATAAGTTGAGTACATCATTAATTCAAGTGTGGGTATGCAATTCTTATCGTTAATGCTTAAAACATGTTTTGGACAAAAAATTTAAGGAGCTTAAATTTAAAATTTAAAAATGAACTCCCTTTTGAAATAAAGATTCAGTCCCCTTTAACAAATTTTTGGGGCTTCCTTCTGCCATCATGATCCTACAAAAGAAAATTTCAAAATTAAGAACAAGTATCATGTCATTAAAGCTCAAAATGATAAGGAGGAAAGGGATGAATGCTAAACAACTTCTAAGAAATAAAATTGAAATATAAATTCCTAGAAAGCAAGGGATAAGTCTTGGTATGATCCCCCAAGTGGGCCCTGAATTTTTACTGCCTCCAGTGGGCAGTATCAGCTGTTATCCAAAGTCTGATGGTGGATGTAGCTTCTTTGATTTGAACCACCACATGTGGCTTTTCCCAGCTTGTGCTTCATTATCCTTGTTGAGGAGGATTCCCTGTATAGTGTACACCAGATCCACCCCCTTTGCAATGTGGTATAGCTTGCATGGCGGGGGTAGGATGAAGTATGGATCCTCCTCCTCTTCGGTTTCTACTTGTGTAAAGTGTTCTTCAAAATCCAGTGGTTTCTTCAGATGTTCTACGTGAAAAGAATAATCAAAGGGAGATTCAACATTTAAATTTGAAATATTAATTTCAAAATCTTCCCTTTTAAGGTAGGCAGCTTTTAGATTTGGTTCTTCATGCATAGCCACTTGTATCTCTTCATGGACTTCCTCAAGTAGATGATCAATATCTTTAGGGAGCTTCATGTGTTTCTCAACAGGTGCATATTCTTTTTCATCTTCTCCTAAGGCAATGTAAGGATTGACCAAATCTGAAAATTCAAAATTATAAGGAGTGATGCTCAAATCAGATTGAATGAAATCAGAAAAGGTAGAGTTCATGGAAGGATCATCTCCCTGAGTTGGGTCTGGTTTAATCTCTTCTTCATTTGAAATCACATCTTGGAGTTGAGTAGTAGAAGATATAGGCAGGTAGTCAGGCTCCACTATATCTGGGATCTCCATTGAAAAATCAGGGATGACTAATGGGGGATCTTCTTGGACCTTGGATACTTCATAAAATTCTGGAAAGTAATGGGAGAACTCATCTAGCTTTCGTGCCCTCGCTTCAAAAACATATTCGTTCATGTCCTCCCTTAGCCCATCTATGAATTCTTTGAATTTTTTCTCATCATTATTTGTTTTCCAAAATAACCTCACCTTTCTAACAATAGAAGAAACACCATCCTCTGCGGAAAAGGTCGATTCAATAATTGGTTCATTTATTGGGGGGTAATTGTTCCATGAATTAAAGAAATAGTCATTTGAAAACAACATGGACAGTTTGTTTTTTTTAATTTGGAAAAAAGTCAAATATTTACAATTTGATTGTGGCACTGCCTCCCCGGCAACGGCGCCAAGTTTGACGCACGCCTGTCTTGGGGCGTGGCAAAACAATATTTTATTTACCTAAGTATAGTATAGCAGTTGATCCTAGGTAGTCTCCTGAAGAGGAGTGAACACAAAACAAGGGTGTCACTTTTTGTTGTTTTTCATAAAAAGATTGGTTTTAACAAATTTGAATGATTATGAGAGAAACAAACAACAGAAATTGATTGATTTTAACAAATTATAAAGACGGTGATCGGATTTGGTTCAGCTAGACTTAGTGTTGTGCCATCATGGTTTCCAAATTTTATCTCTTCTTCTTCCTTAAACTGGTAAGAGAGATGTGATTAGAATTTCCCTTTCTAAAACCTTAGATTGGTCTATACTCCTTCCAATGTGTTTAGGGTTGTAGAAGGTCTCTTGATTAATTAGGGCAATCCCAGACCTGGAATTGTTGTTCCCTAATAAACCAAGATTTCGACATACAATCCTATACACGTGCTTGACAACCGTCGAGCAATCACCACCCAACCCTAATCATGTTCCACCATATACAGATTAGAATTGGGTGGAGGGAGATGTGATCATCGACCAAAACAATTTATAATTTCAGAATAAAAACCATAACACAACCGCATTTGGAATTTAATACTGAATTATGAATTGGAACCAGAAGAAGAAAGAAGAACACATTTTATTCATTTCAAGCACAAAACTCAAGAACAACACATAGGTCCAGCCTCCCCTCTTTCCGATCACTCAAATGAAATTACCCCTCCATGGATGGGGTAAGCGAGATAATTAGGGAGAGGAGAGACATTTTAAAACAAAAGAAATAAAAGAAAAAGCTGAGAAGTTCTTCTCCTGGGTGCCCGAGAAAGAATGGGATGAAGAATGGGATGGATTGAGGGGGAGGAGCTCTCCTCCTTTTATAGGCAGAATTCGACCCCCGAAAGAGGGAGCGTTTTAGCCCCCATTAATGACCTTTTCACGCGTTCCTCCCTTCATGCATGTTGTGAAAAATTGTCTTTTACGTGTACCCTCAAAATCTCAGCGGATTTGGACAGGTATTCCGAGAGTTATGGCCAATTTCCTCTGACAATTTATTCTGTCCAGTCAGAATCATCAAACCGAAAAACACCATTTTGTACTGAATTAATGTCCCTGCAAACGGCCATTTAAGGCGTGGCCTCCTTAATGAATCTTGTTCCAAATCTTCTTATACGTCTATCCACAAAATATCAGCTCCATTAAAGTCGTTTTGTGCGAGTTATGGATATTTCACTGAACCTTCTTTTTTATGGATGAAATTTCTAGGAAGCTTCCTTGGTGTTCCTGAATAATCTTCAACTTCATTTAATTGTTTGGACCTCAAGATGGTCGAATCAGATCCTGTTCCAGAAGACAAAGTTGAAGGAAATTAAATTAGGATTCTAAAGAAATTATAATCATAAAATTTGGATTTATATTGTTTTGTAAATGTCCAAAATACCCCTGTAGTGAAAATCTGTCCAAAATGCAGAATTTGGTCATTTTTGCATTTAAACTTAAAATAATTCTTAAATCCAAAATTGTTACATATAAGCTCAAAATGGTATCTTGGGATGTTTAAAACAATATAAATTCATTAAAAAATGTGAAAATTATAAGCCCTGTCAATTCCCCCACACTTAAACCATGCTTGTCCTCAAGCATAAAATCTCAACATGGAATTCAAAGGGCACTAATGTCACCAATATTTAAACTTCAAATGAAATAAAATCAAATGATTTTCAATGTCCAATCAAACTTTCCAGTTCCACAAAAATACCAATTTAATTTCCCATTTTTCAAAGAAACAATCAATTCATGCATTTTACTTTTCCCCTTTGAAAAATAATGAAGCTTCTCCTTTCATTCATTCAAGCTTCTCAACTTATTATTATTAAACATGCCAAATCATGACCTACCTCACTTTTGAATCTTTTCTCCCATCACTCATGATACAATTAATAGTGGAGTTATGCTCATATCATGAGAACATGCTCCTTATCCATATGCTTGTAAAGTAACTACTTTCTCCACTTTGTAAAGACAAAACACACATAAAATCATGAGGACTTGCAATAAAGGTTCAAATGACTCTGTGGATTAGGGTTGGTGGGTAAATTATTGAAATAATTTAAGGCCAGAAGTAGGAGGTTTGACTCTTAAGTACAATGCATGATTAATCAAGTGAAAACACAAGATGAACCTCACTCAAATCCCCTTGAAATGTGAATCACAACACCACTCCCCCATTCAATGACATGGGTCACGAGTCAATAAATGGTTACAAAGAATGATATCATCCAAGTTCTACCTGTTTTTTTGTAAAGCTCCAGAAAGGCACAGCTTTATTTTCTTTTCTTTTTCTTTTTTTTGTAAAGCTCCAGAAAGGCACAGCTTTATTTTCTTTTTTTTATGGAGAACCGGATGAAATGAAAGAAGCATAATGAAATGATGACTCATGCCCAATTTTCTAATAATACATTGCCCAAAATGATGACGCACACATTACACCACCCAAAAATGATACATATCCCAAAGAACGCACACGAAAGGCCCTTCCCCCACACTCAAACTTGAAATAACCATGCAAAAATACTAAAAGTGCAGGTAGGTAAGGAAAAATTGGATTGTAATGTGGCTTAAACCTATAAGGAAATTCATGGCATCTAAGGGCATACGAAGGATAAATGTAAAGGTGGGTCTTAGGATAAAATGTGGCTAGCCAATGAGATTCCTCAATCATTTTAAATGTGGTTTTGTACAGTCATAGCTTTGACAAGTTTCAATACAAGTTCTAGCAGGTGGCACGTCCCTAGATCACTCAAGAAATATGCTCAAGATTAAATAGGAAATATTTGGTCTAGAAATCCTCTCAGGAATGAGAATATGATATTGGACAATCACTCATGGCATGATTAATAATAACAAATTAATTCACATGAATTTCAGAAATTCCAAGAATGAAAAATGGAAGGGAAATTTTATATACATGAATCAATTAATTCCCTCAAATCATGAGTCCTTATTTCAATATCATTGATTCACTTTAATCATCCAATTATCCATTTTAATCATTCAATCTTATTGACATTGAAATCTAAAACATGGCATCACAAGATTCCAAAGAAACTCATGTCTCCTAGATAAGTTGAGTACATCATTAATTCAAGTGTGGGTATGCAATTCTTATCGTTAATGCATAAAACATGTTTTGGACAAAAAATTTAAGGAGTTTAAAATTTAAAATTTAAAAATGAACTCCCTTTTGAAATAAAGATTCAGTCCCCTTTAACAAATTTTTGGGGCTTCCTTCTGCCATCATGATCCTACAAAAGAAAATTTCAAAATTAAGAACAAGTATCATGTCATTAAAGCTCAAAATGATAAGGAGGAAAGGGATGAATGATAAACTACTTCTAAGAAATAAAATTGAAATCTAAATTCCTAGAAAGCAAGGGATAAGTCTTGGTATGATCCCCCAAGTGGGCCCTGAATTTTTACTGCCTCCAGTGGGCAGTATCAGCTGTTATCCAAAGTCTGATGGTGGATGTAGCTTCTTTGATTTGAACCACCACATGTGGCTTTAGCCAGCTTGTGCTTCATTATCCTTGTTGAGGAGGATTCCCTGTATAGTGTACACCAGATCCACCCCCTTTGCAATGTGGTATAGCTTGCATGGAGGGGGTAGGATGAAGTATGGATCCTCCTCCTCTTCGGTTTCTACTTGTGTAAAGTGTTCTTCAAAATCCAGTGGTTTCTTCAGATGTGCTACGTGAAAAGAATAATCAAAGGGATATTCAACATTTAAATTTGAAATATTAATTTCAAAATCTTCCCTTTTAAGGTAGGCAGATTTTAGATTTGGTTCTTCATGCATTGCCACTTGTATCTCTTCATGGACTTCCTCAAGTAGATGATCAATATCTTCAGGGAGCTACAGGTGTTGCCCAACAGGTGCATATTCTTTTTCATCTTCTCCTAAGGCAATGTAAGGATTGACCAAATCTGAAAATTCAAAATTATAAGGAGTGATGCTCAAATCAGATTGAATGAAATCAGAAAAGGTAGAGTTCATGGAAGGATCATCTCCCTGAGTTGGGTCTGGTTCAATCTCTTCTTCATTTGAAATCACATCTTGGAGTTGAGTAGTAGAAGATATAGGCAGGTAGTCAGGCTCCACTATATCTGGGATCTCCATTGAAAAATCAGGGATGACTAATGGGGTATCTTCTTGGACCTTGGATACTTCATAAAATTCTGGAAAGTAATGGGAGAACTCATCTAGCTTTCGTGCCATCGCTTCAAAAACATATTCGTTCATGTCCTCCCTTAGCCCATCTATGAATTCTTTGAATGTTTTCTCATCATTATTTGTTTTCCAAAATAACCTCACCTGTCTAACAATAGAAGAAACACCATCCTCTGCGGAAAAGGTCGATAAAATAATTGGTTCATTTATTGGTGGTTAATTGTTCCATGAATTGAAGAAATAGTCATTTGAAAACAACATGGAAAGTTTGTTTTTTTTAATTTGGAAAAAAGTCAAATATTTACAATTTGATTGTGGCACTGTCTCCCCGGCAACGGCGCCAAGTTTGACGCACGCCTGCCCTGGGGCGTGGCAAAACAATATTTTATTTACCTATGTATAGTATAGCAGTTGATCCTAGGTAGTCTCCCGAAGAGGAGTGCACACAAAACAAGGGTGTCACTTTTTGTTGTTTTTCATAAAAAGATTGGTTTTATCAAATTTGAATGACTATGAGAGAAACAAACAACAGAAATTGATTGATTTTAACAAATTATAAAGGCGGTGATCGGATTTGGTTCAGCTAGACTTAGTGTTGTGCCATCATGGTTTCCAAATTTTATCTCTTCTTCTTCCTTAAACTGGTAAGAGAGATGTGATTAGAATTTCCCTTTCTAAAACCTTAGATTGGTCTATCCTCCTTCCAATGTGTTTAGGGTTGTAGAAGGTCTCTTGATTAATTAGGGAAATCCCAGACCTGGAATTGTTGTTCCCTAATAAACCAAGATTTCGACATACAATCCTATACACGTGCTTGACAACCGTCGAGCAATCACCACCCAACCCTAATCATGTTCCACCGTATACAGATTAGAATTGGGTGGAGGGAGATGTGATCATCGACCAAAACAATTTATAATTTCAGAATAAAAACCATAACACAACCGCATTTGGAATTTAATACTGAATTATGAATTGGAACCAGAAGAAGAAAGAAGAACACATTTTATTCATTTCAAGCACAAAACTCAAGAACAACACATAGGTCCAGCCTCCCCTCTTTCCGATCACTCAAATGAAATTACCCCTCCATGGATGGGGTAAGCGAGATAATTCGGGAGAGGAGAGACATTTTAAAACAAAAGAAATAAAAGAAAAAGCTGATAAGTTCTTCTCCTGGGTGCCCGAGAAGGAATGGGATGAAGAATGGGATGGATTGAGGGGGAGGAGCTCTCCTCCTTTTATAGGCCGAATTCGACCCCCGAAAGAGGGAGCCTTTTAGCCCCCATTAATGACCTTTTGACGCGTTCCTCCCTTCATGAATGTTGTGAACAATTGTCTTGTACGTGTACCCTCAAAAGCTCAGCGGATTTGGACAGGTATTCCGAGAGTTATGGCCAATTTCCTCTGACAATTTATTCTGTCCAGTCAGAATCATCAAACCGAAAAACACCATTTTGTACTGAATTAATGTCCCTGAAAACGGCCATTTAAGGCGTGGCCTCCTTAATAAAACTTGTTCCAAATCTTCTTATACGTCTATCCACAAACTATCAGATCCATTAAAGTCGTTTTGTGCGAGTTATTGATATTTCACTGAACCTTCTTTTTTCTGGATGAAATTTCTAGGAAGCTTCCTTGGTGTTCCTGAATAATCTTCAACTTCATTGAATTGTTTGGACCTCAAGATGGTCGAATCAGATCCTGGTCCAGAAGAAAAAGTTGAAGGAAATTAAATTAGGATTCTAAATAAATTATAATCATAAAATTTGGATTTATATTGTTTTGTAAATGACCAAAATACCCCTGTAGTGAAAATCTGTCCAAAATGCAGAATTTGGTCATTTTTGCATTTAAACTTAAAATACTTCTTAAATCCAAAATTGTTACATATAAGCTCAAAATGGTATCTTGGGATGTTTAAAACAATAGAAATTCATTAAAAAATGTGCAAATTATAAGCCCTGTCAATTCCCCCACACTTAAACCATGCTTGTCCTCAAGCATAAAATCTCAACATGGAATTCAAAGGGCACTAATGTCACCAATATTTAAATTTCAAATGAAATAAAATCAAATGATTTTCAATGTCCAATCAAACTTTCCAGTTCCACAAAAATACCAATTTAATTTCCCATTTTTCAAAGAAACAATCAATTCATGCATTTTACTTTTCCCCTTTGAAAAATAATGAAGCTTCTCCTTTCATTCATTCAAGCTTCTCAATTTATTATTATTAAACATGCCAAATCATGACCTACCTCACTTTTGAATCTTTTCTCTCATCACTCATGATACAATTAATAGTGGAGTTATGCACATATCATGAGAACATGCTCCTTATCCATAGGCTTGTAAAGTAACTACTTTCTCCACTTTGTAAAGACAAAACACACATAAAATCATGAGGACTTGCAATAAAGGTTCAAATGACTCTGTGAATTAGGGTTGGTGGGTAAATGATTGAAATAATTTAAGGCCATAAGTAGGAGGTTTGACTCTTAAGTACAATGCATGATTAATCAAGTTAAAACACAAGATGAACCTCACTCAAATCCCCTTGAAATGTGAATCACAACACCACTCCCCTTTCAATGACATGGGTCATGAGTCAATAAATGATTACAAAGAATGATATCATCCAAGTTCTCCCTGTTTTTTTTGTAAAGCTCCAGAAAGGCACAGCTTTATTTTCTTTTTTTCTTCTTTTTTTTGTAAATCTCCAGAAAGGCACAGCTTTATTTTCTTTTTTTTTATGGAGAGCCGGATGAAATGAAAGAAGCATAATGAAATGATGACTCATGCCCAATTTTCTAATAATACATTGCCCAAAATGATGACGCACACATTACACCACCCAAAAATGATACATATCCCAAGGAACGCACACGAAAGGCCCTTCCCCCACACTCAAACTTGAAATAACCATGAAAAAATACTAAAAGTGCAGGTAGGTAAGGAAAAATTGGATTGTAATGTGGCTTAAACCTATAAGGCAATTCATGGCATCTAAGGGCTTACGAAGGATAAATGTAAAGGTGGGTCTTAGGATAAAATGTGGCTAGCCAATGAGACGCCTCAATCATTTTAAATGTGGTTTTGTACAGTCATAGCTTTGACGAGTTTCAATACAAGTTCTAGCAGGTGGAATGTCCCAAGATCACTCAGGAAATATGCTCAAGATAAAATAGGAAATTATTTGGTCTAGAAATCCTCTCAGGAATGAGAATATGATATTGGACAATCACTCATGGCATGATTAATAATAACAAATTAATTCACATGAATTTCAGAAATTCAAAGAATGAAAAATGGAAGGGAAATTTTATTTACATGAATCAATTAATTCCCTCAAATCATGAGTCCTTATTTCAATATCATTGATTCACTTTAATCATCCAATTATCCATTTTAATCATTCAATCTTATTGACATTGAAATCTAAAACATGGCATCAAAAGATTCCTAAGAAACTCATGTCTCCTAGATAAGTTGAGTACATCATTAATTCAAGTGTGGGTATGCAATTCTTATCGTTAATGCTTAAAACATGTTTTGGACAAAAAATTTAAGGAGTTTAAAATTTAAAATTTAAAAATGAACTCCCTTTTGAAATAAAGATTCAGTCCCCTTTAACAAATTTTTGGGGCTTCCTTCTGCCATCATGATCCTACAAAAGAAAATTTCAAAATTAAGAACAAGTATCATGTCATTAAAGCTCAAAATGATAAGGAGGAAAGGGATGAATGCTAAACAACTTCTAAGAAATAAAATTGAAATCTAAATTCCTAGAAAGCAAGGGATAAGTCTTGGTATGATCCCCCAAGTGGGCCCTGAATTTTTACTGCCTCCAGTGGGCAGTATCAGCTGTTATCCAAAGTCTGATGGTGGATGTAGCTTCTTTGATTTGAACCACCACATGTGGATTTTCCTAGCTTGTGCTTCATTATCCTTGTTGAGGTGGATTCCCTGTATAGTGTACACCAGATCCACCCCCTTTGCAATGTGGTATAGCTTGCATGGCGGGGGTAGGATGAAGTATGGATCCTCCTCCTCTTCGGTTTCTACTTGTGTAAAGTGTTCTTCAAAATCCAGTGGTTTCTTCAGATGTGCTACGTGAAAAGAATAATCAAAGTGAGATTCAACATTTAAATTTGAAATATTAATTTCAAAATCTTCCCTTTTAATGTAGGCAGCTTTTAGAATTGGTTCTTCATGCATAGACACTTGTATCTCTTCATGGACTTCCTCAAGTAGATGATCAATATCTTCAGGGAGCTCCAGGTGTTGCTCAACAGGTGCATATTCTTTTTCATCTTCTCCTAAGGCAATGTAAGGATTGACCAAATATGAAAATTCAAAATTATAAGGAGTGATGCTCAAATCAGATTGAATGAAATCAGAAAAGGTAGAGTTCATGGAAGGATCATCTCCCTGAGTTGGGTCTGGTTCAATCTCTTCTTCATTTGAAATCACATCTTGGAGTTGAGTAGTAGAAGATATAGGCAGGTAGTCAGGCTCCACTATATCTGGGATCTCCATTGAAAAATCAGGGATGACTAATGGGGGATCTTCTTGGACCTTGGATACTTCATAAAATTCTGGAAAGTAATGGGAGAACACATCTAGGTTTCGTGCCATCGCTTCAAAAACATATTCGTTCATGTCCTCCCTTAGCCCATCTATGAATTCTTTGAATGTTTTCTCATCATTATTTGTTTTCCAAAATAACCTCACCTGTCTAACAATAGAAGAAACACCATCCTCTGCGGAAAAGGTCGATTCAATAATTGGTTCATTTATTGGTGGGTAATTATTCCATGAATTAAAGAAATAGTCATTTGAAAACAACATGGACAGTTTGTTTTTTTTAATTTGGAAAAAAGTCAAATATTTACAATTTGATTGTGGCACTGCCTCCCCGGAAATGGCGCCAAGTTTGACGCACGCCTGTCTTGGGGCGTGGCAAAACAATATTTTATTTACCTAAGTATAGTATAGCAGTTGATCCTAGGTAGTCTCCCGAAGAGGAGTGCACACAAAACAAGGGTGTCACTTTTTGTTGTTTTTCATAAAAAGATTGGTTTTAACAAATTTGAATGACTATGAGAGAAACAAACAACAGAAATTGATTGATTTTAACAAATTATAAAGACGGTGATCGGATTTGGTTTAGCTAGACTTAGTGTTGTGCCATCATGGTTTACAAATTTTATCTCTTCTTCTTCCTTAAACTGGTAAGAGAGATGTGATTAGAATTTCGCTTTCTAAAACCTTAGATTGGTCTATCCTCCTTCCAATGTGTTTAGGGTTGTAGAAGGTCTCTTGATTAATTAGGGCAATCCCGGACCTGGAATTGTTGTTCCCTAATAAACCTAGATTTCGACATACAATCCTATACACGTGCTTGACAACCGTCGAGCAATCACCACCCAACCCTAATCATGTTCCACCGTATACAGATTAGAATTGGGTGGAGGGAGATGTGATCATCGACCAAAACAATTTATAATTTCAGAATAAAAACCATAACACAACCTCATTTGGAATTTAATACTGAATTATGAATTGGAACCAGAAGAAGAAATAAGAACACATTTTATTCATTTCAAGCACAAAACTCAAGAACAACACATAGGTCCAGCCTCCCCTCTTTCCGATCACTCAAATGAAATTACCCCTCCATGGATGGGGTAAGCGAGATAATTCGGGAGAGGAGAGACATTTTAAGACAAAAGAAATAAAAGAAAAAGCTGAGAAGTTCTTCTCCTGGGTGCCCGAGAAGGAATGGGATGAAGAATGGGATGGATTGAGGGGGAGGAGCTCTCCTCCTTTTATAGGCTGAATTCGACCCCCGAAAGAGGGAGCGTTTTAGCCCCAATTAATGACCTTTACACGCGTTCCTCCCCATGAATGTTGTGAACAATTGTCTTGTACGTGTACCCTCAAATGCTCAGTGTATTTGGACAGGTATTCCGAGAGTTATGGTCAATTTCCTCTGACAATTTATTCTGTCCAGTCAGAATCCTCAAACCGAAAAACACCATTTTTCACTGAATTAATGTCCCTGAAAACGGCCATTTAAGGCGTGGCCTCCTTAATGAAACTTGTTCCAAATCTTCTTATACGTCTATCCACAAAATATTAGCTCCATTAAAGTCGTTTTGTGCGAGTTATGGATATTTCACTGAACCTTCTTTTTTATGGATGAAATTTCTAGGAAGCTTCCTTGGTGTTCCTGAATAATCTTCAACTTCATTGAATTGTTTGGACCTCAAGATGGTCGAATCAGATCCTGGTCCAGAAGACAAAGTTGAAGGAACTTAAATTATGATTCTAAAGAAATTATAATCATAAAATTTGGATTTATATTGTTTTGTAAATACCCAAAATACTCCTGTAGAGAAAATCTGTCCAAAATGCAGAATTTGGTCATTTTTGCATTTAAACTTAAAATACTTTTTAAATCCAAAATTGTTACATATAAGCTCAAAATGGTATCTTGGGATGTTTAAAACAATATAAATGCATTAAAAAATGTGCAAATTATAAGCCCTGTCAATTCCCCCACACTTAAACCATGCTTGTCCTCAAGCATAAAATCTCAACATGGAATTCAAAGGGCACTAATGTCACCAATATTTAAATTTCAAATGAAATAAAATCAAATGATTTTCAATGTCCAATCAAACTTTCCAGTTCCACAAAAATACCAATTTAATTTCCCATTTTTCAAAGAAACAATCAATTCATGCATTTTACTTTTCCCCTTTGAAAAATAATGAAGCTTCTCCTTTCATTCATTCAAGCTTCTCAATTTATTATTATTAAACATGCCAAATCATGAACTACCTCACTTTTGAATCTTTTCTCTCATCACTCATGATACAATTAATAGTGGAGTTATGCTCATATAATGAGAACATGCTCCTTATCCATAGGCTTGTAAAGTAACTACTTTCTCCACTTTGTAAAGACAAAACACACATAAAATCATGAGGACTTGCAATAAAGGTTCAAATGACTCTGTGGATTAGGGTTGGTGGGTAAATGATTGAAATAATTTAAGGCCAGAAGTAGGAGGTTTGACTCTTAAGTACAATGCATGATTAATCATGTGAAAACACAAGATGAACCTCACTCAAATCCCCTTGAAATGTGAATCACAACACCACTCCCCTTTCAATGACATGGGTCATGAGTCAATAAATGATTACAAAGAATTATATCATCCAAGTTCTCCCTGTTTTTTTTGTAAAGCTCCAGAAAGGCACAACTTTTTTTTCTTTTTTTTATGGAGAACCGGATGAAATGAAAGAAGCATAATGAAATGATGACTCATGCCCAATTTTCTAATAATACATTGCCCAAAATGATGACGCACACATTACACCAACCAAAAATGATACATATCCCAAGGAACGCACACGAAAGGCCCTTCCCCCACACTCAAACTTGAAATAACCATGCAAAAATACTAAAAGTGCAGGTAGGTAAGGAAAAATTGGATTGTAATGTGGCTTAAACCTATAAGGCAATTCATGGCATCTAAGGGCTTACGAAGGATAAATGTAAAGGTGGGTCTTAGGATAAAATGTGGCTAGCCAATGAGATGCCTCAATCATTTTAAATGTGGTTTTGTACAGTCATAGATTTGACAAGTTTCAATACAAGTTCTAGCAGGTGGCACGTCCCAAGATCACTCAAGAAATATGCTCAAGATAAAATAGGAAATATTTGGTCTAGAAATCCTCTCAGGAATGAGAATATGATATTGGACAATCACTCATGGCATGATTAATAATAACAAATTAATTCACATGAATTTCCGAAATTCAAAGAATGAAAAATGGAAGGGAAATTTTATTTACATGAATCAATTAATTCCCTCAAATCATGAGTCCTTATTTCAATATCCTTGATTCACTTTAATCATCCAATTGTCCATTTTAATCATTCAATCTTATTGACATTGAAATCTAAAACATGGCATCACAAGATTCCTAAGAAACTCATGTCTCCTAGATAAGTTGAGTACATCATTAATTCAAGTGTGGGTATGCAATTCTTATCGTTAATGATTAAAACATGTTTTGGACAAAAAATTTAAGGAGTTTAAAATTTAAAATTTAAAAATGAACTCCCTTTTGAAATAAAGATTCAGTCCCCTTTAACAAATTTTTGGGGCTTCCTTCTGCCATCATGATCCTACAAAAGAAAATTTCAAAATTAAGAACAAGTATCATGTCATTAAAGCTCAAAATGATAAGGAGGAAAGGGATGAATGCTAAACTACTTCTAAGAAATAAAATTGAAATCTAAATTCCTAGAAAGCAAGGGATAAGTCTTGGTATGATCCCCCAAGTGGGCCCTGAATTTTTACTGCCTCCAGTGGGAAGTATTAGCTGTTATCCAAAGTCTGATGGTGGATGTAGCTTCTTTGATTTGAACCACCACATGTGGCTTTTCCCAGCTTGTGCTTCATTATCCTTGTTGAGGAGGATTCCCTGTATAGTGTACACCAGATCCACCCCCTTTGCAATGTGGTATAGCTTGCATGGAGGGGGTAGGATGAAGTATGGATCCTCCTCCTCTTCGGTTTCTACTTGTGTAAAGTGTTCTTCAAAATCCAGTGGTTTCTTCAGATGTGCTACGTGAAAAGAATAATCAAAGGGAGATTCAACATTTAAATTTGAAATATTAATTTCAAAATCTTCCCTTTTAAGGTAGACAGCTTTTAGATTTGGTTCTTCATGCATAGACACTTGTATCTCTTCATGGACTTCCTCAAGTAGATGATCAATATCTTCAGGGAGCTCCAGGTGTTGCTCAACAGGTGCATATTCTTTTTCATCTTCTCCTAAGGCAATGTAAGGATTGACCAAATCTGAAAATTCAAAATTATAAGGAGTGATGCTCAAATCAGATTGAATGAAATCAGAAAAGGTAGAGTTCATGGAAGGGTCATCTCCCTGAGTTGGGTCTGGTTCAATCTCTTCTTCATTTGAAATCACCTCTTGGAGTTGAGTAGTAGAAGATATAGGCAGGTAGTCAGGCTCCACTATATCTGGGATCTCCATTGAAAAATCAGGGAAGACTAATGGGGGATCTTCTTGGACCTTGGATACTTCATAAAATTCTGGAAAGTAATGGGAGAACTCATCTAGCTTTCGTGCCATCGCTTCAAAAACATATTCGTTCATGTCCTTCCTTAGCCCATCTATGAATTCTTTGAATGTTTTCTCATCATTATTTGTTTTCCAAAATAACCTCACCTGTCTAACAATATAAGAAACACCATCCTCTGCGGAAAAGGTCGATTCAATAATTGGTTCATTTACTGGTGGGTAATTGTTCCATGAATTAAAGAAATAGTCATTTGAAAACAACATGGAAAGTTTGTTTTTTTTAATTTGGAAAAAAGACAAATATTTACAATTTGATTGTGGCACTGCCTCCCCGGCAACGGCGCCAAGTTTGACGCATGCCTGTCGTGGGGTGTGGCAAAACAATATTTTATTTACCTAAGTATAGTATAGCAGTTGATCCTAGGTAGTCTTCCGAAGAGGAGTGCACACAAAACAAGGGTGTCACTTTTTGTTGTTTTTCATAAAAAGATTGGTTTTAACAAATTTTAATGACTATGAGAGAAACAAACAACATAAATTGATTGATTTTAACAAATTATAAAGACGGTGATCGGATTTGGTTCAGCTAGACTTAGTGTTGTGCCATCATGGTTTCCAAATTTTATCTCTTCTTCTTCCTTAAACTGGTAAGAGAGATGTGATTAGAATTTCCCTTTCTAAAACCTTAGATTGGTCTATCCTCCTTCCAATGTGTTTAGGGTTGTAGAAGGTCTCTTGATTAATTATGGAAATCCCAGACCTGGAATTGTTGTTCCCTAATAAACCAAGATTTCGACATACAATCTTATACACGTGCTTGACAACCGTCAAGCAATCACCACCCAACCCTAATCATGTTCCACCGTATACAAATTAGAATTGGGTGGAGGGAGATGTGATCATCGACCAAAACAATTTATAATTTCAGAATAAAAACCATAACACAACCGCATTTGGAATTTAATACTGAATTATGAATTGGAACCAGAAGAAGAAAGAAGAAAACATTTTATTCATTTCAAGCACAAAACGCAAGAACAACACATAGGTCCAGCCTCTCCTCTTTCCGATCACTCAAATGAAATTACCCCTCCATGGATGGGGTAAGCGAGATAATTCGGGAGAGGAGAGACATTTTAAAACAAAAGAAATAAAAGAAAAAGCTGAGAAGTTCTTCTCCTGGGTGCCCGAGAAGGAATGGGATGGAGAATGGGATGGATTGAGGGGGAGGAGCTCTCCTCCTTTTATAGGCAGAATTCGACTTCCGAAAAAGGGAGCATTTTAGCCCCCATTAATGACCTTTTCACGCGTTCCTCCCTTCATGAATGTTGTGGAAAATTGTCTTTTACGTGTACCCTCAAAATCTCAGCGGATTTGGATAGGTATTCCGAGAGTTATGACCAATTTCCTCTGACAATTTATTCTGTCCAGTCAGAATCATCAAACCGAAAAACACCATTTTGTACTGAATTAATGTCCCTGAAAACGGCCATTTAATGCGTGTCCTCCTTAATGAAACTTGTTCCAAGTCTTCTTATACGTCTATCCACAAAATATTAGCTCCATTAAAGTCGTTTTGGGCGAGTTATGGATATTTCAATGAACCTTCTTTTTTATGGATGAAATTTCTAGGAAGCTTCCTTGGTGTTCCTGAATAATCTTCAACTTCATTGAATTGTTTGGACCTCAAGATGGTCGAATCAGATCCTGGTCCAGAAGACAAAGTTGAAGGAACTTAAATTAGGATTCTAAAGAAATTATAATCATAAAATTTGGATTTATATTGTTTTGTAAAGGACCAAAATACCCCTGTAGTGAAAATCTGTCCAAAATGCAGAATTTGGTCATTTTTGCATTTAAACTTAAAATACTTCTTAAATCCAAAATTGTTACATATAAGCTCAAAATGGTATCTTGGGATGTTTAAAACAATATAAATGCATTAAAAAATGTGCAAATTATAAGCCCTGTCAATTCCCCCACACTTAAACCATGCTTGTCCTCAAGCATAAAATCTCAACATGGAATTCAAAGGGCACTAATGTCACCAATATTTAAATTTCAAATGAAATAAAATCAAATGATTTTCAATGTCCAATCAAACTTTCTAGTTCCACAAAAATACCAATTTAATTTCCCATTTTTCAAAGAAACAATCAATTCATGCATTTTACTTTTCCCCTTTGAAAAATAATGAAGCTTCTCCTTTCATTCATTCAAGCTTCTCAATTTATTATTATTAAACATGCAAAATCATGACCTACCTCACTTTTGAATCTTTTCTCTCATCACTCATGATACAATTAATAGTGGAGTTATGCTCATATCATGAGAACATGCTCCTTATCCATAGGCTTGTAAAGTAACTACTTTCTCCACTTTGTAAAGACAAAACACACATAAAATCATGAGGACTTGCAATAAAGGTTCAAATGACTCTGTGGATTAGGGTTGGTGGGTAAATGATTGAAATAATTTAAGGCCAGAAGTAGGAGGATTGACTCTTAAGTACAATGCATGATTAATCAAGTGAAAACACAAGATGAACCTCACTCAAATCCCCTTGAAATGTGAATCACAACACCACTCCCCTTTCAATGACATGGGTCATGAGTCAATAAATGATTACAAAGAATGATATCATCCAAGTTCTCCCTGTTTTTTTTGTAAAGCTCCAGAAAGGCACAGCTTTATTTTCTTTTTTTTTCTTTTTTTTGTAATGCTCCAGAAAGGCACAGCTTTATTTTCTTTTTTTTATGGAGAACCGGATGAAATGAAAGAAGCATAATGAAATGATGACTCATGACCAATTTTCTAATAATACATTGCCCAAAATGATGACGCACACATTACACCACCCAAAAATGATACATATCCCAAGGAACGCACACGAAAGGCCCTTCCCCCACACTCAAACTTGAAATAACCATGCAAAAATACTAAAAGTGCAGGTAGGTAAGGAAAAATTGGATTGTAATGTGGCTTAAACCTATAAGGCAATTCATGGCATCTAAGGGCTTACGAAGGATAAATGTAAAGGTGGGTCTTAGGATAAAATGTGGCTAGCCAATGAGATGCCTCAATCATTTTAAATGTGGTTTTGTACAGTCATAGCTTTGACAAGTTTCAATACAAGTTCTAGCAGGTGGCACGTCCCAAGATCACTCAAGAAATATGCTCAAGATAAAATAGGAAATATTTGGTCTAGAAATCCTCTCAGGAATGAGAATATGATATTGGACAATCACTCATGGCATGATTAATAATAACAAATTAATTCACATGAATTTCAGAAATTCAAAGAATGAAAAATGGAAGGGAAATTTTATTTAAATGAATCAATTAATTCCCTCAAATCATGAGTCCTTATTTCAATATCCTTGATTCACTTTAATCATCCAATTATCCATTTTAATCATTCAATCTTATTGACATTGAAATCTAAAACATGGCATCACAAGATTCCTAAGAAACTCATGTCTCCTAGATAAGTTGAGTACATCATTAATTCAAGTGTGGGTATCCAATTCTTATCGTTAATGCTTAAAACATGTTCTGGACAAAAAATTTAAGGAGTTTAAAATTTAAAATTTAAAAATGAACTCCCTTTTGAAATAAAGATTCAGTCCCCTTTAACAAATTTTTGGGGCTTCCTTCTGCCATCATGATCCTACAAAATAAAATTTCAAAATTAAGAACAAGTATCATGTCATTAAAGCTCAAAATGATAAGGAGGAAAGGGATGAATGCTAAACTACTTCTAAGAAATAAAATTGAAATCTAAATTCCTAGAAAGCAAGGGATAAGTCTTGGTATGATCCCCCAAGTGGGCCCTGAATTTTTACTGCCTCCAGTGGGCAGTATCAGCTGTTATCCAAAGTCTGATGGTGGATGTAGCTTCTTTGATTTGAACCACCACATATGGCTTTTCCCAGCTTGTGCTTCATTATCCTTGTTGAGGAGGATTCCCTGTATAGTGTACACAAGATCCACCCCCTTTGCAATGTGGTATAGCTTGCATGGAGGGGGTAGGATGAAGTATGGATCCTCCTCTTCGGTTTCTACTTGTGTAAAGTGTTCTTCAAAATCCAGTGGTTTCTTCAGATGTGCTACGTGAAAAGAATAATCAAAGGGAGATTCAACATTTAAATTTGAAATATTAATTTCAAAATCTTCCCTTTTAAGGTAGGCAGCTTTTAGATTTGGTTCTTCATGCATAGCCACTTGTATCTCTTCATGGACTTCCTCAAGTAGATGATCAATATCTTCAGGGAGCTCCAGGTGTTGCTCAACAGGTGCATATTCTTTTTCATCTTCTCCTAAGGCAATGTAAGGATTGACCAAATCTGAAAATTCAAAATTATAAGGAGTGATGCTCAAATCAGATTGAATGAAATCAGAAAAGGTAGAGTTCATGGAAGGATCATCTCCCTGAGTTGGGTCTGGTTCAATCTCTTCTTCATTTGAAATCACATCTTGGAGTTGAGTAGTAGAAGATATAGGCAGGTAGTCAGGCTCCACTATATCTGGGATCTCCATTGAAAAATCAGGGATGACTAATGGGGGATCTTCTTGGACCTTGGATACTTCATAAAATTCTGGAAAGTAATGGGAGAACTCATCTAGCTTTCGTGCCATCGCTTCAAAAACATATTCGTTCATGTCCTTCCTTAGCCCATCTATGAATTCTTTGAATGTTTTCTCATCATTATTTGTTTTCCAAAATAACCTCACCTATCTAACAATAGAAGAAACACCATCCTCTGCAGAAAAGGTCGATAAAATAATTGGTTCATTTATTGGTGGGTAATTGTTCCATGAATTAAAGAAATAGTCATTTGAAAACAAATGGAAAGTTTGTTTTTTTTTAATTTGGAAAAAAGTCAAATATTTACAATTTGATTGTGGCACTGCCTCCCCGGAAACGGCGCCATGTTTGACGCACGCCTGTCGTGGGGCGTGGCAAAACAATATTTTATTTACCTAAGTATAGTATAGCAGTTGATCCTAGGTAGTCTCCCGAAGAGGAGTGCACACAAAACAAGGGTGTCACTTTTTGTTGTTTTTCATAAAAAGATTGGTTTTAACAAATTTGAATGACTATGAGAGAAACAAACAACAGAAATTGATTGATTTTAACAAATTATAAAGACGGTGATCGGATTTGGTTCAGCTAGACTTAGTGTTGTGCCATCATGGTTTCCAAATTTTATCTCTTCTTCTTCCTTAAACTGGTAAGAGAGATGTGATTAGAATTTCCCTTTCTAAAACCTTAGATTGGTCTATCCTCCTTCCAATGTGTTTAGGGTTGTAGAAGGTCTCTTGATTAATTAGGGCAATCCCAGACCTGGAATTGTTGTTCCCTAATAAACCAAGATTTCGACATACAATCCTATACACGTGCTTGACAACCGTCGAGCAATCACCACCCAACCCTAATCATGTTCCACCGTATACAGATTTGAATTGGGTGGAGGGAGATGTGATCATCGACCAAAACAATTTATAATTTCAGAATAAAAACCATAACACAACCGCATTTGGAATTTAATACTGAATTATGAATTGGAACCAGAAGAAGAAAGAAGAACACATTTTATTCATTTCAAGCACAAAACTCAAGAACAACACATAGGTCCAGCCTCTCCTCTTTCCGATCACTCAAATGAAATTACCCCTCCATGGATGGGGTAAGCGAGATAATTCAGGAGAGGAGAGACATTTTAAAACAAAAGAAATAAAAGAAAAAGCTGAGAAGTTCTTCTCCTGGGTGCCCGAGAAGTAATGGGATGGAGAATGGGATGGATTGAGGGGGAGGAGCTCTCCTCCTTTTATAGGCAGAATTCGACCCCCGAAAGAGGGAGAATTTTATCCCCCATTAATGACCTTTTCACGCGTTACTCCCTTCATGAATGTTGTGAACAATTGTCTTGTACGTGTACCCTCAAAATCTCAGCGGATTTGGATAGGTATTCCGAGAGTTATGGCCAATTTCCTCTGACAATTTATTCTGTCCAGTCAGAATCATCAAACCGAAAAACACCATTTTGTACTGAATTAATGTCCCTGAAAACGGCCATTTAAGGCGTGGCCTCCTTAATGAAACTTGTGCCAAATCTTCTTATACGTCTATAAAAAAAATATCAGCTCCATTAAAGTCGTTTTGTGCGAGTTATGGATATTTCACTGAACCTTCTTTTTTCTTGATGAAATTTCTAGGAAGCTTCCTTGGTGTTCCTGAATAATCTTCAACTTCATTGAATTGTTTGGACCTCAAGATCGTCGAATCAGATCCTGGTCCAGAAGAAAAAGTTGAAGGAAATTAAATTAGGATTCTAAAGAAATTATAATCATAAAATTTGGATTTATATTGTTTTGTAAATGACCAAAATACCCCTGTAGTGAAAATCTGTCCAAAATGCAGAATTTGGTCATTTTTGCATTTAAACTTAAAATACTTCTTAAATCCAAAATTGTTACATATAAGCTCAAAATGGTATCTTGGGATGTTTAAAACAATAGAAATGCATTAAAAAATGTGCAAATTATAAGCCCTGTCAACTATATTTGGAGAAGTGTTATCCCCACTAAGAGTTAAATAATAGAGTACCAATATTTGGTGGTTTGAATTATCAAATATGGAAGGAATATATAAAATAACATATATTATATCTTATCAAGGATGTTTTCCTGGAGGATATTAATGGAATATAAGTAAGTGATATAAAATAGTTGAATGTAACAATGAAATATAAGAACATTATGAATATAGATTAAAATTATTTAAATGACTTATCCCGATAACTTTCTAAAGTAGAATATTTTTAGGTGATGTATTTCTTGACCTCTAAAGAAATATGGGATAAATTTTCTATTATCTATAAATGAGTTATAAAATACAAGTATTTAATAACTTAATATATATTGGTTCAACTTATTTATATGAATATGTAATTAAATATAGGATTTGGTGAATTTTTATTTGTCATCATTATTTGTTTTTTCACCACATGAGGTCTTGTAGAAAAAAACTGAATGATCAATTTTCAAATAAGACAATAAGAAGTCTTCCATTGTTCTTGAAAATGTTTCAATTATTGAAGAATAAAATTTAATCTATGTTACCATTGATTATTGAAAATAATTTATTGGGCTATCATATGAGAACGAAAACATAAGGTATTTCTATTAATTTGACGAAATAGATAAATTTTGTGAAATTGAAAAGAGTGAAACTAAAGAAAGATAAAAATGAAGATGATATTTAGGAATTATTATCAATAATTATAAACAAATTAAAACGTGAAAAGCGTATATTTAAATGTAACGCCCCGACCCCAGCTACCCAGAGTCGGTGCATTACTTCGTAACATTGGCATGATCACAAGAAAGATCAAATCCCGAAAGACCGATTAGTTTAGTAGCCTTGGAAACACTAGATATATTCATAAGTTTTACATTACATCATAAAATCAAAAACTACTACAACAACATAATGTTTCCATAATCCACACTACTATCCCCTCATAATATCCCTGCAGGTCATTCATAATTTACTTCTTCACATCCTGGGGAAAAATAAAACATAGAAAAGGGGTGAGCTCAAATGCCCAGTAAGGATAACAATATAGCGGAAACTTTCATAAATAAGAATAAACATTTAAGGCAATGCATTACTAAAACAAAAGCCTTTTAAAATTGAACTTCAACATGGTATGGCAAAAGTAAAATGAAATAATGCCATTTACTTATTCACATGGATATTCTACTAATCGAATAATCACATGCAAAAATCAATAACCACTTTCATAATGTTGGAATGCATAATGCTAAACATTAATTTCTTTTTCTAGGCCTCATCCCAAGACCTAGGGGTTACTTCTAACCGGAACCCAACCCGGAGTGCCTCTAATAACCGGACACCAACCCGGAGTGCCTCTAATAACCGGACACCAACCCGGAGTGCCTCTAATAACCGGACACCAACCCGGAGGGCATACTTTTACCAGTCCCTAACCTGGAGGGCTTACTTTAACCAGTCCCCAACCTGGAGGGCTTACTTTTACCAGTACCCAACCTGGAGGGCTTACTTTTACCGGTCCCCAACCCGGAACATACTTGTTTAGCACATTAATCTGAAGAAAAGTTTGAAATATAACATAAACATTCGGATTAAAACTAGCATACGAAATGTCAATAATTTCACCATAAACTATGAATGGTATAAAAATAGCACATCCACATTCAAACATATCACAAAACCTTCAATTCAATATAGAAGTTTTGTATCATAATAAATCAACTTCAAATAATCTTAAAATCCATCAAAGGATGTTGACATAGATGAAATCAAAATTCTTTTTAAAGAAGTATCTCCTTTTATTTTGAAATCATTTAAGAGCCATATAAAATAAAACATTTTCGTTGAAAATATTTTTATAAGCTTGTATGGAAAGCTTCGACGATTTTATAACGGCGGAAAATAACCGCACCCGCCGTATAAGTTAAAAAAACATTCTTACCTCAATTCTGTCGAAAAGGTTAAAAAGGACATTGTTTTGAAAATGACGGAAAGATTCCTTTATAAACCTCTTATAAAAAGTCAAACAAGGGTATAAATGACTTTAAACCATATTCTTTTAAATAATAAATATGTTTTGAAATACATTTCGAAGAAACATGGATGTGGATGATAAAGAAATCCCAGTAGATTATTACGTATAAACAACCTCGGATAATGAAGAGATTGTGAAACAACCCTTACCTTGTACTTTTCCTTGGTTGTGGTAGGTTAACCTCCTGTATAATGGTGAAATAATTGTTATTAAATTATACAAGAATCATATACATTAATATGATATCATATATGATCTTTTAATATTGATTTGATAATAATATCTTAGTATTATCGTTGTTTCGGGTGTTAACTTACTTGTTTTCTTTCATATGTTTTGTTACGTAAGACATGTTTGTAAAGGATAGGTTGTATATTATTCATATCCAGAATGATATCAAGTCCTTAAACATCATTTTTAAATCATAAAATGATAATTACGCTTTAATGGTTACGATGGAGAATGAATCTCATCGCGTTCGTGGAGACGGTAGTCCGTACGTACGCACGAGCGACAATATCATTCTTTTGATATTAAAATAATATATAAATGGATGTTATATCATATATACAGAATCATTAACATGTTATATTTATTATTTACATGAGTTAAACATCATTATTATACCCATCCAAATAATAATATATTGAATAACAATTACACCACGACGTGGAGACGGTAAGCCGTACGTACGCACGTATGGTGACATGTTATTCAAAGGGTGGATAGAATACTGAATATGGTTGTACCATATTTATAATAACATCACAGTATATGTAAGATACTGGAGTTATTATTTTAGAATGGTAAGAACAAAGAAAGAGGAAGTGGAAGAAGAAAGGAACTTAGAAAAGGGTGGTGAAATCATTACCTCTTCTTCGGGTTCTTCCTTTTGATTTGATCAAAAGGGCTCCTTAGGTTGGCTTTCTGATCAAACTAAGGCCTATAGGTTCTATTGAGGGATGTTGGGAGAGTATTTGGGCAGAGTTTGGCCGAACCAAAAGGCTTTGAAGGTGTGAAGAAATGAGAAGGAGGAGTGCCCTTTTATAAGAGGGGTGAGGGGCACCTTTGGAAAAGCTAGAAATATTAATTTATAATAAATTCATATTCGGTTTCTAAAGGCTCCAAAGTTGACTATTCAAAGGATAAGGTGGGGATAGGTCGAAAACCACTCAACCAATAGAATTTAGACAGGTTTGGGTACTTATATTAACCTTATCTTTAAGTATTAACTCTAAGTTAATTAGTTTCACTTTTACAATGTCTTTTTGTATTTTTATATAATATGGTTAATAAACTTACTATATACATCCAAGAGACCCCCAAGTGGTCCATTAATGATTAACCTATCATAATATAAGTCTCTTGGCCGAACCTTAGATTTTTAGGAATTTAATATCAATTAATAATATAATATTTGTTTTAAGAATTCTTTTATGTCAATTTTGACACTATTCATTAGTTGATTTTTGTGAAACTCATAACAGATTTATTACTTCGAACAAAGTCAATTAAATCAATCCTAATATATCATATTATCCTAGAAAATTAGTTTAATTCATTAAAAGTTTCATATTATATTTATTTGGGTATTTATAATATCAATTATTTTAATTTTTCACTATTATAGTAATTACTGCATCATCATTGTGTCATAAATTAAATAAATTATTAAATGTCTAAAAATTATAAATAAAATATCATTATGTAGGAAATCTTTTTATCTTTCTAATGAATATTTATAATCGAAAATACAAGATGTATAACCCTATGTAAAAATTGTTCTTCTAAAAGATGTAAGCTTATACCATTTTTATTTTTATTTTAACTTTATTATTATAATGTGTCCCTACCACATACAAGTGGCTTCAAGGGGTCCCCAAATTGACCCAAGGATGCCCATGGTCGGGTATGTGTCCACCAATAAGGTTAGGACACGTTCTAGGGTAATTTTGTATTATTATAATATTATTTTTTAACCCTTATTTACCGGATTTACCCTTTAACCATGGTAAATAAAATATTTACCGCAGTAATTATTCAAAATGTCTAAAAATAAAAGTTACCTATTTACACAATTTGAACATCCTGATTCCAAATATGGAATCCATTTTCCTAAATTCAAAACACAGAAGTGGCAGAAATTAATTTAAAATTAATTCCCGCTGTCAAAACAAAAAGCGTGTTTTTAAGAGATAATAACTATCAAAAGATTGACACTTGTTTATGTTCGGTTTAATTGTAAAATTATGTCCAATGACCAAAATTATATTAAATGGTAAAAATATATTCTAAATATACTTTAAAACCACTCAAATTCATAATTTATCACTATTACTTATTTTGATTAAAAAAGTTGTTTTTAATTAAAATTTAGTAATTTTCACTATTCATCAAAATATAAAAGTTATCCGAAAAGTACCAAAATTTCACCCTAGGATAATTTCGATATTCCGAATCCAAAAATGAAGTCCATTTTGAAATATAAAATATATATGATTTCAAAAAGTAGGTATTACTATTTACAACGGCTAGTTTAATTAGTTATGGTGTGTGTTAGAACTCGAGGTTGCGTACAACACACGCTATCGCATTATTCGAAGGGAAACGTACCGTAGAAGCTTGGGGTGTTACATTCTCCCCTCCTTCAAATAATTGCGTCCTCGCAATTTCTAGGGTATTACTGCATAAAAAGACTCGGGTGGTTCTTCATCATAAGTTCCTCGGGTTCCCATGTTGCCTCTTCCATCTTATGATTTCTCCACAAAACTTTTACCAGACGCGTCGTCCGGTTTCTCAGTACTTGTTCTCTTGTATCAAGAATCCTGACGGGCTCTTCACAATAAGACAGATCCGGTTCCAGTTCTAATTCCTCATAGGTGAGTACATGCGTTGGGTCAGTCATGTATTTTCTCAACAGAGATACGTGGAACACATCGTGAACTTTGGAGAGACTTGGCGGCATTGCCAATCGGTAAGCTACAGCCCCAATTCGTTCTAGAATTTCGAAAGGTCCGATGTACCTGGGACTCAATTTACCTTTCTTACCAAAACGTATGACTCCCTTCCACGGAGATACCTTCAGGAAAACATGATCACTGACTTGAAATTCCAAATCCTTCCTTCGATTATCGGCATAGCTCTTCTGCCTACTTTGAGCTGCTTTAATGTGATTTTGGATTACCTTCACCTTTTCCACCGTTTCCTCCACCAGTTCTGGGCCTACAAGTTTTCTTTCACCAACGTCATCCCAACAGGTTGGTGTACGACATCTCTTTCCGTATAACGCTTCATATGGTGCCATCTGAATACTCGAATGGAAGCTATTGTTATAGGAAAATTCTACTAGTGGTAAATATTGATCCCACATACCCTGAAAATCAAGTGAGCAAGATCTCAACATGTCTTCTAAGGTCTGAATAGTCCGTTCTGATTGTCCGTCTGTCTGAGGGTGGTAAGAAGTGCTCAAATGAAGTTCAGTATCCAGGGATTTCTGAAGACTTTTCCAAAATCTTGAAGTAAAACGGGGATCACGATCAGAAACAATCGATAGGGGAACTCCATGAAGTCTCACAACTTCATTAATGTATAGTCTTGCTAGACGTTCCAGGGGTAGATCTTCTCTTATAGCAAGAAAATGTGCTGACTTGGTAAGACGATCAACAATAACCCATATTGCATCGTTCCTTCTAGGAGTCTTTGGTAGCCCCATGACAAAGTCCATCGTAATATTGTCCCATTTCCACTCCGGTATGGGAAGAGGTTGCATGACTCCTCCAGGCTGTTGCCTTCCAGCTTTCACTTGTTGACAAACCATACATCTTGACACAAAATCAGCAATCTCCCTCTTCATGTTGTCCCACCAAAAATGTTCCTTCAAATCTCTATACATTTTGGTGCTCCCAGGGTGTATAGAGAAATTGGAACTATGAGCATCATCCAGCAATTCACTTTTTAGATCAGGTAAATCGGGAACACAAAGTCTCTTCCCGAATTTCAAAATTCCATCTTCATACACAAAGTCTCTTAATCTCCCATCACTCACAGCTTTAATCTTCTTTTGGAATTCTTCATCATCGGCCTGAGAACTCTTAATCCTTTCTAGTAAAGATGGTTTGGCAACCATTTGAAAAAGCATTGATGTTTCACCTTCCCTGGTTATTCCCATGTCCATCTTCACTAGATCCATGAAAATTGGATCCCTTTCAATTCTCATATTGTTCAAAACTCCATGGTCTTTTCTACTCAAAGCATCTGCCACCTTGTTTGCCTTCCCCGGGTGGTAGTGTATCGTACAATCATAATCCTTGAGTAATTCAAGCCATCTCCTTTGCCTCATGTTGAGTTCTTTTTGTGAGAAAATATACTTCAAACTCTTGTGATCAGTATAAATCTCACATTTTTCACCATAGAGGTAGTGCCTCCATATCTTCAAAGCAAAGATCACAGCTGCTAACTCAAGATCATGAGTAGGATAGTTTTGTTCATGAATTTTCAACTGTCGTGATGCATAGGCAATAACTCTATCATTCTGCATAAGGACACAGCCAAGTCCTTTCTTTGATGCATCACTATAAATAACGAACCCATCATTCCCCGATGGTAGAGTCAATATAGGAGCATTGACTAATCTTCTCTTCAGTTCTTCGAAACATTCTTCACACTCTTTTGTCCAAACAAATTTAACCCCTTTACGTGTGAGCTTCGTTAATGGGTTTGCCAATCGGGCAAAATTCTGGACGAAACGTCGATAATAACCTGCCAAACCAATAAAACTACGTACCTCAGTTATACTCGTAGGTGCTGGCCATTCTTGGATTGCCTTGGTCTTAGAAGGATCAACAGAGATTCCATCTTTAGAGACAATATGGCCAAGAAAAGAAATCTCCTGAAGCCAGAATTCACACTTGCTAAACTTTCCATATAATTCATGCCTCCTCAGAGTCTTCAAGATAATGCGCAAGTGATTTTCATGATCTTCGTAGGTTTTGGAGTATACCAAGATATCATCAATAAATACCACCACAAATTCATCGAGATACTCCTTGAAAACTTTATTCATCAGATCCATGAATACAGAGGGTGCATTGGTCAATCCAAACGGCATTACAGTAAACTCGTAATGCCCGTACCTGGTTCGAAATGCTGTTTTCGGAATGTCTCCCTTCTTCACACACAACTGATGGTATCCAGATCGAAGGTCAATCTTTGAAAAGTATTGAGCTCCATGCAGTTGGTCAAATAAATCATCAATACGAGGTAGGGGATACTTGTTCTTTATCGTTATAGCATTGATCTCCCTGTAGTCAATACATAACCTCATAGATCCATCTTTCTTTTTAACAAAAAGAACAGGGGCTCCCCATGGAGAAACACTAGGGCGAATAAATCCCTTATTACTCAATTCCTCTAGTTGTTTCTTTAGTTCGACTAACTCTACAGTGGCCATTCTATAAGGGGTCTTCGATATAGGCCTTGATCCAGGAATCAAATCAATGGAAAACTCTACTTCTCGTTCTGGAGGATGTCCAGGTAAATCTTCCGGAAATACATCTACAAACTCTTTCACAACAGGTACAACCTCTATTTGAACATTCCTTTCCTCGCCGACAGTTATTTCATTCTCTTCCTCCCCAATAATTGAATTAAGTTGAGATACTGGGGGTGGATCTAAATAAGAATTAGGTGGTGACGATTCTGCTCTAAAAATAAGGTGCTCCTTATCATTATCATCAAGAATCGTAACCTCTTTCTTCTTACAATAAATCTTCGCATCATAGTCCGAAAGCCAGTCCATACCGAGGATTATATCAAACTCAATCATAGGTATGACGATGAAATCAGCAGATAAAGAAAATTTATGTGCTCTAATGGGGACTGATTCGCAAAACTTTGTTGCAACGATACTTCCCTTAGGAGTTTTAACTGACAACTCCCTTATTAAATCAAATTGGAAATATCTAATTTTCTTAGCAAACTGGGAAGATATGAAACAATGCGATGATCCAGAATCAAATAATGCATTTGCTAAACTTGAGGAAACCATTAAATTACCCGCCACCACGTCTTTCGGAGCTTCTACCTCAGCAGTAGTGATAGCATAAGCCTGGCCTTGATCCCTTGGCCTTTTCTGAGGTAAGTTCTCCTGACGCTTAGGACATGCATTTGCATAATGCCCCATCTCCCTGTAATTGTAGCACTGAACGTTGGTAGCTTCCTTCTTCCCCTTGCAATCATGAGCTTGGTGGCCTTTTTCACCACACTTGTAACAGACTCCCATTCCCTTCAAGCAAGTACCATGATGTTTCTTCCCGCATTTACCACAAGATGGATATTCAACCTTTCCCTTCTTCCCCTTATTGCCATTCCCAGATTGATCAGCAGGTCTCTTCTTCTCTTGCTTTGCTTTAAAGTCATAAGACTTAGAGAATTCCTTTTCGGTCTTGATAGCAAATGAGACAATGTCTTCGTACGATGAAAAGGATTGTGAGACTAATGCTCGACGGAGAAATGGTTTTAACCCATCAAAGAAACGATCAATCTTACTTCTTGGGTTGCGAATATAATCACCAGCGTACCTTGCTAACCTTGTAAAGTTAGCCTCATACTTTGTGACATTATCATCCTCCTTTTGTCTCAGACTCAGAAATTGCCTTTCCATATCTGCTCGATGGTCGCGAGGAAAGTATTTTTCTAAAAACAGATCTTTGAACTCCCTCCATTCCATGTTTGATACTTCATCATCTTCCTTCATGTTTTGAATTAATGACCACCATTGATCAGCATCTCCAGTGAGGCGGTAAACTGCCATGGTAACTTTTTCCCTTTCACTACTACCCAAAGCCTGAAATATTTTCTCTAGGGAAAATATCCATTGCTCAGCTACTAAGGGATTTGTACTCCCATTGAACGTTGGTGGTTGTTGTCTCATGAATCGATCTAACATTGATCCTCCACGCTGCGGATCAGGGTGCTCCATACGGGTAAGGTTATTATTCATAACCTGAGTAAGTTGTCCCAGTATGGTGATTAGTTGATCAGCACCAGTTGCATCACCAGCCCCACTATAATTATCTTGAGCAGGAGGGCAATCCCTACATGGAGTGCGCGCATCGATACGGTTTCCATTTCTTCCACTAGGCGCCATTTCTAAACAATGGCATAAACTAGATCAGTTTATGAATCAAAATACATAATCCCATACTTATAAAACACTTAACATAAATTGAACTATTTATGGATATAATCCATAATCATAAAAATGTTTTTCTTTGAGGAAGTATATACTCATAAACCCTTCATAATGATTTGTAAAGATAATGAGAGTTATCCTAAGCATATCCCCCGGGAGTGTCGTAACCAAGAGTGCAGCAAGGCCCGTTGTCGTGCACCAGTTCCCGTTCGAGTCTAGCTCAAAGCGGTGTTTTCGGGTTTTACCCCTAGGTACATCTGTGCCAGAGCCGCCTCTACCTGCTCGTATCCAGACAGGGATGTATTGCTCGGAAAACTCACAAAATCTCTACAATACCAAAATTCTAGGAAGTTCTTCTATACTAATCCTCAATGTTCATCTTAGGTCTACGTGCTCTAATCAGAGTTTATCTAAATCTAGCTTCCAAGGTTTGTACTAAACTTCCTCTGATACCAACTGTAACGCCCCGACCCCAGCTACCCAGAGTCGGTGCATTACTTCGTAACATTGGCATGATCACAAGAAAGATCAAATCCCGAAAGACCGATTAGTTTAGTAGCCTTGGAAACACTAGATATATTCATAAGTTTTACATTACATCATAAAATCAAAAACTACTACAACAACATAATGTTTCCATAATCCACACTACTATCCCCTCATAATATCCCTGCAGGTCATTCATAATTTACTTCTTCACATCCTGGGGAAAAATAAAACATAGAAAAGGGGTGAGCTCAAATGCCCAGTAAGGATAACAATATAGCGGAAACTTTCATAAATAAGAATAAACATTTAAGGCAATGCATTACTAAAACAAAAGCCTTTTAAAATTGAACTTCAACATGGTATGGCAAAAGTAAAATGAAATAATGCCATTTACTTATTCACATGGATATTCTACTAATCGAATAATCACATGCAAAAATCAATAACCACTTTCATAATGTTGGAATGCATAATGCTAAACATTAATTTCTTTTTCTAGGCCTCATCCCAAGACCTAGGGGTTACTTCTAACCGGAACCCAACCCGGAGTGCCTCTAATAACCGGACACCAACCCGGAGTGCCTCTAATAACCGGACACCAACCCGGAGTGCCTCTAATAACCGGACACCAACCCGGAGGGCATACTTTTACCAGTCCTTAACCTGGAGGGCTTACTTTAACCAGTCCCCAACCTGGAGGGCTTACTTTTACCAGTCCCCAACCTGGAGGGCTTACTTTTACCGGTCCCCAACCCGGAACATACTTGTTTAGCACATTCATCTGAAGAAAAGTTTGAAATATAACATAAACATTCGGATTAAAACTAGCATACGAAATGTCAATAATTTCACCATAAACTATGAATGGTATAAAAATAGCACATCCACATTCAAACATATCACAAAACCTTCAATTCAATATAGAAGTTTTGTATCATAATAAATCAACTTCAAATAATCTTAAAATCCATCAAAGGATGTTGACATAGATGAAATCAAAATTCTTTTTAAAGAAGTATCTCCTTTTATTTTGAAATCATTTAAGAGCCATATAAAATAAAACATTTTCTTTGAAAATATTTTTATAAGCTTGTATGGAAAGCTTCGATGATTTTATAACGGCGGAAAATAACCGCACCCGCCGTATAAGTTAAAAAACATTCTTACCTCAATTCTGTCGAAAAGGTTAAAAAGGACATTGTTTTGAAAATGACAGAAAGATTCCTTTATAAACCTCTTATAAAAAGTCAAACAAGGGTATAAATGACTTTAAACCATATTCTTGTAAATAATAAATATGTTTTGAAATACATTTCGAAGAAACATGGATGTGGATGATAAAGAAATCCCAGTAGATTATTACGTATAAACAACCTCGGATAATGAAGAGATTGTGAAACAACCCTTACCTTGTACTTTTCCTTGGTTGTGGTAGGTTAACCTCCTGTATAATGGTGAAATAATTGTTATTAAATTATACAAGAATCATATACATTAATATGATATCATATATGATCTTTTAATATTGATTTGATAATAATATCTTAGTATTATCGTTGTTTCGGGTGTTAACTTACTTGTTTTCTTTCATATGTTTTGTTACGTAAGACATGTTTGTAAAGGATAGGTTGTATATTATTCATATCCAGAATGATATCAAGTCCTTAAACATCATTTTTAAATCATAAAATGATAATTACGCTTTAATGGTTACGATGGAGAATGAATCTCATCGCGTTCGTGGAGACGGTAGTCCGTACGTACGCACGAGCGACAATATCATTCTTTTGATATTAAAATAATATATAAATGGATGTTATATCATATATACAGAATCATTAACATGTTATATTTATTATTTACATGAGTTAAACATCATTATTATACCCATCCAAATAATAATATATTGAATAACAATTACACCACGACGTGGAGACGGTAAGCCGTACGTACGCACGTATGGTGACATGTTATTCAAAGGGTGGATAGAATACTGAATATGGTTGTACCATATTTATAATAACATCACAGTATATGTAAGATACTGGAGTTATTATTTTAGAATGGTAAGAACAAAGAAAGAGGAAGTGGAAGAAGAAAGGAACTTAGAAAAGGGTGGTGAAATCATTACCTCTTCTTCGGGTTCTTCCTTTTGATTTGATCAAAAGGGCTCCTTAGGTTGGCTTTCTGATCAAACTAAGGCCTCTAGGTTCTATTGAGGGATGTTGGGAGAGTATTTGGGCAGAGTTTGGCCGATCCAAAAGGCTTTGAAGGTGTGAAGAAATGAGAAGGAGGAGTGCCCTTTTATAAGAGGGGTGAGGGGCACCTTTGGAAAAGCTAGAAATATTAATTTATAATAAATTCATATTCGGTTTCTAAAGGCTCCAAAGTTGACTATTCAAAGGATAAGGTGGGGATAGGTCGAAAACCACTCAACCAATAGAATTTAGACAGGTTTGGGTACTTATATTAACCTTATCTTTAAGTATTAACTCTAAGTTAATTAGTTTCACTTTTACAATGTCTTTTTGTATTTTTATATAATATGGTTAATAAACTTACTATATACATCCAAGAGACCCCCAAGTGGTCCATTAATGATTAACCTATCATAATATAAGTATCTTGGCCGAACCTTAGATTTTTAGGAATTTAATATCAATTAATAATATAATATTTGTTTTAAGAATTCTTTTATGTCAATTTTGACACTATTCATTAGTTGATTTTTGTGAAACTCATAACAGATTTATTACTTCAAACAAAGTCAATTAAATCAATCATAATATATCATATTATCCTAGAAAATTAGTTTAATTCATTAAAAGTTTCATATTATATTTATTTGGGTATTTATAATATCAATTATTTTAATTTTTCACTATTATAGTAATTACTGCATCATCATTGTGTCATAAATTAAATAAATTATTAAATGTCTAAAAATTATAAATAAAATATCATTATGTAGGAAATCGTTTTATCTTTCTAATGAATATTTATAATCGAAAAGCCAACATGTATAACCCTATGTAAAAATTGTTCTTCTAAAAGATGTAAGCTTATACCATTTTTATTTTTATTTTAACTTTATTATTATAATGTGTCCCTACCACATACAAGTGGCTTCAAGGGGTCCCCAAATTGACCCAAGGATGCCCATGGTCGGGTATGTGTCCACCAATAAGGTTAGGACACGTTCTAGGGTAATTTTGTATTATTATAATATTATTTTTTAACCCTTATTTACCGGATTTACCCTTTAACCATGGTAAATAAAATATTTACCGCAGTAATTATTCAAAATGTCTAAAAATAAAAGTTACCTATTTACACAATTTGAACATCCTGATTCCAAATATGGAATCCATTTTCCTAAATTCAAAACACAGAAGTGGCAGAAATTAATTTAAAATTAATTCCCGCTGTCAAAACAAAAAGCGTGTTTTTAAGAGATAATAACTATCAAAAGATTGACACTTGTTTATGTTCGGTTTAATTGTAAAATTATGTCCACTGACCAACATTATATTAAATGGTAAAAATATATTCTAAATATACTTTAAAACCACTAAAATTAATAATTTATCACTATTACTTATTTTGATTAAAAAAGTTGTTTTTAATTAAAATTTAGTAATTTTCACTATTCATCAAAATATAAAAGTTATCCGAAAAGTACCAAAATTTCACCCTAGGATAATTTCGATATTCCGAATCCAAAAATGAAGTCCATTTTGAAATATAAAATATATATGATTTCAAAAAGTAGGTATTACTATTTACAACGGCTAGTTTAATTAGTTGTGGTGTGTGTTAGAACTCGAGGTTGCGTACAACACACGCTATCGCATTATTCGAAGGGAAACGTACCGTAGAAGCTTGGGGTGTTACATTAAATGTTTACAACAATTGGGTTGTTTTAAACATGTCATGATTGGTTATATAATTTTATGTCGCCTAAAAATAAAAGAAAATTTTAGTTATTATTATTAATTGAATTAAACATAAATAAAATTTCCAATTATATATTTTTTATTTTGATAAAAAATATCATGGTATTTTCAAAGGGATAATCTAATTGAAAAAAAGAATGTATAAAATCATCAATAATATTAATAAGTATAAAATGAGTTATAATTTTGTTCAAAATATGTATTGGTGGCAATGGTTGGTAAATAACAAACATAAACATGAATCTCAATATAAAAAATATAGTATTATTTGTTTAAAGGTTTATGTTGAATGTGTAATTAATGATATTGAAATTCAAATAAATAAAAATTTAAAGATATATAGTTTTCTAAAATAATCTGAAAAATACGTTGATGATATTGAAAATTAAATTTATAAACTTGAAAATTTAGTTCGAGAGAAATAAAAGAATCAAATAAATTATAATACACAGTGGGTTTTCAAGATGAAAATTAAAAAATAATGTAAAATTATGAAATAAAATAATTTTCATATATAAGGAAGAGGTATGATGATTTGATGTATTGTATATTAAGTAGTCATATTGATAAATAAATTTTAATTAAAATCAATAATGTAAGAGAAAAATTAGATGTTTAGAAACATTTCCCGTGATCTAGCCAACAAATATAGGGAAGAATCAATATTATATAAAGAGTGTATGAACTTGAAAATACAATTTTATATAGTTACACCTATACTTGGATATGATGGTGAATCATCCAATACACCCACTATGAAGGTGGATTCATTAGGATACATAAAGACAGAAAATAAAAAAAGGAAACTCTTCATCATTTTTAGCAGTTGTATCTATAAAATTTAGGATCTATGTAGATAAAATAGAAAGGATATCTAAGAATAATTTTACATTGATTAAATATTAATTATATGGTTTTTTATATTACATAATATCCATTTTAAAATATGAAATAATCAAATTTAGAGTTGAATTAGTTAAAAGAAAAAAAGTATGAAAATAAATTATTCTACTAAATTAATATGAGGTACCATTATTAACTATTTTATATTTACAAATTATATCCATGAATAATTTTATTATATTTTTAAAAAGGATGAAAAAAAAATTATTTACGGATAGTTATAATAAAATTCATGGATTCAATTTCATTGAAGATTATTTTTTCTATGCTGAAAGTGGATGAAGATGAAGTTATTAAATATGATGAAAAAAAGAGAAAATATACAAAACCACATGTGTGATTATTTTTTCTTATGGATGAAAGATATAAAAAATTAGAATGTAAACATGGTTCAATTGGTGTTTAAATAGAGAAATTAAAAAATCTTAATGATCCTTGATAGTGAGAATTCATCAAACATGATAGATAATGAGATGATTGAAAAAATGAAGAATCACATGGATGAAAAAATTCAATTTATAAATGATGGTTATTTAAAGATTAAATAAAATAAAAATGTGAATATATTTTAATAATATTAAAAAAACATACATATTATTTTTGAGTATGCACTTCATCATAATATATTTATTTTAATTCAAATTTATCAAGAAAAAGAAAGTGTCATAAAAAATGTAAATATAAAAAATCTAAAATAATATAAGTTTAAAATCAAGGAGAATATATGTTACATAAATTTTGAATAAGAGACAATCTTATGAAATATGTGATTAGGCTATCTTCATCAATAAATTAAAAATAATATTTACAGGTTCTAGGAATATAATTTACATTACCTTATTTCACCAAGTCTCAAACATAGATTTAATGTAAGATTCTGTGTTCCACCCTAAGACCACTATTAAAAGTCTATGGGTCGATTAATATGATCAATGTTATAAAAAATTAATTATTGAATTTATCTTATATATTGAATAAGAATAAAAAATATGAAAATACTAAACATGATCAATAACAGAATCCATGAAAAATGGATATCATAAATAATATTTACATCATATAATAATATAAATAAAGGTCTAAAACTAGTTTTATATCAGTCACATAATAAAAATATCAAACGACAAAAGAATATAACTCCCATATTTTCTAGTGGTATTATAATAGCCCAGAACCCACACTCCCAGATCATATGTGGAAATTCATAACATTTATATTCTTGGCTTTGATACCAATAATTGTTACCCAAATTTTTCATCAACACTATATAAAATAAAATGAAAAACTTAGATCATTTATATAACGGATAACCTTTTCGTTTTTGAGTTTTATTTAATTATGAAAAACTCTAACATAAACAAATCACATGTCTTTAAATGATAATTTCTCCCACTTAGACCATATTTTCTTTAGCCCATTAATATATTGTCACCATCCATAAAAAATCCATTATAGTCATAACTCTTAGAAAATAATTTCTTTAGAAGCTGTTGAAGATGAAACATAATATAGTTAATCTCAAATTCTCAATAATGGTAAAAATAAGCATTAGTAATTGAAAGTATTCAATGAGAATACGAATAACATAAGGGTATGATAAAATAATCAAACTGCATGAGTGAATAACAAAGGAACTCATACTCATAATAACCTAGATTATCAAATATGATAACATTGAAAATGAAACAGACATAATAATAAATAATCATGAGACATGTGATATCAATCTTGATCATGGGAAACATTATAAACTCATAATAATCAATTAAAACTCTCTCTAGTAACTTGGAGCATCAATTTCTTAAAACCCTTTCAATTGGAATCACCATACGACTGACTTACAATATAATTATTTCACACTACATTTTATATCTATAATATGGATATCCTGTTTTATAGGATATATTGGGCTCACCCTTTTTTCATGAGTTATAATAGCTATAAACACCTCATATAAGCTCTATCAGTCTCACCCGTGACTATATTGGGGCTCAACCTATCATATAAGTTGTATCAAGATCAACCATTTATAAATAATGGTCAATTACCATATCTGGAATAAATCAATTTTTTCATAAAAATCAAAAAATTAATCATTATTCATTTATAACCTAATAAACCCAAGGAAAAGAGATGGGTTTAATGTCAATCCTTTTGAAACATGATTCACCTGTGGAAAAGAAAAGGGTTCCATAACTATCTCAATAAAACATGATTAACCCATGGAATGGAAATTGGTTCTATTAAAAGTCTCTTTGATACATGAGTGGCCCATGTAAAATAAATGGGTTCAGTAAAAATATCATTGAAACAAGATTAACCCATAATAAATAAATAGGTTCCATAACAATATCTAAGAAACAATACTAAACCAAAGAAAGGAAATAGGTTCCTTAAAAATATCATTGAAAAAATCATAATACATCCATAGAAATAAATAGGATGGAATAACTAAAAAATATCCCTGGTGGATGATAACTAACAATAAGTTATTTTGATGTTGATGAATGTAAATTCCATTAAAAAACCAGTAAAAACATTCTTGGGTAAAATAATGATTAATCATTCAAAGTGTCCCACACATCCTTGAAATGTTTGAATCAAAATACCCATGAATGTAAAAACATTAAATGAAACTTATAATATCAAGAAAATAATAAGGTTGATGATATAAAATATATAAGGTTATGTATACACAACTTCATAAAATAATATAGGTGTATACCCAAAAAACATTTCAAGGGAGGAAAATATTGATAAAAATTAATTACCACTTTTTTAAATCTGAAACCATAAACCTCATGAAATATATATAAAAAATGATATATAAAGTCCCCTAAATCTAAGGTTAATAATAATCAAGTACATTCATGGTCATTATATACACTATACCATAAAAATAAATGGTGATTGTGGAATATATCTCACAGAAAGAAAAGTGTGACGAGGAAAACCCATTATGATGTTCGTATCATTGGAGTGAGAATAAATCAATGAAATAATCATGTGTACCATATTTAAATAATTTAAAATAAAATTTAAAGCAATTCATAAAATTTCTAGATTTCATTTCACACATATTCTTGGCATAACATAACCAATGACATAGAAATTTAACCCAATGAATGGAAATTTAATTGACAAATATCTTACTTTGAGTTGGATTTTCCATGATTGACATTTATATTCCTAAATAATAAACATATGGTAATTATTTACATGATTTATAAATTTTATCAAGTTTAATATTACTCTTATTTCACTAAAACACATGTTATATATAATTACATAATATATCATGTTTATGTCAGATGTTTTGACCATATATGTCTTTTGTGTGAAAACTAACTTTGATTGCTCCACTATGGTCAATGAGGTCATTAATTAAATATGTATAGAATAAAAAAACTGAAATAATTATCAAATTTTTATGTAAATAATACTTTTAAAATTTTAAATGAAATATGGTTGTGAAAAATGGACCCACTTTATGATCATAGATAGGGTAGGTCGTATGTACGCATGAATAACGTTCTCATCTTTCGATGGTCATTTTTTAAAAAAGGTAATTAAATTTTATCACTATAGAATTAAATTTATATAATAAATAATGTATTATAAAATTATATAACTAATATATAATTATTAGTATGTGGTGATGAAAAATAGAGGATCACATTGCTTTAAGGAGGCGGTAGTCCACACATCAACAAACAATGTTATCATTTTTGTGTGTGTTAAATGGAAATAGTAAAACGATATGTTATATTTTCAGATAGAAAATTATACCATAAATATTATAAATATTTTTTTATCATATATTTTTATTAAAACCTAATATAATATATTCCATGAAAAGGGTGAATGTATCACATCGCTGTGAGGAGGCATTAGTCCATATGTCCAAAAATGATGTCAATATATTCCAAAAGAATGGAAAGCATAGAGGTATATGTCATATAATAATTACCGAAATATGAATAAATTATATATATCATATATATATAATATAAAAAATTTATGTATAACATAATTCCCAACCATAATAGGTGGTCAATAAAATAACTAACAAGATCCTTTTATGAGGTGGTAGTTCTTCGTTCACGTGGATAATGATTTTGTTACCAATTTGAGGAATTTTGTGTAGGAATAGGTTGAAACATTAACATAAAAACATATTAGTAAATTTATGATACTAAAATTATTATATAATCATGGAACAATAATAATTCAATGGGTGGAGAAAAAAATAAGACAAATGTGATCATTGAATAATGTTACCTCTTTTTCAAGTAACTCCTTTTCATTTACATAAATGAATTTATTTGTATTTATTAATTACCGAATTTAAAATTCTAGTATAATATTTGGGATATTTATAGATTATTTGGGTAGAGTTTTTATGATCCAAATGGGTTGATAGGTGTGAGGATGTGGGGAGGGTGAATGCCTTTTTATAATATTGGGGGTGTCATTATTGAAAATATAAAAAGGTAAACACTATTGGGACGTCTATCTTAAATAATGTAACTCCAATAATGAAAAAAATAAATAGAACTGAGAATATGGAAGAATAATATCAATAAAATGTATTTTAAATGTGATTCTAGGCCATTTGAACACTTATGATTAATGTTTACCCACTATGTAAACAAATGTTTTACCTTAATCATTGTAATTAATTTTAATTATTTCTTCAATATTTTTGGTCAAAAATTAAGTGTAAAATTCTAGAAATTATTAATAAAAATTAATCATAATATTTTTTTACATTTTTTCAAATTCAAATACAATAAGTTTCCAAAATTAATTTGAAATTGATCCCGTAGATGGGATGAGACAAAGGGTTTTAAAAAGAAAAGTTCAAAAATATGAAATGATTTTATATCCAATTTCAATTTAAGATTGATTACAATAACCTAAATTGGTTTAAATTGTATATAATTTATTTAATAACTCTATAAAACCAAGTTAAAATATATTTTAACACTTTAAATTATGTATATGAATATTATGTTTTCAATTAAAATTCGATGTCATTTACTGTTCATCAAAATATGAATGTTCGTAAAAAATTATTAGAAATTAATCCAATTTTAATTTTTATATTAAAAGATAAAATTATTATTTTTTCAAATAAAATTTATAAATGTTTCAAAATATACTTTTAATGTAAGTATGTTATTAAAATGTGGAAAAACTACTTGTTAGAATGATACACCCTTTTAATGATTAAAATTTGTTTTGTTATTACTTTATGACTATAAAACATATCATATGAATGCAATTTTTTATTAAATATATAACATATAAATATTATTAACATAATTTAATAATTTTTTTAATAGATTTTATTATGGTAAAATTATTTTTTGAGTATAAAAATAGTTTTTCATAAAAACACATTCTTTATATTTAATATTTTTTAATTAGATTTCTAATTAATTGGTCACCGAATTATTCATTATATAAAAAATTAGATAAAACATACTTTCCTAATATTGTTAATAATATTAATCCCTTCAATTATAAATTCATAGAGATAACTATTATGTTAAGTAAATAATATTTATAGTATATTTTTATTCAGAAAGACTCATCCTTGCATGTAGAAAATGTAATTGAAGAAGCTCATTGTTACATGCAACATATGATAAACATGGTATTTCATAAAATATAAGATTCACAATGAATTTTGTGTAACATAATATATAAAACAATTTAAATTAATTTTAAAGAATATATTTAATAAAATTTTGGGATGTTACCTCCTACCACCTTTAAACTGAATTTCACCCTCAAAATTCATCTTGTTTATAAAAGTATTAAAATTTTAGGAATTCATTTTTTAAAAACCACATTGTAAAAATGGTTAATAAAAAATCCTATAAAATGGGTATGTGGTGAACATAAAGTTCACTAGAAGTTTTACATAACTTGGATTCCACATATGGGGAATGTAGGTGGGACTGGAGGAAAAGCATGAATAGTTATAGAGAGTGATTGATGTTACTGATCATAAAGAAGTAAATGACAAATGGAATGTTAAGGAAATAAAACAGAAATCTATAATGATCTAAAATACCATTGGATCATCATAATTGAAGGTACAATGATAATATATTTGTATCAAAATCCTTTTACTAGAGTTAAAATAATTCTATTAGCATCGACACCAATAGAAAAAGAAAATGGAAATATACTTACTTGATGAGTATAATTTAATCATTTAATAAATTTTCTCCAATATATAATATTTTACTCCAAACTATAAGTATTAAAGAATAATTTTTAATTCCTAATTCATAGAAATAAAATTTTAAATACCACATAACTATAAAATTAATAGTCATGATATTCAATTTGTCTTAACACATCAACCAAAACTAAACTAGTTATCACATGGTAAGATAATTCCCAAAATGATTACACCATAAAATGATAAACTATTCTTAAAAATTTAATATTAATACCCAATGTTTGAAGTAAATTTTTCTATAAATTACTATCCTTAAAATTAATCAAATATTTCCTTTGTATTTTTGAAAGACAATGATTTAAAGGATTAGATCATATATTATTCTAATGAAAATCAACCATTTTATATCAAATAGAATACCATATGTTTCCGAAATAAACATAATTATAACTATTAAAAATATTCATACTAACCAAGACATCATGTTGGCTAGTGGAAGGTGTTACACCCTTCTCAGCCTTCGTTTGTGGGTTCAAGCCCTGTGACCTTACCATATGCGATGGGTTGTTACACAGACATTGGTTTGCCATTTTTTTCTTTAAACATGAAAAACAATCCACCCTAAAAACACTTCATGTAAATACTAGGGTTACAAATACCTCAAACCCTAAAAATACTCTAAAAATGTCATTGATAATCCTGTTATTCTATTTAGATTCCACAACACTTGGATTTCTGAACCTGATTGTGATAATACAATAAAAAATTCTAGGATTTTCTTGAAATTTTCCAAATATTATTTTTATTTCACTATAATTTTAAAATTACGTAATAAAAATCTTAAAGGATGGTGTAAATCCAAATATAAACAAATTGACAATTATACTTCTACTTTATAAGACAATCTCAATCAAATACAAGATGCAACCACTAGATCTGACTTTAATAATGATCGTCAATAATAAATCAATATCACAACCAATATCAACACTCTTATATTCATTAAGGATAACATCAAGAACATATTTAGATATCAGTGGATAAAGGATGGAGATAGAAACACTATGTTTTATTATTCTCTCTAAATAATTAAGAATAATTAAAGAAAAATATATTTTTTTAAATAAGGAGAAAACATCATTGATACTGAGTATGGTATTACTAATCATATTATTTCCTAGTTTACCAATATTTTCAATGTCCCTATCATCAATAGAAACCTTCTTCTTGATGTTATTTCTATCATTGTAAATTATATGGATAATTATTTCCTCACTAGTTCTTCTTTTGATAATGAGATTAAAGAAACTTTCATTAGCCCTAATTCAACAGTGCCCTAGGTCCTTACGGTTTCAATAAAGGCAATTTTAAATGTTACTGGGATGTTATAAAAACATATGCTTGTTGGTTGGTTAAAACATTCTTCATCAATTGTACACTTCCTCATGATATTAATGCCCAATTCATTACATTAATTCATATAGCTAATAATGCCTATGATATTTGACTATTCAAACCTTTGGAAATTATTAATATGCGCTTGTTGGTTAGTTAAAACATTCTTCATCAATTGTACACTTCCTCATGATATTAATGCCCAATTCATTACATTAATTCATATAACTAATAATGCCTATTATATTTGACTATTCAATCCTTTGGAAATTATTAATATGCTTTACAAAATCCTTACTGAGCATCTTACAAATAGACTTTACACTATTGAGAATAAAAATTCCCCTAGAAATTAATTTGGTTTTATCAAGGGTAGAACCATTCAATAATTTATTTGAATTTCCTCGGAATGCAATAATCTCTTAGGAAACATAACAGGTGACGTAGATTTTCTAATAAACTTGACATTAGAACATATTTTTTATACCATTTATTTGAGGTTTAATTTCAAGGTCTTGTAAATTTTTGGTTTTAATAATCTCTTCATTATAAAAGTTTGATGTCTCTTTAACATAGATAACATATCCATTCTAGTTAATGGCTCTCTGGGGGGAAATTTTAACTACACAAAAGGTGTAAGATAAGGTGACCCCCTCTCTTCCATTATTTTACCCATTTTAAAGATTATTTAGGAATACTGCTCACTCAACTGGTTGATCAAGGTAAGCTTGCGCCAATTCATTTTTCAAGGAAGATGATTGTACCCACGCACCTCTTATATGTATATGATATTATTTTCTTCTTACAAGGAGGTAAAAGAAATATCCAAACCATAAGGTAGTTCATTCCCATAACGAAGAGACCTCTTCTAAAAACATAAACATTGATAAATAATTTATTTTCTTTGGAGAATAGTTCCCAACCAATATAAAATAAACATTATTAATAATTTATGTCTAAAAGAAGGATCCTTCCCTTTCACCTACCTTAGTGTATCCATTTTTTGGTGTTAGACCTAAAAAATAGTTACTTCTCTAAGATTGTTGATCAAATTCGATGTCAACTTTACTCTTTGAAAGTCAAATACCTATCTATGGAAGGTAGAATTTTATTTATCAAATCTACAATATTCATGAATTTTTTTTCTCTATGATGTTATACAAACGGACCACTGACATTCTAAAGCAAATTAATATCTATATAAATTATTTTTTTGTGGAGTGGGACCACTCTTGAAATGAAAATAGTGACTTTCCTTTGGTCCAACTATTATAGGCCTCTTAATAATGGTGGCCTGGGAATTTTAAATATTAAAAATATCAATTATGCCTTAAATGATAGACATACTTGCAATTTCATCCATAAAGAGTCTATTACATTCAAGTTCCCTAATGATAGACTCCATGAAAAGATGAAAAAAGATAACTTGAGTCACATGGACTCTTCTATATTGTCATCAATTAAAAAATACTTCTCTAATATTATGTTGAATTATATATGGATGGATTCAAAATACTCTTCAATGAACATTTGTTTAAATAATTTTTCTAGTGCCCCTATTATTTCTAAAGTTGATCCCAATCATTTACCTAAGCACACTGATGTCTCCATTAAATGTTTATGGAATTATACTAGAAATTATATTCATGATAATGTAAATAATGTTTTTTATAATTATTTCTTTGCTAACATAGATGATTTTCTAACTTGGGAATCTGATCACAACTCATTTCTCGACTCAAAAAGTTTTTATAATCACTATTTAAAAAATATAGATAATAAGTTATCTTTGTTAATTTTTTTGATAAGCCTTGGATAAATCTTACAAAACTCACTCTTGATTAGATAATTTCTCACAACTATTTCCCCATTGATACTTATCTCCAATCTTATGGGGTTTATCATTACACTAAATTCATTATATGAAATCATCATAGAGAATAGACTAACAATAATTTTCATTCATGTGTTACTGCCTCTACTCTATAGAAATATGTTCTTTATATTTTTTATTATAGATTTTTACTTTTGGATTCAGTCATATCTCAACTTTAGCATTGTGATGCTTCCGACGACCCTCATCAAATCAACTACCTTTTTCTGGTTGCAGTTTTTGACCTTCTTCATGTGGTCTGGTATGATTGAAATAATTATTTACATCAAAATTTCTTATATAGTATTTGTGTTGTTCGGGAGAGGATACATTCTTCCATACATGAAGCTTCCATAATTTAGAAGGGGCACTACAATAATTCTATTTCTGATTTCTACATCTTGGAGCACCTCGGTGTTGAAGGGACATACACTCAACCTCAATGACTGTTTGAAATATTTTTGGAAATTTATGATCATGGGATGGATCAAAGATAACATTGATTGTGCCTCTAAAGTTAATCTTGGTACCCTGGGATGTAGAGGGGTGTACAGTGACAACCTTGCATGGTTGGTTGGTTTCTCCTATAGATCATGTACCTTGACATCATCTTTGGGGTTATAAATAGTAAGTGTCATTAGTGCGATAACCGTCGCAATACAAAAAGGTTGGAACAAATTTTGGATTGAAAGTGATTCAACCACCATCATGAAAGCCTTATGAAATAGCATGGTTCATCTTGTGTGGATGCTCAGAACTCAATGGATGGATTTCCATCACCCATTATTGGAGATTAATCATATCATTATCCATGAATTTTGTTAAGAGAACATGGTGTAATATGGGATTTCTAATAAGGGGGTCAACTGTGACATCACCTAGTTAGATTTCCTCCCCATCGATCTAACTCCCCTCTATGAAAATTATTGCAAAAGTATCCCTTCTATTAGATTACTCTATTCTTAATTTTAAAATTTTCAATAATTTTTTTGGATATTTGACCAAGGCTCAACCTTTAAAAAATGTAGACCTATGATGGTATCCATAAATATTAAGATAAAATTATAAAAAACATCATAACATATAAGGTTACTTAATCTAACCTTTGATACAACCTATGATATCCTAGAACCCACACTCTAGGATCCTGTACTGAAATCCATAACATTTACATTCTCAGCTTTGATGTTGTTAATTACAACCCAAATTTTTCATCTAAACTTTATAAAATCAAGGGGAAAACTTGAATCACTTACATACTGTGGGACCTTTTAGGTTAATTGTTTTCTTTAATTATTAAAAACTTCTACATAAATGATTCAACTAACTTAAATGATCATTTCTCTTAGTTATCCTATATTTTCTTTACCAAAAAAATATATTTTCATCATCATATTTAATCCATTATAGACATTGCATATTCAACATCATTTATATAAAAATAGAGTAAAAAGAAAAATAAAAATGGTTTGGTCAACTGCTTAGTAAGGGTAAACATAATCATTAAAAATTGAATGTAACCAATGAACATTAGATGAGTATAAGGGTATGAAGAAATAATCAAAGTACATGGAAAAATCATAAATGAAAATATACACATCAACATCTAGATCATCAAATATAAAAACATGGAAAAGAAAACATAAATTATAATCAATAATCATGATCCATTTGATATCAATATTGATCATTATAAACATTATAAACTCATAACAAGAAATTAAAAACAAATTTGGTATCATGGATCATCACATTCATAAAAACCTTTTAAAACCCTTTCAATTGTAATAACCATATAACCTAGTTAAAATATAATCATTTTCTAATGCATTAAATATATATAATGGGTATCACCCATCACATATTCTTTATTGAAATCACCCATTTTCCCTAGGTTATATTGGCGTTCAAGCCTTCATATAAGCTATTTTGTGCTCACTCTTGAGCTATAATGGGGATCAACACATCATATAAGATGTATCAGGGTCACCTATTTTCATATAATACTCTAGTACCATAACAATAATAAATAAAAAATCCTCATTAAACATATATAAATAATCATTATTCGTTTATAACCTAATTAACCCATCGAAAAGAAATGGGTATAATTTCCATCCCTTTGAATCATGATTAACATATGGACAAGAAATTTGTTCCATAACTATATCATTGATACAAGATTCACCTTTGGAAAGTAAATCGGTTCATTAAAAAATGTATTTGAAAATTGAATAAATCATAGGAAGGAAATATACTCCATTAAAATCTTTTTGAAAAAATATTATCCCATAGAAAAGATATGAGTTCAATAACAATCTCTTTGAAAAAACATTAATATGTGATTAAGAAACATGTTCCTTAACAATATCATAGAAACAATCTAAATCCTTCAAAATATATAATGAGGATAGTATAAATAAAAAATATCCCTAGTGGAGGGTAAGTACAAAAAATTGTTTTTTTCATTTATGAATACATATTCTCATAAAATACGATAAAAACATTCTTGGGAGAAAATCCTTATACATTCAAAGTGTTTCATACCACCATGATACGCTTGAATAATGATCCTAATGAATGGAATAATATTAAATGAAACTTATAAAAGTATAAGAAAAATATTATTCACGGTATAAAATTTCAAAGGAGATGCATACAAACCTCATGAAAGAATATAGGTGTATAATATAACAAACACCCCAAGAATATAAATAATGAAAAAAGTCTATTACCGCATTGGTAACTTTTAAACTGAAATCCCCAAGAAAGAGAGATCATAAAATGGATAAATAAACCCAATAAATTTAAGGATAATAATAATCAAATAAATCTTTTGGATGTATATACACCACACAACAAAAATATTTGGTGAATATGGAATATATCTCACAAAATTAAAAATGAGATGAGAATAACCCTTATGAAGATCGTATCTCTGGAGAGAGAATAAATCAATGAAATATTTATGTGTGAAAATGTAAATATTAAAAAATTAGAGTTGAAATATAGTATAAAACAATAAATAGTCATTTCACACATATTCCTGACATAACATAACAAATGACATAGAATTTTAACCCAATTAATGGAAATTTAGTTAAGAAACAACTTATGTTGAGTCTGATATCTCATAATTTTACTCTATATTCCTAAATAATAATCATATTTAAATTCTTTACATTCTTAAAAATATTTTAAAAATTTATTTATAATTTTATTTCACTTAATAACATGTTATAAATAATTACTTAATCATTAAAATTTATGTCTCATGTTTTGACCATATTCGGGTTATGTGTCAACACCAACTTTGATAGGTTGAATATGGTAAATGAAATAATTATTTAAATATACGAAGATTAAATTAAAATAAAAAATTATTACATTTTTACCTAAATTATACTTTTAATGTCTTATATTAATGATGTATATGAAAAATGAATTAATATTACGATCATGGAGATAGTAGGTCGTCCGTATGCTTGAGTAATATTCCCATTTTTCAATTATTGTTATGGAACGAAGGTAAGTAAATTTTATCAATAAATTATGAAATTTATATCATTAAAAACAAATTGTTTAATTATATATACTCGTATTTATCATTCTTGTGATTTTGTGATAGAAAAGTATGAATCACATAACTTTGATGTGGCAGTATTCCACACATCCCTGAACGAGGTTATCAGTTTTTCAGTGTGTGAAATGGAAAGAATAAAATAATACGTTATATCTACCGATAGATAATTATTTCATTAATACCATAAATCCTTCCTTTATATCATATATTTTTATTAAAACCATACTTAATAAATTCTATGTAAATGGTGAACTTATCACATTTCATGGAGGAGGTGGGAGTCTACACATCCATAAACGATGTTATCATATTCCCAAAAAATATAAAGAAGGAACGTATGTGTTGTATAATAATTTTAAAAGTATTAATAAATTCTATGAATCATATATCTAATATTAAAATTTCATTTCAATAATAATTCTCAACTCTAAGAGGTGGTAAAGTAAAAAACAAACGACAATGTTTCTCAAAGTAGTAGTTCACCGCACACATGAATGGTGATTCAAGTACCCATTTGATAGAAGTGGGTATAATAGTAGGTATAATCCATAAAAAAAGTCTTAGTATATTTAATAATCTAATAATATTATATAATAATTGAATAATTATTATTTAATAGGTGGAGAATGAAATAAAACAAAAGTGATCATTGAAGAATGTTACCTCTTTTTTCTGGTAACTTATTTTTGTTTTACACCAAAGGAATTATATTGATTGCATTCTTCCCAATTTGATAATTCTAGGATGAGAGGAGTTAGGTTGATAAATAATTTTTTTCATGTTTTAAATAATAAAAAAGTGATTTATAGGTGTGAATAAGTGGGGGGGGGGGGGGGTGAGTGCATTTTTATAGTGGAGGGGAGTGGCCTTCTTATATATATAAAAGGGTAAACACTATTATAAGGTCTCTATAAAATCATGTGAGAACTATAATGAATTTTTTTAGTACAAACGTGTATATGGTTGAATAATATACATAGAATTGGTTTTTTACAAGTTTATAAGTCATTTGGACACTTAAGATTAAATTCTAACCACTATGTAAACACAAATTTTTACCTCAATCGCTGTAATTATTTTTAATTGCATTTACAAATATTTTTTTGATAAAAACTATGTTTAACATACTATAAATTATAAATTTTTCTTATTAAAAATTAGGAATCCATATTCTCAAATTTCATTCAATGATTTTTTAGAAATTATCATAAAATTAATCTCGCAGATGGGATGAGACATCGACTTTTTTATGAGAAAAGTTCAAAAGTTCAAAAAAAATTATATCCAATTTCAATATGAAATTATTTACAATGACCTATTTTTTTAAATGATATAAAATGGATATAATTATTCTTAAAACCCAATTAAAAATATAATTTAACTCTATAAATTATTTAGATGAAAGCACAGTTTCCAATTAAAATTTGGTGTCATTTACTATTCATCAAAATATGAATGTTCTCAAAAAAATACAAAAAATCAGAGAAAAGTAAATTTTGATATTATGATTTAAAAAAGAATATTTTTTAAAATAAAATTTCCAAAAGTTTAATTTTTTTAATGGATTTATTCCATAAAAAAGAGGAAAAACTACTTTTTATATAGGTACAACCATTTAATGATTATAATTTGATTTTTTTCATACATTATTTCTATAAAACATATCAGATGAATATTTAAAAAAATATTAAAATTATAAGATATAAATTTCATATATATAATTGAATAATATTTATTAATTTAATTTATTAAGACAAAATGCCTTTTTGGCCATAAAAATAGTTATTTATAAAAACACATCCTTTATATTCAATTTGCTTATTTATTTATAATTAATTGGTCAAAAAAGGATTAATTATATAAACATGTGTAAACTATATAGTCATAAACGAATTATTAATATGTATTATTTCCATTACAATGAGTATGTGATAACTATTATGTTAAATAAAAAATATTAATAGTATTTTTTTGTCTGATAAGACTCAACCTTGCATGTAGCATAGGTTATTAATGTCACTCAATGCTACATGAAACACAAGATAAACATGGTGTTGTGTAAAATTCTAGATAAATTATTCATTGTGTGTAAGAAAATATATAAAATCATTCAAATTAATTTTAAAGAATATATTTCATAAAATATTGGAATGCTATAAGCATATAGGAATCACACAACTAACTCTTAACTCTTCAGACTCCATAGTATAATGATACCCAAAAACTCCTTATACTATCTCATGAATATCTATAAAAATAATATATTAATAATTGATGAGTATATTAATAGACTCAATAACACCCATCCTTCTAATACCGAAAAATAATTTCCCCACCTTATCCAACCACCCATCCTTATACTAACCTGAACAAGAATATAACTCATCCCTTGGTACAATCCTTCGTAGTAAAAGGATTAATAACAAAATATTATCATGTAAATATATTCCATGGATAAATGGTGTGGAAATACACATTCCACACATACTCATAAATATACAATATAGGAAATATAATCAACAATGAATTAAAATGAAATCTGTGATAACAAAATACAGAAGCAGTATAATAAAATTCATGTTTAAAACGCAACCAAATAAGAATAAATAAATCATCATAAAAGAATTTACTTCCACATTTATCTTTTAGTTAACCTTCAGTACTATTTCTAATATAATGATTCAGTTAATTTCTCATATTATAACTCAAAAAAACATTATCTATATGCTCCCAATATGCATATGCTAGGGGTGAGTGTAATAACTTATTATTATATGACCAATGAATTAACATACACCCCATCCCTTTGAAAATAAAGTAGGATATATGGTCTTAATTAAATAATTCCTCGTCTATAATAATTGATATAATAAAATCAACACATATCAACCAAAAAAACATTAAAAATATTTTATAAAATAATAACAAAAAATCACAATCCAAATAATTTTATATCAATCAATTCATAAACACCATTCCACCTTAATCCTAAGGTAACTAAAAACCCATGTGAAAACAGTCATTGTCTCACTAAAAACCCCCACACTCAAGTAGGATTTCCAATCCAACCATGTCTAAGTTGAAAAAATAGATATTGTTTAGGAAATCATGATACACCAATGAAAATTAATATAATCAAATAAATACATATCAATCACTAATAACATGAAATATATTTCAGGAAACAATAAAAAATGGATTAATAACCTATGTAATTTCATGTCAACAAATTCACACACACCATTACTACTTAAATATAAGGTAACTGTAAACTCATTCCATAAACATCATTGAATCACTAATGACCCAAACACTCAAGTGCAATATCTAAAAAAACATCATCTAACATAACATTTCCCTCACACTAAAGTGGATTTTCCAAAAAAAATATATCCTACCTAGAAGAGGCCCCCAAAATCAAGTAGGATTTATAAAAAACCTCATTTAAATTAAAGATAAATTTATACTAATGTGACGATTCCAATACAACCTCACCTTACCCAATGGGGCTCCCACACTCAATTATTGTTTCCAAAGGAAATTAAACCAATAAATAATCCACACTAAACTATTAAATTCATGTCATTAAATGAAATAACAAAATGATTTCATATCACATTATCCAAAAAATAATTAAATACATGAAATCCACAATTTTCACATGTTCATATTTCCTAAAAAATACCAATCCACAATGAAAATACCCCATCTTTGTTTTTATAAAATACCCAGACACAAGAAAATTCAATAAAACAGTAAACCAAATTTAAAAAATATTTTACATAAATTTCATATATTTAATTTAAGAAAAGACGTGATACAACCCACTTTAGCTCACAATAACTATGATTATAATTCTCCTACCTCAATCATGATGAAATAGTAAAATAAACATTTCACAACAAAGACATGAACTTACTACACCTTTAATATAAGTCTAGATAGAAAATAAATAATTTTTGGCATGATTTGAAGCATAAGGATCCCTCATTGGCAGTAATAAAAAAATTCTTCCACACTAACACACCTTCTGATAGGTTTGGGTATGGTGAATATCATTGAGTGGGTATATCACACATGATGGGAAGCCATATCCAAATGAAACTTAAAACAAAAAAATCATCCACAAAGAAAATAATAATAAAAAATATACTAATTTAACTAAATAAAATATATAATGAATATGATAAACAATAAGATTCATTCAGGATAACTTCATAAATAATAAAAAAATTCAAAGAGGGGAGAATACATACCAAATAACTCATTTGGAAGAACTATCCAAAATATTTAATATGAAGGGGTCCTCGTAACGAGTAAACTCTAGGAATTCTAAAATTATTATACTAAATCTCCATTATTGTCCTTATAGATCCAAAAAAACTACATGTATCACCACATGTAGCATCATTTTTTTTAAATATTAATGTATTATCATGATATATATTAAAAAATTCTCAGGATGGACTATTCGTATGCCCAAAGCATAGTCTTGAGTACAGAGGCCCTATTGGGAAAAATAAATTTAGCTTCCATTTTTAAGTCGACCAATAAATCTGTTTTATTTTATTTTTCTTTAGAGGTTGTTTCTCAATAACCACCACTAAGTCTTATTTTTTTAAATTTTTTGGGGTGCTATATAAAAATAATATCTAAATTAATGGAAAGATATTAAATATTAAATATTTTATTATTTTTTATTAATAATAAATATTATTTTTAATATTAATTATTTGAAATTTTAATTAATTATAATGTGATAAATATTAATTATTAATAATTATTAGTTAGTAATAATTTGAAAATTAATTTATTTTTTGAATTGGTGAAAAATTAGACTTCATTATCAAATGGCCATTACTTTTGATATGGGAGTCTAATATATATCCAAAACTAGTCAAATTGAATTATATGAAATGATGTAAAACTGAAATACATAATAATTCGGTTATATTTAATAGAATTTAGTTTATTAAAATTTTAACAGAAGTTGGAAATCAATCTTCAACTTCAAATGACCTTAAATTTTGATTAGGGTGTCTATTTGGGATCTGTAAGATGTACAATAAAAGATTACAATGAGATCTATGTTGTGTCCAATTTTAAGGATGTTGTTAGTTGTATTTTCATAGTAAAAATGGTTTTCAAGGCCTCAAAAATTGAATTTTTTCTTCAGATAATATAATTTCTGAACATTAAATGATATTTCAACTTCATTTATGTGTGTCTTCTTATACTTTTTATGTTTTCTATGATTTTATTCCATGGATTTACATTCTTATTGATTTGATTTTGCAGCAATTGTTATGGTTTTAACACATTTGATGCTTTTTATTAAATATATATATTTTGGTGTTTATTTCTATACATTAATGTATATTTAATTATAATATATATATATAATTATCCATATTTTTTTTATGTTTTATATAATTGTATCTATACATGTATATTTATATGTATATATGAATACTTGTCTATATTTTTATACATTTGTAAATATTTATACATATTTATTTCTATATATTTTTATATATTATATGAATATATATATATTTACTTATGTGTGTGTGTATATATTTATATTAATATAAATATATAAATATATATATGTTTTTTATATATATTTATGCAACATAAATGTGTATTTACATATATTTATATAAATTTAGTTATATGTTTATCAAATTAAATATATTTATATTCATTTTTTATTTAAACATTTTGTAAATATTATCTTTAATTAATTAATTAATACTTATTTTATATATATTGATTTATAATTTAATAATAAATTATTGTTAATTGTTATTTAATATTTATTTAATATTTATTATATATCAGTACATATTATTTATTATTTATTATTAATATATTATTTATTTATTTATAATTTATTATTAGATATTTATTATTTATTTAGAACTTCTTTATTATTTATTATATATCGATTTTTTTTCTACTAATTAATTTAATTTTGAATTATTTTTCATTATTATTTTATTATTTAATTATTATTTGTTTTATAATATCATATTTATTAAATATTATTTTTTATTAAATATTTATTTTTTATATTTTTAATATTAATATTTTATTAATTTATTCTCATTTTATTTTTATTTTCTGGTTACTTTATTAATAAATTATTATTTATTATTTATTTTTCCATTATTTATTATTTATTCAATCTATATATTTTATTTTTTAATCATTAGTCATTTATTTGTTATTTATTTGTTATTTATTTATCATATATTGACTTATTCTTTGTTAATAGATCATGTGTGAACAAAAAACTACCTATGTGTATACTCCCTGTATATGCGTACCTGGTTGTCTTAGTGGTAAATGACCAGTGAACTTGACTACATGGCATTTGATATTAATCTTTAACTAAAAACCTTGCAGTCTCTGCCTAGGTGATACATGATGTTTCATTATAGATCATTCATTGTGTGTTCACATCTTCAGGCATAGATCTTATAGAACAAATGAAATCACATCACCTTCAAGGTTCTTGCCTTCGATCAAACCCAAAACACATCCAAAGGTATATCCCTAATTTTTTTTTCCTGAAATGGTTAATTTATAGTTGTACATTGTCAGAAGAATGGTTCATAATAGATTTACCCATACCCTTGATGCTCACAATGCTATGACTCTTCATAAATTCACATACTCATACCTTCCGATGATCTATCATCATCTATCATTGTTCCCTCACACCCTAATAACAACTTACGTGACCAGATATGTTGATCAAATACATAGATTTCCAATCTTGCATTGATCCAACTAATAACCATCAAACCCCGAGCCATAGTGAAGGCCCATAGTGATTACATAAGGAATGTGGGTAATAAATAATGATGGAATAAGGTATTGAAACTTGTTATAATTGTTCAGTCATTTTCTATTATGCCAGTGATTCTAATGGTGAAAATTAGAAGGGAAGTAGTATAGAATGGTGAATTTTAGGTCAAAGTTAAAGAAAAAGTAGATGAATCATAAAGATTTTTTTTCATTCAATGATCAACAATAAATATTTCTACCTCATAAATAAAAAGTAATATATCAGGATAAATAAAATAATTATCCAGACATTTTGATTAGAACATTAATTAAAGAGGTTCTTGTTTTCTTCAAGATCTGTTTGTGATTCCTTTATGTTCACATTCATCGGATATCTGAGCATTGATTATCTCAACGATCTCCACTTATCTCACTCTCCCTCTCTCTATCTTGGGTTTATAGAATCTAACCCTAATGAGAGACGTTTAAGATAATTATAAAGGGTGTTTTGGGTCCAGCGATGATAATGAATTAATTAATCAAACAATCAATTATTTTAATTTAATTAATTAATTCCACACATAATAGTTTGACCATGGGGTCCTCAGTGAGAAAAAATTGTATACACCCCTAGGGTAAGTACCCTATTATAGATGAAACCACGATATTGGATTTCCCTCCTAAGGCTCTATTTTGAGAGAGATTTTGAGGAGAATCTATTGGGGATATGTTATAAACTAATAGGGGGTGTATTAATGAAGGAATAAAAAGTAATATTTTTTTAATACATTATTTTCTATTTTACCTAATTCACTAATAGGTGATGAATATCTAGTTATCTCCCTCATTCTATTGTTCTTTTCTCTATCAAGGAACACTTTTGAACACACACAAATAAGAGACCAGAATATTTATAGGGTTCACATTTAAAAACGAAAGGATTGACCTTGGTCTGATCTAGATTTTGTAATGGTCATATGATCCACTAGTATCAACATGTGAATAAAATTTGCCAGGTTTTATCTTAAATTAAAATTTATGTTCATCCCATACTCTACATAATCCCTATACATATATATTCTTTCATCCCAATAGTTTCACTTTTATAGAGACAACAACATAAGTGTATTCATTAAAACTTCTATAAGGTTGTTGAAGAACTTATTCTATTATTATCATCCTTCCACTTCCACTTTCATAGTATAATGAAAGGATTTCTTTTCATCATATTCTTGTAAATAGAAATGAACAGACTTATTTCTTTTCACAGAATTAAATGATCTATAACAATATTTCAATGAATGTAATACTTCTTCTTTAACAAAAAAACATCTTTCAAAACACCTAATATTTTTCTTTTCATCTTCAACTACAGTATAACTGTGAATTTCACTATAATTATTCTCTAGCTTCAACAGATAATAATTTCTCTTCTAAAATTCTGTTGTTTTTTCTATTCCGCATCGACATCAACAAATATAAATTCTACAAAAAGTAATAGTGGTAGGTAATTATTCTTCTTCATTTTCAAATATGTAATGTATCAAACCTAGAATCTTTCACTATACTTATTCTCAGATATTTAATGAATATTATGTATGAAAATTTTATTCTATTGTTCCAAACATATTCTTAAAATAATCGAATTATGCACCCAATTACTTGAAACTCTTCACTATCATATTGGACCACTCATTATTACTATAATACCTCTAAAAATTCTTCCATGTCTTTCATAAAAATAGACCATAATAAATATATTTTGGTCCAATTTCTCCCCAATTTATAGCTTGAATTAGTTCACAATTAATTCATTTGAGTAATACTATAGTTTCCTTCCTTGGGTGGCTTGAATCTTGGTCTAAATATTGAGACATAATCATGTTCATCATTAAAGAACCATTCAAGAATCACATAATTGATTTAAATTAAAATTAGTGAATCCCACATTGAAATACCTAGCTACATGGGCTGGTACAAAACCACAAGTTTATATGCCTCCAAAATTCCAAACACGACATCATAGTTCTCTTATGTTTGTCATTTTGTTCATATAGAATTTTATTTCAACCACAAATTGTTTTACCCTGAATATTATCCTCTATTTCTAGTAATTTTATAATACAGATCTATCTACTGAATAAGAATTATTTCAACACTAGCATGAGTATAGTGGATTTACTATTTTTCATTGGGAGACCATTACATAATCTGGAAATTTAGAACTAATTCATCAATACATTTTACTACCCATGTTGGTTATTTTAAATTTTGGTTCTGTAATGTTATACAGTCTTCAAGCCATGAACATCAAAATTAATTCCTCTATGGGAATGGAAATTCATGGATTCTCTAATATAACCTCTACCATGTGTGAGTACACACTTTTACAAAAATCCATATTCATTATTACTTTGACCATGGGAAAGGTCATGCCTATGTTGGAAACTTTCACACCAATATTCCCTCATCCATGGGTCTGCTCCTCCTTTATTGACTTTCCATTATCCAAATATGCTCCATCACTCCAAGAAAGCTTTATCAACCATATAGTTTTCTAAAATCTATATAAAATTTTAAATCATGATTAAACAATTGTGATGATTATAACCATGAAGAACATTTCACAGGGCATCTTCTATTTTAATATTTCATCCAATGATCCATAGATGAAACTTAATTCATCATAGAGATATTTAGATCTTCTTTGTGGAACACCAAACATTCGAACACAACTTATAGTGCATGTTTCATGTATGCATTATGAATTAAAACTATAATCAGGATCACCTTCTTCTCCATTAATATGATATTAATAATTAATAAAACATTTAATACAAGTTTTGTGTAATCATTATGCACTAAAAATATACATCGTATCTCCTTATTCTTTGTGAATAAGATCATTATAATTAAAAATAAATACATCAAAATCACCAAGTTTCATCTTCAGTTAAATTACATCATCATTACATTTAAAATAATCTATTATCCTTAATAATTAAAAATAATCAATAATTATTAAAATTCTAATTTAAAATAAATAAAATACACAAAATTGGGCTCAACAAACCCACCTTTGTTTTTATTGTCAATACAATATTATAATGATATGTCAATATGTTCTCATCAAATATTCCTATTATCATGACTTTCAGTTCTCACCCCCATTATGATAAATATTTTAATTATAATTTCTCTCCCCTTATTGAAAATATATAAAATGTATTTGGTAAAGGTTATCAATTTATATTAAAACATGTGTCCCTAACCATTATTATGTAACTCTTTTAATACATGATCATTATATATAGTGGAAGGGTTTGATTTAGAGAACAAAGATATCCATAATTAATTTAAATTGAAACTGATATTAAATTAAACAACTTAAAATCTATATTCATGAGATATTCAAACAGTATTCATGATGAGAAAGGTGATAGATGTCAATTGATATACATATTTTAATAAGATATTTCAATCATGTATTTCTAACATCACTTGAATAGACCAATTAGAACATTTCAAACATACCACGATTTGATAACAAACTTGTAACTAATTCAAATGAATAATTTTTCTCATTACCAAAAATCTCACCCATTTATTTTAGAATATATTTTCTTTATTATCAGCAATGATAGATTATGATAAAGTCCATTTCAATGACACCACCTTGAATAACTTTATTAAATATTCACATTTTTACAATATAATATTTTTTGGAAACTTATTCATTATTCTTCACTTATCTCCTCCATAAGGAAAACAGTCCCAAATTTATTAATAACAATGAATCTATTTATTAAAAGATTTCAATATGTTCCAATACATATAAAACACCAAAATTTATTTTTTTTGTTTGTTTTTTTAGATTTACAACATCCACATATTCACCAATGATGAAGCTTTATAATAAATAGTCCTAAGAATATATATATATATATATCACTCTAAGATGGATTCTTAATATTTTATATATAAAAAAATGGAAACCCTTAATCATTCATAGGTTCTCCCCCTAAGATAATGAATCACATTAAATTCCCTATATTATGAGCAAAAATTCAACACATATAATACATAACAGAATAAGGTGGATCTCTTTTCTCTATGAATGTGACCAAGACGGTTAACATTTTCTCAACAATGTTTCTCTATTTTATCCAGTGTCCACACTTTCAAAGTTGAATATTAATTCTTAGTTATATTTGGGAAGCATGGTACAGATCACAAATATCATTTATTTGTGTTAGATAATTATTCTCTCTCTATCCATTAAATCATTTGCACCATCTTTTATAACCTTTATTATTTTAATTCCTTCCTTTTTTATACTGGTGATGTTGTTAAAAATCCTTTAGTAATGTGTCCATCTATATTAAATATCTCACATATACCTTCTTCAATACATTGTTTGTCACCTATGGAAAACCTATGATGAAATTTTGGATTACTATGTGAAATATTCTTTTCTCTTTGGTCACACTATTTTTCTTGAACCTCATCCAAATCATTTATATTATCTAAATCTTCTGTCAAATCAACTAAAAGATCATTAGGAAAATTGGAATCCATTTTTGAGTATCCACATGGACTCTAGACAGTGATAGTTAAATTTTAAATTGTACTCCTCCAAAACATATTGGAATTTCATTGAATCTATTTTTCATTTTGTTTTTTGTCCAAGGATCTCCTACAATTCTAAAACATACTGGGAATAATATTTTTTGCCTCATTTTTTTATTTTTTACCCAGTAAAAAATCTTCATTATTTATTACCAAATCTTGGGTTATTCTCTTTCATATTACATTAGATACATGTTTTATAAAACATTGACACTTTTTTAATCACATTTATTAAAAACATCACAAAAATATTATTGAATCTTGAATCTATTTTGGTAGGATAGAATATTCAGCATCTGTCAATGTTTCCTTTCCTTCATCCTTCCTCCCACTGAAATAGTATTATTTTATGCTTCTGAATTTAATCAATTTTACTGAAAATCCAATGCATAAGACCCAAATATATTTCACCACCATACTTTTTCAGAAATCCAAGTTCATATCTTTAAAAAAACTCTATATCCATAATTTATATATTTTTGATCAAGGTGTTTCTATGATTTTTAACCACTTTTTAGGATGATCCTAGAAATCTAGCCTCTTTAAACATTCTTCTATCCACCATAGTTAGAGGGATAAGATTCTCATCACATCCGCTCATCCATAATAATGATAATTTTCCATTTAAACCTCTTGTTTTTATTGAAATTGATTTAGAAAAATCAATATAGTGTGATAACAATATTACTGATTTCGTGGAGATTTATTTGGGAAGATCATATAATGATTTAATTTTTTGGAAAAAGTTGCGGGATATGTTTTTGATGATGTTGGATATTGTTAAGAAATATTGTGTGGAATGATTTTTATTTTTTTGTTCAACATAAAATCACCTTTGAAAAGTTTTCTAAACTAAATAAGAAGACAAGGAAAAACATATAGATAAGACTAGATTGAGGATTCTAGAAAAGGATCGGTGGACAGATAATTCGAGATTGATATTTTTGGACATATTTTTAATGTTGAATGTTTTATTATACACTTCTTACAAGTTCTATCAAGAAATGAATTTGATAAATTATAAGTGGTGATTATTTTTTGTTCTTAATGTTTTCTACATAAAGAGTTATGAAAGATTCTATGATCCATGTATATGTAGAGATGAGAGTAAAATGATTCATTTTTTTAAATATTATTCCACAAACACTTGAGGAATTTTTCTGAATATAATAAATTATACATAAGTTTGGATAATAAAGAGATTTGTGGTCAATGTTTATAAATTTATGATTGTTAGTGAAGTTATAAGTAATATTTTGAGGAATTAAATAAGACTAATTTCATATAAGATAAATTCTAAACCATCAAAGATCATATCGGATAGAGTCTATCAGGCGGTGTCCAATGGTTGAACTGAATATTGGATAGAAGACATCGATTCATTATAAATAATGGTTTGGTTAATGTTTTCCAATTGATTTTTTTCATGATGATTATTAGATAAATGATTTAATTTGAAGTCAATAGACAAATAGTTCTAATGAAATTCACCATATCGTGGAATTTTATGGAGAATGTTTTAGAAATTTGCTTATAAATTTATGTTGGAATATTGAAAAGAGTCTCAATGGACATATGAACTGTTACAATGTTTTTACAAGATGAATGATTGATACTGAGGGTATTGTATTAAATTTCAATACTATGTTTTATTAAATATATAAAATGTGAATATTTTTTTATGTTCAATGTTACATGTATCATTAAATAATGATCTGTGATATTCAATAATGTAGAAGGTTGTATATTGAAGGTAGTGGATTATGGAATTTAAGAGAAGGTTAAATAATTATATAGAATCCTTGAGAAGTGTAAAAGTGAATTACTTGGAGTGGGAGCCTTGAATTTATAGTTTTTTTAAAGTGGGAAAATAATTTTGTGGTTCCCACATATGATACTCACGAACTAATTTAAAGAGGGGAAAGTAAAAGAATGGAATTTGGAGTAGTATTCATGTATGATAAAAGTTCAAGTGTTACAAGAATATTGTTGGAAAGAGATTCCAAATTAAATATAAATGAAAATGTATGATCAAGGAAGTTTCAAAACAAGGAATATATTGTTTGAACAATAAGTGACTAATGATTAGATGAATGGTGATCAGATGAAACATAAATAAGGCACCAGAAAATGTTTTATATTGGGTGGATTTGATATACTTTATACATAGGTGAACAGAAAACCACATCATAATAAATTGGCATATGTTTTTTTTAAAGGAACCATATAAAGTTTTACAGATGAATTTTGTTGGATGGATGACCATAAAAATAAACCATATGAACTGTGAACAGATGAGAGTTTCATACAAATTCCATTTTGAATTTTCTTTCCTTATTCTGGTAAATAATTTTAATAATGAGTTTTTTCAATAATAGCTGGTTTTAAGATGTACAATTAACACAGTGGAAAAAATTGAACATGTTGGTGAAGGTTTATAAAAGTTATTACAAAATATTTGTTACATATTTTTCTGTATAGAGAGATCATGTTTTATTGTATTGATTATAGTGAAACTCATTTTTAATCTTATTCACATATTATTATAACCACAAAACTAGATTTTTATCTAGTGGATTGTGTGGTTTAGATTATTTCCAAACCATGCCAAAGAATAGCTACTCTTAATGAGTAGTGAACCATGTAAATTCTCATATTTTTATTGATGGTTATTGTGTGTTTGTTATCATAATATTTATAACTCATGAATAGAAGGATAAGGTTATTTAATATGTAAAAATTGAAAAAATAAAAGATCAATGATTCACCTCTCCCTATATCAATGATCACATCGATCTCGGTTGGTCCTTTGA
>CAUJRU010001189.1:0-189439 GCA_963277665.1 Viscum album | reverse complement strand
TTAGAATAAGGTGAGAGCATGATTTACATCCAATCTCCATGGATATATGAAAAAAAAAAGGATGTCTTTTTCTCTTTATCTGGGTTGATTAATCCATTTATCAATGGGAGTGATCATGAATAAAAAAAATCCATAAATGATATTGTATTGTGGCATGACTCGTATCATTATTTCTAATTATAATTTTAATGACTATGGGATTTGTCGTCGTAATTTTTTATCACACTATTGCAAATTAAACTTTTATCGATGCTCAACAAAGGGTTTATCAACGTTTAAAAAACACCGATAATGCTTGTATTGATATCAAACGAACTTGTTTTATTAGCACTTGTTTAGCACTAATAAAAACAAATGATCAGTCTGTGGAAGTTCTTAAAATTCATCAGATCGAGCATTTCGGACGGAGGGCATCAAACCGAGATCTTTGGACAAACCGGATGGATGTTTTCCAAATGATCAATTTCAGAGCAAATGGGCAGGAAGCTTGTCACCGAGACTTCCAGCGGATAGAGTCATCAAACAGAGATGAGTGGATAGATGAATCATGCGGTGAGGCTTCAGTGTCATCAAATAGTGATGATTATACATAGATTATCAGACGAAGTTCTCACAAACGATGTTCACTAATGGAGGCAACTCAAGCATTGCTTGTTTTCATGGTGATTGACTGTTGATGGTTGTATCAGATGGTTCAACAGTGAATCAGAGGTTGTTTGGGTCAATGAGAGGTTGACTGCGATTCTTGAAGGTCGGTGCAACTAGTTGATCGAACAGAGACCCCTATAAATAGAGGTGGTGGCCCGAATCTGGAGGTATATTGTAAATGCAATTCCTATGCTGAATAAGCAAAGTTTGTCTGACTGAATTGTATGAGGCTTTGTAAAATGGAGAGGAAGTGGGCGAGTGTTTTCTATTCACTTGTATCTCCTTAATGAAAGATGTTTGCAGTGTTCTCTCGTGGATGCTGGACATTTGTCTGAATCACGTAAATCTTGTTTATCTGTTTGCTTTACTGTTTTGCATGAAATATGATCGTGAAGTTCAGTGTGGCGATTAGGTGAGATCTCATCCTAGTTCCAGTGCACATGCTTGGAGGAGGTGGTTAACGAAAAACATCTGTCTGGTAACATTGTGAAGCTTTCCTACTACGCAGGATGAGGCGATTGAACAAATGTATATATGGTGTAGAGGAATGAAAAGTGTGTATCAATAAGTTCTATGGAACAAACTTTTATTTTTGAAGAATGTAACTGGAGGATCTTTTGATATAAAAATATTTGGTTGCTCCTTTGTTTGGTAAATGTCTTGAAAATAAGGACAAAATGGAATGGGGGTGGTTGGATATGAAGGCTTGGACCTTGATCAGAGCATCTTTAACTTGGAATGTTGTATTCAACATTAGAGAGAAGAAAACTATTGTTGAGGTTATGAAAGCATTGAGTAAAATGTATGAAAATCCAACTGCTCTTAACAAATTCTTCATGATGCAACGATTGTTCAACTTGAGGTTATCAAACAGAAGGCATGTAACCGATCACGTGAATGACTTCAATATAATACAAGGGCAGCTCGAGTCAGGGAAGGTAACTTTCACAAATGATGTTTGGGCCTTGCTTCTTCCTTCCCCACTTCTAGAGAGTTGGGATGTTATAGTGATAATGGTGAGCAACTCCATTGGGATGACATATCTCTCATGTTTGATGACATTCAAAACTTGATCTTGAATGAGGAGTTGAGGCAAAAAAAAGGTCAGACTCCATATGGAAGTGCTCTTAATGCTACCGGATGGGGACAATCAGTTCATTGAATAGATCGTTAAAAGAAGAAATCTTCAGAGGATAAGTCCCAGAGAAGAAGTCAAGGTAAATCGACATGTTCAGGTCCTACACGTTGGCTCTATGGGAAGAAGGGGCATATCAAGAAAGATTGCAGGAATTAGATTAAGGCATCAACTTCTATATAGACAAAATCAATCAGTACATTGAATGAAGGTTTCAGCTTGATATTGAGTATGATCATTCTAGAGGATTCATGGGTTATTGACTCATGTATCTTTTCATTCAACCGATGAGCGTCAGTGCATGGTTGATTATATGCGAGGATTCTTGGGAAAAGTATATCCAGCGAATGTTGGAGCTTTGGATATAGTTGGTAAAAGTGATGTTAACATTCAAATGAAAAATGGAAGTGTCTTGAGACTGAAAGGTGTTAGACATATTCTAGGTCTCTGGAAGAACCTCATATTAGTGGGACAACTTGATGATGCGGGTTTTAGAACAAATTTTTTGAATGAATTTTGGAAGATCAATAGAGGATCCATGGTGATTGCTCACAGTGTTAAGGATGGTACCTTGTATCTTGCCAGATAGAGTGATGAAGTTGCAGCTATCAGAGTGACTTCATCGGACAATCTGAAAGACTAACACTGGTTTGGTCACCTTAGTGAAAAGAATCTGAAAATTATAGCGGTGAAGGGAATACTTAAACTTGATCACATGGACCTTGGAATATGTGATAGTTGTATGTTAGGAAAACATAAGTGAGTTTCCTTCAATTTGGATGGTAGGAAGCTAAAAAATCAAAAATTAGAACTTGTCCATTATGATGTTTGGGGTCCAACCTGTTTACTTGAATTTTGGATCACTGTACTTATTGACCTTCATTGGTGATGCTACTCGCAAGGTCTGAGTTTACTTCCTAAAGAATGAATCTAACATGTTTTAGGAATTTATTCAGTGGAATGTTTTGGCAGAGAAAGAGTGTGAAGGAAAGTTGAAATGTCTCCAGATAGACAATGATGGGGAATACACCAGACACAACTTTCGTAACTTCTATAAGAAGAAGAGAATCAAGCATGAGAATACTATTTTGAGAACTCCATAAAAAATGGAGTAGCTAAAAGGATATTAAACTTTGATGGAGAAATCTTGGAGTATGAGGCTTCACTCGAGAATTCCTAATAGAATTTTTGTCGAGGCTTTAAATAAAAAAACCTACATAGTGAATAGAAGTTCAACTTTAGTTGTGGGATAAGAACTTCCTGAGGAACTTTGGTTAGTTAAGATATGAGAGATGAACTATCTCCAAATATTTGGGAGTGTCACATATGTTCACATTGATACTAAAATAGTGATAAGTTGGAGTCAAAATCCAAAGTGTGTTTTCTTATTAGATATAGTTATGATATCTTTAGTTATCACATGTGGGATGATGAAAAGTAACAATTCATCCAAAGTCGAGATACTGTTTTCAATGAAGAAAATTCATGGAAATATCAGAACTTGGGTGAGAAGGAAGTTGAGGGGAGTTCAAATGTTGAAGTTTAGGGTGACCTTATAGAGTTTACCGGACAAACATTTAGTCTAGAAACATCAGAGGCAGACACTCCAATAGTCAGGTTACCAGACAGATAATGATCAGATAGACTGCCACTAGATAGAGTATGATTGAACAAACTATTATAAGATAGTGAAAGATCAGACACACATGTCCCAAATATAGAATGACTGGATGTGCGACTATCAAATAGAGATGTTTGAATGGAAAAACCCAAGTTTGTGTTGAGGAGATCCACTCACATAAAAAAACCAGTTCATAGGTTTAGAGTTGATATGAATTTCTTACTTCTTGTTTGAGTTGGTGACCTATAACTAACTTCTTTTATACTTTATGATAACTTATATTCATGGTTTTTAATATTAATAAATTCATTATCACATCATGATTATTCTTCTACGCAACATTATATGTGATAATGTCTTAAGAGTAACAGTCGCACTAAAAGGTTATAGTGGATCCCTACTATGATGAGAACCTAGGAGTGTTATGACACAATTCTTGAATATATGTTTCATAGCCGTATGATATCATCTGAGGGAAAAAAATGATATAGGTTATCAGGTATGGAGACTCATAGGAATTTGAGGCACATTCTTATGGTGTACGCCCTTGGTAATGTCTAGGGGGATATTACGAGAACAAGACCCACCAGTAGGAAATACACATTTCTATGTGTCATTTGATGTTCCTATTTGCGAGTGTGTGTATTGGTTCTTAGACTTTAAGATTATTATCAATTATTATTATGAGTCACACACTTAGATGTATTGACGAAAACCATGACAACATATATTCGCAGTGAGGTAGGATATGTTGGGTGCATCATGAGTAATACCGCATTAATGAATAATGCAAGAAATGATTTATCCCTTATGTTCTTTAACAGAAGATAACATCTCACACCCTTTGATATAAATGATATAGCCTAAATAAATTCATGACCATAGTGATCAATAGGAAATTTCTATTTCCATAAAGTCAAAGAAATAGATATTGAGCATATAGGTTGACGGCACTGGCATGCAACCTGCTTGATTAGAGATATTGTGATAAAGAGATTATATTACATGGTAAGCGTTCATATGAGGTGGCATGCCATTAAAACATTAAATTCTTTATCTATGGGAACCTTGGCATGTTGTTAGACTCTAACCTTAGACTTTAGGTAGGTTCGCCTAATGCCACTAAGAAAGAGGATTAGAGGGTCACACACTAAGTGTATCCAGAATTACAGTTAAATAATTTATTATTTAACAAGTTGAATAAATATTATCCCCAGTCATGGTTTAATAATTATTCATGTACATCTGATCACATTTATTCCATCACTATTTATTTGAGAGAATATATTGTGGGTGAAATAAGTAATAAATATTTATTTACTATTTGGTGAATATAATATTTATTTATTTATCAATGAATAATGCAGTGATATTTATTTAATAAATAAATAATAATTATTCAAGGTGCGATAAATATTGAAGAGGATTGGCGGACTGAGTTTAAGGGTCCAGTGAGAAATAATAATATTGAATATCATTTGATTAAATAATATTTAATTATAACTCGCAAGTTAAGCGCATGTCAGGAAATAATAATATTGCTGTTATTATTTTACATGAGGTTTTCACTAGGATTAATGAAATAATTAAAGGTATTTGTGCAAATTATTTTATTATTACCCCAGGGAAATAAATGTCCGGTTATATTATTCTCTCATTAGCCAAAGACCCAGCCTAGAAAATCATTGTGCACAATGAATTGGAGAAAATCTCTCAAGCCCAGAGATTTCATCCCTCTCTAATAACTCTCTCAAGAATGAGAGAGATCCTCCATCACCAGATCAAGGAGAATGCTTTGGAATCAGTTCTCAAGGCGTTCGAAGTCAGACATCACAAGCGCAAGGATCTTCCGCGCTAGCACCCGAAGACTCCTTCAACGACGTCCAAAGATATGTAGAACATGCGTGGATCACCACTATAGGAATAATACACTTGGATTCTATAACGCAACGACGACGCACTACATATCTATGACCAGACACATCAATGAAGAAAGAATAACTTTGGAGGTAATTATTATTTAATTAAATTAATTGTAAACAACATGTGTTGATCTACTCTCTCTTAGTTCCAGGTTTTCTATACCTTTCTTGTTCTTTGATTTAATTCTGTTGGTCATGATGTTCTTCATCGGAATAGACCTTGGGTTGATTATCAATAATGACAAAAAGAAAAGTTTGGAACCGTCCCACCACACTTACACTGCGCCCGAAACCTACAAGTGGTATCAAAGGGTCACATCGTTGTTTATAATGATTTAGTTTCATTGATGATTTACGCATTTATAATTTAGTTTTTAAATTCAAGTTAATCGTTCTTTAAATATGAATTGCGAGATCTATTTTTTCCTCCATCGTTTCTCACAGATCTAATAGAATTGATTAATTTTATGATTAAAATAAAATCAAGGAACTCATCCATAGGTGCCAAGGAATATGATCGGATAACACAGGAGTACATGCTGTGTAATCAGAATTACACGTTGTGTACTCATGTTCAATGCACCGGGAGTTAATTTGGAAATTACTCAACCCATGTGCATTAATGACACGCGGTGCAGTTAATTATTACACCACGTGTTGACTAAGATAAACTATCACATGATTAGTTGGACTACATGCTGTGTGGACCACTAAACTCGGTGTGTAGTCCACAACTAGAAAATTGTCCTATTTCCACAGTTGAAAACCATGGCAATAGGGCCCAAAAACGTGGTCTTAGCGTACAATCACATTTTTTCCCAACCGTGGGTGTTATCACTGTGGCAATAGGGTCTGACCTATTGCCGTAATTTTGAAAATTGTGGCAATAGGTCTCATCGTTGTCAACCGTGGCAGTTGACCTATATCCACAGTTAAAACCATGTCCATAGGTGTTATTTCCATGGTTGAAAACCATGACTATAGCCCTAGAAAATCGTGGAAATAGCCCAAAAATAATATGTTACCAGTCAGATTCAATCTATGTACCTCACCCATAGGATTCTACCACATAACCACTACACCACGTTGAGCTTCGGGTATATATATATATAATATGTTATATATATTATTAAAAACCATAGTGGTAGCATAAAAATTGTGCCAATAGAGCTTCCCGCTCTATTTTTCATGGGAAAAATTTCCTCCTGTGCAAGGGTGGGAGACCTATAGCCACAATTTTGAAAACTGTGGCTATATCATACCTATAGCCACGATTTTAAAACCATGGCTATAGTTCCGTAGCAATAACCCAATTTTCTACTTGTGGTCCCTTCGGGTCAGGGTCAGGCCCTATATTCCATACACAGCCTACCCGACCAGTGACTATGTAACATAGAGTCAACACAACATGTGGCCCACTAGACAGTCCGTGTACTGCAAGATTTCTAAAGTACTTCTCACATGTTGAGTCCCTAGGCATGTACTTCAGATACACGGTGAAGAATATACATGTCGTGTAGATCGGATCCACACATTGTGTACTTTTACCAGTTACACAGATTTAACATTTATTATATTATGTAACCCTTGAGACATGTACTTACATATGAGCGTAAAGCTGGTACACTCCATGTGATAGGATTTGATATATATATATATATATGTGTGTGTGTGTGTGTGTTTTATTAACATCTGCGTAATTTTCAAGATCTATACATCATGTATGAGTTGTATTACAATTATTATTCTATGTGCATGCTATATCTCACAAAGAATAAAGTGTATACAAGTATAATACATGTTGGGTAGTTTTGGACGAGTATTCACTAGGTTACCTCCAAGGTACAAGTTATGTACATAGTTAATTTTAAATGAATTTATTAATTTGTTTAAAATTATAATGGATGAGAATCTCAAGGAAATTCAGAAAAGGTTTAAGATAAAATGATGGATTAATTAAAGATAATAATTAATCGATTCAAGTGTGATTTATCTTAAATAAGAATGATTAAAGAATTGAATGCTAGTTTTATTAAATTCATAATTCGTTGCATGCGTGTGGATGATCGTGAGCTAGACCAGACTTTTTTATGTGATTGGTTTCTTTTTAATTTATTATTAAATTAAATTGTTGGAATGCATGCCTTCTCTCTTCATTAATATATACACTAATGAAAAAATTACCTATACCAATGATTTGGAACCGTTGGTATAGGTCCTCAAACCATTGGTACAGGTAAATTTTAAAAAAAAGTTATAGTGGAGGTTTGAACCCACAACCTGTGGGTTATATATCAAAGAATTTACCACTATCCTACAATTACCTTTGTGAATATATTTGGATATATATATATATATATATATATATATATATTTATATGTAATTTATATATTGATTTATTTGACGATATTTTACAAAATAATTCATAAAAAATAAGGGTACTCATCCCAACGGTTTTTCCAAACTGTCGGGAAAAGTGGTATCAAAGTGGGCTTTTCCCAACGGTTTGGAAAAATCATTGGGAAAACCATACCCTTCCCCAAAATTTTTGCCAAACTATTGGGAAAAGTGGTCTAAAATTTGGCTTTTCCTAACGGTTTGGAAAAACCATTGGGAAAGCCATACCCTTTCCCAACAGTTTTGATAAAATATTGGGAAAAGTGGTCTCAAAGTGGGATTTTCCCAACGGTTTGGAAAAATCATTGGGAAAGCCATACCCTTTCCCAAAAGTTTTGCCAAACCGTTGGTAAAAGTGGTCTTGAAGTGGGATTTTCCCAACAGTTTGGCAAAATCGTTGGGAAAACCATACCCTTTCCCAATGGTTTGGAAAAACCGTTGGGAAAAGTGGTCTAAAAGTGGGTTTTTTCCAATAGTTTGGAAAAACCATTTGGAAATCCACACCCTTTCCCAACAGTTTTTCCAAAACATTGGGAAAAGTGTTCTTAAAGTGGGATTTTACCAATGGTTTGGAAAAAACATTGGGAAAGGGGACCTATACCAATGGGTTTTAAAAACCATTGGTATAGATGCATTGGTATAGGTAGGATTTCTAGTAGTGGTAGGGCCTATGTGCCCATGGTTTCTTTCATGTAAACCCCCTTTTACCCCTCACCTACGTGTGAGTAAAAGAATATGTAATGGATGAATCTCCCAAGCTAGTGGAGGCAATTCAAGTTAGGAGCTGAGGTGAAACTAATCCAAGGAGATACAAAGGTGGACATATGGAAAGCTGTAAACACAAACCTTAAATGGTTCAAGGTGTTTCTCCCCTAGTTCAATGGTTAGTTTATCAACTGCTAGATAAACTAACCATTAGAACAAGCTCATGATCATACCCTTTATTTTATTTCTGTTAGATTGCATGGTTATTCATTATGGATGTTTTGTTGCGATCACATAATTAATGAATTAACAAGCATGCAAGATAAAACTAAAATAAATTGAAATATGTATAAATATTATCTAATACATGGTTAATTACTTAATCATATCCCACTTAATATTAACAAGAATGTGAAAGGATAATAATTGGAAATTCACACATAAAGAATAAAATCCCTCAATAAAATATTAATTCGGTATAGCCTTCCATTACTTCAGTTAGAAACGAACCATAGTTCAAAGTACCTGACCAACCAAAGTTGGGGTGCTTTCAATTATCGGTAAATTCTAATTTGAGGTTTTGGGTTGAATTAACTTGGTTGAAATCAAGGGTTGACTTCCAAAGTAGGACTTGGTGTAACCGAGAGGCAAAGGTTAAGGAAATATAAATTAATAATTTCAAGATTAGGGAGTCCACTCAACGGATCAAGAAACTGTGAGTTAACGCAATTAGAATTTGGAATGCCTACCTAAAACCTTTAAAGTTGTTTGACCAACCAAAATTGGCGTAATGAGAAGGGGAATATGGATCCTTGCCACTTAAATGTCCAAAAAACAAGATATTCTGAAGCCAATGGTGAGGGATATTGGGTTTTGATAAAATAGTGGGAGACTAATAAATATAATATTTATTTATTTGTCTAAATTTTATCAAATAAAGTATTAAAATTATTCTCATATTATTTATAGAAACAACATAAAAAATGACATCAAACCTATCATTGCGATCTATACTCGAGAAGGAAAACATTCTCAACGACACTAATTTCTCGGAGTGGCAAAAGCACCTACGAGTCATCCTTCACCATGAAAGGAAATTGTATGTGCTGGAAGAACCTTTACCAGTTACGCCTGAAAATGAGATGTGTGATAAAGAGATATCTCTGTACAAAAAATATCTGAATGATGATATAGATGTTCAGTGATTCATGCTATCATTTATGTCCAATGAGCTCTTAAAGAAACATGAGGAAATAGATGCTTATATAATGATGTCTCACCTTCAGGACCTCTATCAAGAGAAGGAGAGATAAGAGAGGTATGGGATCTCCAACACTTTGTTTATGACTAAGCTTAGAGAGTTTTCACCAGCTGGGCCTCATGTAGTCAAGCTTATCAACTATATTGAGCATATGAGCATCTTAGGGATAAATTCCCAGATGAGTTGTGTACAAATCTCATACTTTCATCACTACCCAAGACCTTCTATAATTTTATTTTGAATTATAATATGAGAAATAATGAGAAGAGTTTATCAGAACTTATGAACTTGATTCACCAAGTGGACAAGGACATGGGGCATAAAAAACCTACAATTCTTATGGTGAATAGGAAGATAAAGGACAAAGCAAAGGGGCCTAAGACTTATAAATAGTCTAAAGTCCCTGAGCACTATCTGACTAAGAAGAAGAAGATCCAAAGGAAATTAAAGGAAAAGGAGGAAGTACATTTTTCATGTGGCAAGTCAGGACACTGGAAGAGGAACTGCACCCAGAGGTAAGGGGAAGCCAAAGGTGCGTTCATTATCAAGTGATGTATTTCCATTTATACACATTGGGTATTAGATATAGCTTGTGGTGATCACATCTCTAGTTAAATGTAGGAACCAAGTAGATTTCAAAAAATTTCCAGAGGAGAGGTGGATCTACGAGCTGCCAATAGTGCGAGGCTGGCTGCTCTTGCCATTGGTGACTATCAACTTTCATTGCCAATGAGAATGATTTTGATTTTACATGATTGTTTTTATGTACCTACTGTTACCAAAAACATAATTTCTGTATCAAGTTTAGATACATATGAGTTTATTTTCAAGTTTAGAAATAAAAGTTGTTTCTTTTATAAGGAAAACATATGTTATGGTATGACACATTTAAATAACATTCTGTTTTTATTAAATTATGAAAAACAAGCGTTGAGAATTGATAATGGATCAAGTTCACATGACTCATATAACACCCAACTTTGACATCACTATCTTGGTCATGTAAATAAGAAGCGTTTGACATAGCTCTATCAAGATGGTTATTTAGAATCTTCTGAGATAAAACCACTTGATAGATGTCATGCTTGTTTACAAGGAAAAATAACCAAATCACCATTTGGTGGATAGGGTGAAAGGGCCATAGATCTTTTAGGATTGGTACACACTGATGTGCGTGGACCATTTTTAGTATAAGCTAGAGGTGGATATTCTTACTTCATAACTTTTACTGATGACTTGAGTAGATATGGACATATTTACTTGATGAGTTATAAGTCAGAGTCCTTTGATAAATTCACAAAATTTAAGAATGAAGTAGAGAATCATCTTGGTAATAAGATAAAAAAACTTCGATTGGATCGAGGTGGAGAATATCTTAACCAAGAGTTCATTGAATTTATATGGGAGTTGTATATTCTATCTCAACTCACTCCACCTTATACACCATAGTGAAATGGTGTTAGTGAAATAAGGAACCATACCTTGTTGGACATGGTAAGGTCGATGATGAGTCATGCAGATCTTACATTATCCTTTTGGGGGTATGCATTATAAACTATGGAATACACATTAAATTGAGTACCAACTAAAGCAGAAAATGGAATTCCTTTTGAGTTATGGAATGAAAAGAAACCTGTTTTATTGCATACATGTGTATGGGGTTGTGGGGAATTTGTTAAATATTTATTAGGTAACAAACTAGAACCCTAAGGCATAAGGTGTATCTTTATAGGGTATCCCAAGGAAACAAAGGGATACTACCTATACAACCCATCAGATAATAAAGTGACTGTTGTCAGACAAGCCATCTTTCTTGATAGGAAGAACATCCTTAAAAAGGATAGTGAGAGCAAGATTGACTTCAATAAAGATGATGCTCAAGATACACAAGAGTTTGTACCTGTGGAAGAAGTAGTTCCTAAAATACAAGTACTACATAGGAGTATACGATAGGTAAGAGAACCAGAGAGATATGGTTTTCTAGTCACTAAGGATGGTGACTCATTATTATTGGACAATGACGAACCTCTCTCCTTCAAGGAGGAAGTAGAGATATCAGAAGCTGGAAGATGGCTAGAAGCTATGAATTATAAGATGGATTCCATGTATCATAATCAAGTTTGGGTTCTGGTCGATGTGCCAGTTGATGTAAAGCATGTTGGGTTTAAATGAGTATTCAAGAGGAAACCAGACATGGAAGGTAAAATAAGTACCTATAAAGAAAAGATAGCGGCTAAAGGGTTTAAACAATGTTAAAGAATTGACTACGATGAAACCTTTTCACCAGTTTCCATGTTTAAATACATCAAAATCATATTTTCCATAATAGCTTACCATGACCATGAGATTTGGTAGATGGATGTCAAAACTACATTTTTTAATGGGAACCTTCAGGAAGGTGTCTGTATAACACAACCAAAAGGGTTTGTGACACCAGGTGATGCCAAAAGGATTTTCAAGTTTCAAAGATCCATTTATGGATTGAAGTAAGCATCTAGGTCATGGAACATTAAATTTTATGAATCTATAGAATAATTTAGTTTTACTAAGAATGAGTGTGAGCCATGTGTTTACAAAAGGTTTAATGGGAATGAGGTCGTTATCCTAGTAGTATATGTTGATGACATATTAATTATTGAAAATGACATATGAATCTTACAATCTATTAAGAACTAGTTGAACAAGTGCTTCTCCATAAATGACTTAAGTGAAACAACCTACATTCTAGGGATCAAGATCATTCGTGATAGATCCAAGAGTCTGCTTGGACTAAGCCAAAGTACATATATTGACCAGATACTAAAGAGATTTAGTATAGAACAATCCAAGAGGATATTGGTTCCAGTGTCACATGGTTTACATCTTTCTAAGAAAATTTTTCCCTAGAAAAAACAAGAAAAATATAGAATGAGTAAGATCACATATGCTTCGACGATAGGATTAATCATGTATGCCATGTTATATGCTAGACTTGATGTTTCCTATGCACTGATTATGGTAGGAAGATATAAAGTAGATCCAGGAGAATAACATTGGACTATTGTTAAGACTATCCTTAAGTATCTAATAAGAACTAAGGATATGTTCCTGGTGTATGGAGGAGATGAAGAGCTTGTCATCAGAGGGTATACTTATGTTAGTTTTTAGACAAATCAGAATGATCTGAAGTCACAATCAGGATAATTTTTCTATCTCAATGGAGGATTTGTGATTTGGAAGATTTCAAAGCATCCAGTTGTAGATGATTCTACAATGGAGTCTGAGTACATAACAACTTATAATGTAGACAAGGAAGGCATATGGATTCAGAACTTTTTCCAGAATCTTGATGTGGTACCTAGTAGTAAAGACCTTATCACATTGTATTGTGATAATACTGCAGTGGTGGCTCTTGAAAAAGAGCCAATGTCACATCAATGAACAAAGAACATACTCCAAAAGTATCACCACTTAAGGTATTTTTATCAAAGGGGTGACGTTGCAGTGAGAAAAGTATCCATAAAAGAGAATGTGGTGGACCCATTGACTAAAGGCCTATCTCAGTAGAAGCATGAGTATCATTTGAGAGCTAGTGGACTGAAGGTCATTAGCAGTTGGATTTAGTGCAATTGGGAGCCTGTTGGAGTTGGTTCCCTAGAACCAACATATTTTGTACTTTATGATAACTTATATTCATGGTTTTTAATATTAATAAATTTCTTATCACATCATGATTGTTCTTCTACATAACATTGTATGTTATAATGTCCTAAGAGTAACTATCGCACTAAAAGATCACAGTGGATCCCTACTATGATGAGAACCCAAAAGTGTTATAACACTATTATTGAATATATATTATATAGCCGGATGATATCATTTTACGGGATATAAATGATACAGGCTATCAGGGTTGGAGACTCATAGGAATTTGAGGCACCTTCTCATTGTGTACGCCCTTGGTAATGTTTAGGAGGATATTATGAGAACAAGACCCGCTAGTAGAAATCCACATTTCTATATGTCATTGGATGTTCCTATCTACAGACATGTGTATTGGTCCTTAGAACTTAATATTATTATTAATGAGTATTATGAGTCACTCACTTAGATGTATTGATGAAAATTGTAACAATAGATGTTTGTAGTGAGGTAGGATATGTTGGGTGCATCACAAGTAATATTTCATTAATGAATAATGCGAGAAAGTATTCATCCATTTTGTTCTTTAATGGAAGATAATATGTCAATCCCTTTGATGGAAATGATATATCCTAAATAAATCCATGTCCATAGTGATCAATAAGCAAGTTATATTTTAGAAAAGTCAAAGAAAGAGATATCGAGCATATAGGTTGATGGCATTAGCATGAAACCTACCCGATTAGAGATATTGTGATAAAGGGATTATATTACATGGTAAGAATTTATATGAGGTGAGATGTCATTACAGAATTAACTTCTTTCTCTGTGGGTTCCTTAGCGTGTTTCTAGATGCTAACCCTGGACTTTAAGCAGGTTTGCCTAATTCCATTGAGAAAGAATCCCAAAGGGTCACACACTAAGTGTATCTATAATCCCAGTTAAATAATTTATTATTTAACAAGTTGAATAAATATTATTCCTGGTCGTGGTTTAATAATTATTCATGTATGTCTGATCACATTTATTCCATCACTAGTTATTTGAGAAAATATATTGTGGGAGAAATAATTAATAAATCTTTATTTTCTATTTGGTGAATATAATATTTATTTATTTATTGGTGAATAATGCAGTGATATTTATTTAATAAATAAATAGTCATTATTCAAGGCGTGATAAATATTGAGGAGGATTGGCGGACCGAGTTCAAGGGTCCAGTGAGAAATAATAATATTGAATATTATTTGATTAAATAATATTTAATTATAACTCGCAAGTTAAGAACATGTCCGGAAATAATAATATTTCTCTTATTATTTAACATGGGGGTTTCACTAGGATTAATTAAATACTTAAAGGTACTTGTGAAAATTATTTTATTATTACCCTAGTGAAATAAATTCCCGGTTATATTATTCTCTCATTAGCCAAAGACCTATCCAAGCAAATCATTGTGCACAATGAATTAGAGAAAAGATCTCAAGCCTAGAGAGTTCATCCCTCTCCAATAACTCTCTCAATAATGAGAGAGGTCCTTCTCCACTGGATCAAGGGGAACATTTTGGAAGTGGTTCTCAAGGCGATCAAATGCGGACATAGCAAGTACAAAGATATTCCGTGCTAACACTCGGAGACTCTTTCGGTGACATCCAGAGATACGTGGAACATGTGTGGATCACCAATAGAGAAATCCTACACTTGAATTCTATAACGCAATGATGGCACACTGCAGATATGTGGTTGGACGCATCAACAAAAAAAATAATAACCTTGGAGGTAATTCTTATTTAATTAAATTAATTGTAAACAACACGTGTTGATCTACCCTCTATTGGTTCCGAGTTTTCTATCCCTTACTTGTTCTTTGATTCAATTATATTGGTTATGATGTTCTTCGTTAGAATTGACCTCGGGTTGATTATTAATAATGGAAAAAATCAAAGTTAGGCACCATCCCACTACACTTCTACTGTGCCTAGAACCTACAGCTCTAACATACATTTGGGAACCAAATAGTTTAGAGGAGGTAGTTACTCTTAGAGAATCTAAATAGTGGGAGTCATCCATGAAAGAGTAAGTGAGTTCCTTAAATATCAATGATACTTGGTAGTTATACGATCTTTTAGAAGAAAAATAACTCTAGAAAACAAATGAGTTTTCTTTTAAAAGAGGAATCCAATGGAATTAAGAGGTGTAAAGCAAGGTTGGTGGTGAAAGGCTTTCAAAAAAATGAAGGGATTAAATTTTCTGAACTTTTTTCACCGATTTTGAAGAACATGACCATTTGGACGGTGCTCAACATTGTTTCATCTGATGATTTACACTTGGAGAAAATGAATATAAAAACAACCTTTTTTCATAGGGATTTGGAGGAAGAAATTTACATGGTTCAGCCCAAGAGTTATGAAGTTCATCAGAAGGAGGGATTGGTTTGTTAGCTGAAATAAAGTCTCTAAGGTTTAGAGTAAGCTCCAAGATAGTGTAATAAGAAGTTCGAAACTTTTATGAATGAATAAAGTATTATTCAATGTGATTCTTATCACTTTTTTTATATAAAGTAATGGGATGATGAAATATATCTCATAGTGTTATTGTATGTGGATGATATATTGATTGTTGGTCCAGAGTTCCATCAGATTGAGGAACTAAATAGGAAGTTATCAATATGGTTTGAGATGAAAAACCTTGGTAAAGATAAAAAGATTTTGGGTATGAGAATTGAGATAGATAGTAAATCTAGATCATTGGTTTTATCCTAGAAGGAATTCATAAGGAAAGTCATCAAAAGATTTGGAATGAATGGTTATAAACCTATCTCAACCCCCCTCACCAGACACTTCGAACATTCTAAATCATTGGCACCATCAATAGACGGAGAATTTCATGACACGTGTAAAGTTCCTTATGCTTTAGTTGTAGTAATTTTTATTTGCACAATGGTTTATATTCATTCATACATTGATTTTATAGTGGGATTTGTTAGCCATTTCTTGTCCAATCTTAGAAGGAAACATTGTGAATATGTGAACTAGATTTTATAATACTTGAATGGGTCAGAGAATACAAATTTATGTTTTGGTGATGGTGGTTAGTTTAAAGGTTTTGTAGATGTAGATTTTACTGGAGACATGGACTCATGAAAAATCACTAAAACTTTTGTATTTACTTTTGATGGGATAATAGTTAGTTGGATGTCTCAGTTACAATCAGTTGTTACTTTATCTATAACTGAAGTTTAGTATGTTGTTACTACTGAAGAAGGGAAATATTTGATATGGTTGATATGATTGATGAAGAAACTCAGAAAGAGATTAGATAGAGGAATGTTATTCTACAATAGTCAGAGTGTCATTCATCTTGCTCGCAATCTAGTGTTTTATACAAGAAAAACACACATTGACTTGAAGTATCACTTTATATGAAGTTTGTTGGAAGATAAAGTGTTGGAGATATAGAAGGTTTTCCAGAAGCATAATCATATTGACATGTTTACAAAAGTGATAGTTCAAGAAAGTTTGAGTCAACACCATACCTCACTTGGACTTGGCTGATCAGACAAAGTGGAGAAAACTACATGAATCAGACAGAGGATGTTCTTAGGAGGTTAAATGATGAAGGCTAGAATCATGAATTAATTTAAAAGTGGGATATTGTTGGGTTTGTGGAAGTTATTCAGATTCATGGGACCAAGCATTCTAGATGGAGGGAATCAAACCAATATCTTTGGATAGACTAGAAAAATGTTTTCTAGTTGATCAATTTTAGAGCAGATGAGCAAGAAGCTTGTCACCAGACAGGATTCCAACGGAAAGAGTCATCAGAGAGAGAAATTAGACATGTGAATCCTATGATGAGGATTTAGTGTCATAAAAAATTGATGATTAAATGGGGATCATTAGATAAAGTTCTCAAAAATAGCGTTCACTGGTGGATGCCACTCAATTCATTGGTTGTTTTCATGGTGAACAACTGTTGGTGGTTACATCAAATGGTTCAATAGTGAATCAAAGGTTTCTCATGTCAATGATATATTGACTATGAATCTCATAGGTTAGTGAAACTGGTTGACCAAACAGAGAACCATATAAAGAGTGGTGGTGGCCCAGCTCTAGAGGTGTACTATTTGTGTGATTCATATGCTAAATAGACAAAGAGTTTCTAACTGAATTGTATGAGACTTTGTAAAATGGAGATGAAGTATAATATTGTTTTATATTTGCTTGTATCTCCTTAATGAAAGATTTTTTTATGTTCTCCTATGAATGTAGGACATTTTTCTAAACCACACAAATATTTTTTGTCTATTTGATTTGTTATTTTTCATGAAGTATGATCATGGAGTTTTGTGTGGTGATTAGGTGAGATTTCATCCTAGTTCTAGCACACAAGATCAAATGAGGTTTTTAATAGAAAAACATATGTTTGAAAACATTGTAAAGCTTTCCTACTATGCAGGATAAGGTGATCAGACAAACACATGTCTAGTATATGTGGTGCTTTCCAGGTTTGTTCATTGGATTGAATGAACATAGTGCTTCCAAGGGGTTTTCCCAACAAAGGATTTTCTAACTAAATTGTATGTGACTTTGTAAAATGGTGAGGAAGTGAGTGAGTGTTTTGTATTTGATTGTATCTTCTTAGAGAAATACTTTTGCAATGTTCTCCCATAGACGTAACACATTTTTCATAACCATATAAATCTTTTTTTTCATTTTCTTTTCTATTTTGCATGAAGTAAGATTGTGGAGTTCTGTGCGGTGATTAAGTGAGATCTCATCCTAGTTCCAATGCGCAATCTCAGAGGAGGTGGTTAATGAACAAACATCTGTCTGGTAACACTGTAAAGCTTTTATACTGCATAGGCTGAGGTAATCAAACAAATGTCGGTGCAGTGTATGAAGTGCTTTCCAATCTTGTCTGTTGGATTGAAGTTATATTCTAGGATCAATAAAGGTCTTGATCAGTTGTTATAGTTTTCTCCAACATGACAACAAACTACAACAACCAATATAAAGAAACAATGATTTTTATTTATAGTAAACTATCATATTATTTTCAAATACTAATAAACATCATTACATTAAAACATTTTAGTACATTTACTGTAACAATTATATTATTATAAAATAGTTAAAAAAATTACAAATAGTTAAAAAAAATACAAAACAAAATATAAGGAGAATAAAACATGTGAAAGAGAGATTTTATAAGGATCAATCATCTGTTGAATTTATCTATACCAAAGAAATGTGTGTTGGTCATAAAAATGGTGTATGTTTTATTAATACTAGTTAAGAAATAAAAAATTAATAATAATTGTAATGTTATATAATATATTATAAAATTTTAGTAATTCATGGTCCATTATCTTTACGAGACATGATATATAATTAAAAACAAGGGTAACATAGTTGATAAAAAACACATCATAATGTAACATATAATAATTATGATAAATACCAATTAAAATTATAGAAATATACTTTTAATCATTTTTAATATATCATGCATTAGATTGATTTTTGTTTTTTTTTCAATAGGACATAAATGAATAAAAAATCTATGTCCTAAATTTTCATGACAATCCGAACTCGTTTATTCGGTTTTGATTATTTTATAGACATTTATAAAACATAAAGATTTTTAATTATGAAATGAAACATTAGATCACTAATGTCACATTAAACATTAGTTTGAAGTGTTTTTTCCTACATGTGATAAAATAGCCGATGATCATTGAAACATGATTTTAATAGTAAAAAGTCACTATGTATTATTCTAGACAAATCATATTTTAGATTGATGAGTAATTTTTTCTTATGGGTCATAAATAAGGCAACGATCGTTATCTTAAATTTCCATAATAATTCAAGATTATTTTCTCAGTTTTTATTGTTTGACATACATTTTTAAAAATTAAAAATGCACTTTTAATCATTATAGTCTCATTTCTTATTGAACTAATGTATAGATTTTAAATCAGGTCATAAATGAATCAAAGATCACTTTCCAAAAGTTTCATGACACTTCAAGATTATTTGTTAAGTTTTTATCGGTGGACTCATGTTTTTAAAACTATAAAGACTTTTAATTGCATAATTCTACTTTACATAATTCTAGAAAAATCACATGTTGAATTGATGTATGATTAGTTTCAATAAGACATAAATGAATCAATGATCATTTTTCTAAATTTTTAAGACAACTTGATCTCATTTACTTAGTTTTGATTATTTGATGAATGTTTATGAAAGTTAATAAATTTTTAATTCTGAAAAATCACTTTGTATCATCAATGTCATACTGCATAGAAAATTTGACGTGTGACTTCTTTTCACTAGTGAAAAATTAGTCGATGATTATTATATAATTTTTTAGAAAATTTGAGTTTGTTTTCTTAGGTATGATGAATTTGACGTGCGACTTCTTTACACTAGTGAAAAAATTAGTCGATGATTATTATCCATTTTTTTTATAAAATCTAAGTTTTCTTGCTTAGGTATACTGAATTTTACATGCGACATCTTTGCACTAGTGAAAAATTAGTTGATGATTATTATCCAATTTTTTTAGACAATATAATTTTGTTTTCTTAGGTATGATCGTTTTACACAATTTCACTGAAATAAAAATATTTTGAATAGTAAATACACTTTATACCATTTTGAATAAATCACGCATCTGATTGGTATGCAGTGTAATGACCCCCATCCAATGGGTTAATACTTTCTTTAATTTTTGTCATTTTAATCCTTAAATGATGGGATTGAAGGTTTAAAGGGAGTTATAACTAAAGGGGTGTAAAGTTAGAGGAATATATAAGGTGATAAGGGAAGAAGGAAATAATTCTATAATGCACCAGAAACTGGGTGGCATTCCCCCAGGAATCCCCAATAGATTTCCATCAGGAATCTGATGTGATTTTCTCATATCTAGCTTCCTTAAACCTCATCTCAAGCTCTCCTCTCACCCCTATTCTATCCCAAGGATGATACCTATTCAAGTTTGATATTGGATTCATCAAGTTTCTTCAAAGTCTCTCTATTGGTGAATTCAAGGCATAAACATCCCTATTATTTCAAATTTTAGTAATCTCTCATTGTAAATTTAAATACCTACATCATATTTCGTCCCAAGTTTTGTGAAATCATCATCTCCTTTGGTAATTTATTCAATTAATTTGTTATGAAGTCCATAATTTAATGAATATAAGGTAAAATATTTGTTTATGTTTCTATATTTCATCTATCTTGTTAACATAAATTAAGTTCCCAAGTTTTCTCTATCTAGGTTATTCTAATCCCTTAAGTGTTAACATTCTCTCTTCCTCTAGGATGTGGAAGCAGGTTTAATATAGGTTTTGGTAGGAAACCCATAATATATTACATATATTTTTATTTATCAAGATAGAAATGATATATGGCTGAGTCATATTAATTTAAAATAATTTTTTTACATTAATAAAGGTTTTTCTGAAACTATTTTTCTAACTATGAATGCTTCTTTTGATTTAGAAATCCATGTTATGACATGAACATGCTTAGTTGTTTATGTTGTACCTATCCCTATCATGGTGTTTTAATGATAAAAAAAACCAATTATTTGCCTAATCATTTCATTTAAGCAAGTTTCAATGTTTATGTTGCATATCAAGTTGTGGTTTTGTGATAGAATAAAAAGGCATTGAAGGATCCTTCTTGAATAAATCAAAATGAAAATTGGAAGGACATTGAAGTTCTATTAAATTTTTGATGGATGTGTTGCTATCATGGAAGGAATATACCAGGACCTATTAAAGACTTTGAAGGAATCTAGAAGGTCCAAAGTAGAGTTTGGGAAACTATAAGTAGCACTAGTTCACCGATATAGGGCACCGAATAGCTGGTGACATGTGGACAGATCCACCTAAGCATCAGGAGTCCACTGACTACCTGGTAGAGGAGCAATGGCTAGAAAATGGTCAATACTGAATAGTAATAACTTTTCTAGTTCCACTGGCTACCCGTTGGAAGAATTCTAAAAGCAGTGATATTTAAGAGTTTCACCAACTAGCCGATGGGATTGTACAACTAGCTGGTTGATCCAATCCAATAAGTTAAGGTTCTTTATTTTGGTTGTGTAAGTGAGATGTTATAATAAAAGTCATATCGATATAATTTGATTAAAGTGTTTGCAAATAAAAAATAAGTTATAATGAATTTGATCATGTGATAATTAAATAATTATGTAATGTGGAAATAAATAAAGGAGAGAGAGGGGGTGATTTGATAAAGGAGTTCGACAATAGCTTGATGTGAGCTCCTACATATCCTCCCCTTAGGTTGAGAGGTTTTGTATTTCTCCCTTGACTTTAACTGAGATCAAGTAATCAGTTAATTTATTACCATTTCATAGTTTTGGGAAGAAACTCATCTCCCTTTAATTATAGCAAGCACCTGCCCCTCACTTTGTGGTTGTGAGCACCCTTGTGGAAGTGGTGGTGAGAAGAGAGAGATTTTCTTAATGAAAATACATTATAAATCCACACATTAATCTCTAAATATGGACAATATAAATTAAAGGATATATAGAGTGTAAATATATATGAGATCCTAAGAGATTGAGAATTGAAATTGGATCTTGAAAGAAGGCTTTACGATTGACAGATATGGTCACTTTGATTCATTGTTGGCACACTTTAATTTTTTGTTCAATCCACCATTATTGAGAGTTCCTCCAAGGACCTCTATTTATAGCCTCTAAAGGAGTTGGGATCATTATAGAGTTATTCTTGGTCATCAAGCATTGTAAAACTCCATTTAAGAGTGCCTAACGGGTCACGTCGGTGTCCCTTCCTATGGTTTCGTAGCTCTTTTAGGGCAACACGTGTTGCCTTTCATGCGCTGCGGTTCTAGAATGATCCCAACTCCTTTAGAGGCTATAAATAGAGGTCCTTGGAGGCACTCTCAATAATGGTGGATTGAACAAAAAATTAGAGTGTGCCAACAATGAATCAAAGTGACCATCTCTGTCAATCGTAAAGCCTTCTTTCAAGATCCAATTTCAATTATCAATCTCTTAGGATCTCATATATATTTCCACTCTATCTATCCTTTCATTTATATTGTCCATATTGAGAGATTAATGCGTTCATTTATAATGTATTTTCATTAAGAAAATCTCTCTCTTCTCACCACCACTTCTACAAGGGTGCTCACAACCACAAAGTGAGGGGAAGGTGCTTGCTATAATTAAAGGGAGATGAGTTTCTTCCCACAACTATGAAATGGTAATAAATTAACTGATTACTTGATCTCAGTTAAAGTCAAGGGAGAAATACAAAACCTCTCAACCTAAGGGGAGGAGATGTAGGAGCTCACATCAAGCTATTGTCGAACTCCTTTATCAAATCACCCCCTCTCTCTCCTTTATTTATTTCCACATTACATAATTATTTCATTATCACATGATCAAATTCATTATAACTTATTTTTTATTTACAAACACTTTAATCAAACTATATCGATATGACTTTTATTATAACATCTCACTTACACAATCAAAGTTATTGATTAATTTGATTAAATTATTTTTATATTCGATAAACTTAATTAATAAAATTGAGATACCCATAACTTTATTCCAATATAATTACTCTATCAAATCAAAGATATTTCCTAATTTTATTAATTAAGATTTCTTTGTTTGAGTCAATCTTTAATATTTTAATTTCCACTATGCTTATTTGTGTTAATCTTGTTATTATCTTTATTTAGCTCTTTTAATTTTTAAAGGAAATTAACCCCCTCTTTCCATTTTATCCTACTTAAACTTACATTTGGTATCAAAGGTATTATTTTTTCTTCTCAAAATATCCTTATTCTCAAAAATTGATTTTAGTTTTGAATATCTTAACTGATTTTAAGGTTTGATCTTTTTAAAATATCATATTTTTAAAACACTCATGGTGCTCCTGAAGGGAAATCTATAGGTTTCACACCTTATTTTGATGGTTCTAATTATATTTATTGGAATACAAATATGTCAAACTTTATTCAAAGTATTGGTTATATTATATTAAAAATTGTCATGCATGGTTATATTTCTACCAATGAAAAAGAATAAGAATGGATACCCAATGATATTGCTTATTTTGAATTAGATGAAAAAGCTATGAACACCTTGCATTTTGGATTAGAATAAAATAAGTTTAATCATATATATACTTGAAAAATGACTTATGAAATATATAAACTCTTAAAATTAACTCATGAAGGAATGAATAAAGTTAAATATATTAGGTTTAACATGATAGAAAATATTTTGAAAATTTTAGTACGAATCCTAATGAACCTATTACTGATATATTTATACATTTTACTGACATTTACAATGGTTGGAAGTTTCTTGGTGATTATTTTACTTTAGAAACTTTATTAAATAATATTATCTAGTTATTACCAAGAAGTTGATCACCTAAAGTGTCACGAACCAAATCTGGTCGCCATCAAAACCAGCACCCGACCCAGCCCGTGGAAAGGCCTGAAGGGAGTTCCTGATCCCCACAGGCTGGCACAAGTTCCCGGGTATCATAAAATGAAATTTGGTAATGATTTACCTGAGTTTATAACCATAAAAAAACAAACAAATCCAATAAAACAAATCTAGATTTTTCAAACCAAATTATCTTTTACAAAATTTTAGAATTAAGTTAAACAATTTAAAATAATATTCAAAGACTATAAAAAGGGAACAAAACCAAAAGGATTTCCCAAGAACCTCCTCATGGAAATAGACACTGCCCTCAAGCCATCTCCATGACACTTCACCAAGAAGGACCACTAGAAACCCAAACCATTGGCACTAAAATCTTTACCCAAACTTGTAAAAAAATAACCAAGTCTACTTACACCCAAAGGTGTAAGTAGGGTGTGAGACAAATCCCAGTAGGATTCCACCACTAAAATATTCTATGTGATAATCATTATAAGAAAGAAATCTTGCAATTTTTGTAAATAAGAAATGCCAGTAACAATTTCTAAAAGATGCAAATAACATAAAAATAGTTTTAAAGTGGGCTATTTTAAAGAATGACCAATTTTAAATAAAATGCACAAGCTAATGAATTTATCCAGACAAAAACACCATATAATGATGGTAAGTGTAAATTATCTAATAAGAACTAGTAATGGGAAATAGCCCTAGGCACTAGCTCACTGTGGGTCTCAGGTACCTCGTATCCCGGTGAAAGTAACCATAATAAATATATGTTCTCATGCACACAAGACACTAGTAGGGATCATAAACATAACCTATTGTTATCCCAACATCATCATCATAGTTTAGTTAGTGTTATCACGTCAATCTTTCTATGTGAAACGGAGGCCAAACCCCACAGGATCACTAACATACTAGTACACGTCCACCCACCTAGATACCTGAGTTTTCCCTCTTGTGCTTAAACAAGTTCCACATCATATAAAGTACCATTTATAATTAAAAATTCAATTTAAAAATCACACACACACCAAAAATCCCTCATGTATATCACACAAGTCACATAATCCCCCTTTTCATTCAAATTCATTTTGAAATCATACTCACACCAAAACAGCCCACAAAATGTTTCACATCTCTTTCACACTTCAATAAATCCTTTAATTTTTTTTATAAAACCTTTACAACATCACACAAAATCCCTTTCAAATTAAAATAGACCATTTCAAAAGTAAATTCCTACCAAAATATTTTGGCAACATAGTTGCACCTCTTACATTGATTAAGAAGCCACTTAAAACCTTCATGAAATAATTCCAAGGAGTATAACCAAGTTTTGAACATAAAATCCTTATAAAAATACTCTTTTGAGACCAAGGTCATAGAAATATAACATAAAAACAGAATTTTAAGCCCTAAAAACATTTAATAAAACCATTTCATGAACCTTGGAACAACCCCACTTGATATAATATGAAATACAAATGACAAACACTCATTTTTGCACAAAGTTGCCACTTAAAAATCAACCACTTAACAAATGATACCAAATATAATTTTTGTACCAAAAAAAATAGAAGATAATCATAATAAAAATATAAATAATGAAAACTAACTCATCTAATAATGCTTACACATGGAATTGCCTACCATTTGTGCCAAAAACCCCAAAACGTTGTGTGGAACTTCAACCACACCACTGCTGAACCACAAGGGAGTGAAATTGAGACCTAATACACAATATTTCACCAAAAATACACAAGGTTAAACCCTAGGTACTAACCCTATCTCCTGGAAATTAGGAACTTCAAGAAAACATGGATGAAACCCTAAGAAAAATGAAGAAACCCTAAGCAAATGGGAGGAGGAAGGAAACCCACTTACTTGAGGTATCTTGAAGAAATAAGCCCAAATCCACCAATAGTTGAATCTTAAAGTAGACAAAAATTGTAGGGAGGATATAATAAGTCTTATTAGGTCAAGTGGGTACTTAAATGGATGAAAAATAGTGAAAATTGAAGTAGTTATGAAAGAAACATTTTACCTCTTCAAATTTGGGTGATTTGAGAAAGACTAAGAAAGATTGCCCTAATCCACAAGGTAGATGAGTTCCAAAGAGGAAAAATAAATAATGGGGGTGAGAATTAGGTTTTTTTATTAGAGTGGGAGGTGGAATAACCTAAAAATAGTAAAAAATTAATGAGATATTAAATAATTAAAAAAACAATTTAAAGTAGGAAATGAGCTTACAGGTTGGCCCAATACCTTAATAAAAAACCAAAATCCATCATTATTATGGATTTCTATGTGGTCCAAATTGATATGGTGGTTTTAATATACCAGGGGATACTAATTGGGAAGTGTAATGAGTATAAAATGGTGAAAAAATGAAGGATTCATAAAAGAAAAAAAAAATTAAATTTGGAAATGAGCTCACGGTTTGGCCCAAAATTTGAAAACCCACCATTTACACCAAAATGAATGGGAAACCCCCAAAACAAAGAAATAATGGAAATTAAATGAAAAATACATTTAAAATAAGTCATGTATGTGACAATTATTCCTACCATAAAAATTTCCGCCCTCAGAAATCCATAATAAGGCCAAAAGCAAAAACCAAACCCAACCGAAAGGTCAAAATGGACTCCTTTGCCAAGTTTCACCCACCCCCAAAAGGCCAAAACACCTACAATTGATCAATCAAGGAATAAATAATATCACCAACCAAAACATACACCACTTATTGAAACAATAAAGTATATTTAAACTACATACCAAAACAAAACACCTCAAACACTATTCGAACATGACTCAAGCAACTTACCTAGAACGAACAACGAAAACGAACGAGGTCACCACAATATTACTTCAAAAAAACTATTGGGAGCACTCCAATCCAAATGTTTACTCAAGTATGAAGTTGGAAGTTAAATAAATCCAAATTAGACTACCTATTTTCATACCAAAACTAGGTACAAAACCAAGTTAATGATACGGGGAGACGCAAACAGACTCCCCACCATAAGGGGAAACTCATTTTTTTTCGAGGTAGAATCAGGACACTAACATGGGGAGGCCCGAATAAGATCTCTACATAAGGGGTACAATTTAATTATACTTCCAAAATAACTTACATGAGTCTCATAGTTGGTCTCCCCACCATAAGAATCGACCATCTTAATCGACCAACACGGGCCGATACGAAAAGACCCCAAAATTTAAAGAGTTGGCACGACCGCATGGTTAGTCTGCATTGTTTGGGAAACCATGCAATAACCATGTGTAGAATTTTTTCCAAAGGGGAAGCTTCACACAGTTAAATGGGCTGAGGTACATGATCATGTAGAGACCGTACGGTAACTACTGTCTCTTATCACACGGTTTCCTAGGTTGGCACACAATTATTACTAATTGTGCACAAACCGTGCGCTTAAATCTGCCTAGCCCAAATTTCATCCTTTTCTATAAAAATTCAAAGGAAACCCAAGGTAATAATATAAACTCAAGCTATAACATGTAAATGAGGTCCTCCCACCTCTACCATCGAATGCGAACAACTGGAACCAGACGATGACACCAAAGGTTTAAACTATTCCCATCTTTCTTACTAAGGACATGACTTTGACCAAAGGTTTGAATGACCCCAGGATTTCTCCTGACTATGCGCTAACTTCACTCTGGGACCTATGGCTGGAGCTCATATGATTAAAGCATCTTTGGCCTCATAGTCAGTCTTTGGAACCCCCCAAATGGAACTTCTTCTTCCGACGCTACAAACAACCACACCACAATACCAGATGGGTTTAACAAGACATAACACACTCCAAAAATCACTTTACAAAAACCTAACATTTTTCTGAAACAAGGTCTTAGAAGATGCACACACATCACCCCTTGTTTCTTTGGATGAAAAATGGAAGGAGTAAAGGACATATGTAAACACCTTCCACTAAACATAGGATGTTGAGATTTTCCAAAGGGAGACACACTTCCTACAAAATATAGACTCTTAGATGATTATAAAACCTTCACCCTTACAGTCAAATGAGAACAAAACATCACAAGGAATCACTGAACCTGACCATTGTGACTAATAGAAACAAAACAAGGAGAGGGACCTTATTCTAAGTCCCAAACAGCACACGATTCCTGCAAGTGGACATAACAGCCTCACTCAGCCTGATTTTCCATACTAATGGCCTAACATGAACTCTTGCTTCGACAAGACTGACAAAAAACCTAGGGGCCCTCTTAGACAATATCTTACACTGACAAACTCATACCACTTTAATCTTTGGTGACTCAGGTAACTTAAGAAACTAAGGTCTCTTTCAACCTTCCACGACCACTCTCCCGCTACAAGAGGATCCCCAAAACATGGAAAGGTAAAGGGGGTATACTCAATCTCCAAAACTCAAGAATAAATTCCTTATGTTGACCAACTAGAGTATTTTCCAATGGAGAAACAATCTAGGCTTCACTTCAGTCAGGAATTAACTCTTAATAGGGGCATACATTATCCAATTAGAGAACCCAAGGACCCAATAAATATGGTCCATTGGTATAAACATGCCACAAAACAGAACTGAAAACATGAGGGGAACCACTATAAAGGCTTCCCGGAACATTTCTCATAAGGAGACCACTAACAAGCCCTTCAACCCAACTTTCCAACCAAACACAAACCCAAAACACCGTTAAATGAGAGGGGCTCTTGGAATCAAACATCCCACAACAACAACATTTCAAAAAACACATAAGACACACCACCCAATACAGTCATCAATACATCAAGTTTTCTCTTAAAATAAATCACTTCATTGAAAATAAACAGGTCGGTGGTTAGCGCATCCCCCATTGTTATCCCATGGGCCTCACACATGCATGTTTTCATGCCACACCAAGTACCCTCCTCATATCCATCCCGGAACTCATCCATCCATTCCATTAACTATCCATCATCCCATATAACACCATGCATGTGGTTTATCATGAAAATAACAAAGGTTAAAGCAAAAAATTCTTTCCACTTTTCAGAACCAAAACATTCAACCGACACTTCCTTTTTCTCAAACCTGCTAACCACAAAATCAAACCCAATATAAATCTTACAAAACTTTTTATAAAGGCATAATAATTCAAATTAAAACTAACTTTCAAGATATTTTAATCTATTTAAAAACATCTCAAACCCTTTCAAAATACTTACGGTTTTATAAAAAACATAATTTGATCAACACCCATTCATTGAAAAACTCACCTCTTCTTATTTAAAACAAGGTTACAATGATTCATAAATTTTTTCAAATTCTCACTAGTTACCAAATAAAAAATCCATTTTAAAATCCACACAAAAATTCAAAAACACTTTATTCCATTAAAAACACTTTTTCAATAATTTAGAAAGTTCTATTTGAAACAGATTTTCAAACTCCACTTTGACATAATTTATACTTTCAAAAGAGTTTAAATACACCATTTACCATTTCAAAACAATTCTAAAAATTCAGTTCCACAATTTCACAAATCAAACCATTCCCTCTTTATTAGAAAATCATTTCAAAAAAATTTTATGCTTCTTAAAACCAAGTCATTTTTTCTTTAAAACCAAACTTCCAAGATTCCAAAACTAAAGGACACAAGACAATACGAGAGGAAACTAGTTTTGGTGGGTAACTTAGACATATGGTTGGTAGCCATATGCCAATCACTTCACCATCACAGAGAGTTCTCTAGGAAAATATCCCCATCCTCACATGGATTTTCAGTCCCTGCGAGCTCACTGACACCATTAACCCAACTCTCTTTTCATTTCCCCTAATCACCATCAAACCAAAAAAACCAAAGGACTTAGATAAAACCCAACTTCCCCTAGAGACTTGAATTATTTCATGAGGTATGGTGTTTAGGAACCCTACTCATAATTGGAATTTCAATCCCAAACAATCCTAACTCTGGTCTATCCCGACTCTTCTCCAAATAACATGACCCAAAGATTGAACCCCCTCTGATACCATTTTGTCACGAACTAAATCTGGTCACCATCAAAATTGGCACCTGACCTAGATCGTGGAAAGGCCCAAAGGGTGTTCTCAATCCCCATGGGCTGGAACAAGTGCCCGGGCATCATAAAATGAAATTTGGGAATGATTTACCTGAGTTTATAACCATAAAACAACAAACAAATCCAATAAACAAATCTGGATTTTTCAAACCAAATTATCTTTTACAAAATTTTATAATTGAGTTAAAAAATTTAAAATAACACTCAAAGACTATAAAAAGGGAACAAAACAAAAATGAAAACCCAATAACCTCCTCATGGTAATAGGCACTGCCCTCAATCCATCTCTATGACACTACACCAAGAAGGACCGCTAGAAACTCGAACCATTGGCACTAAAAGATTTACCAAAACTTGCGACAAAATAACCAAGTCTACTTACACCCAAAGGTGTAAGTAGGGTGTGATCCAAATCCCAGTAGGATGATTACACTAAAATATTCCATGTGATAATCATTATAATACAAAAATCTTTCAAGTTTTGTAAACATGAAATGCTAGTAATAATTTCTAAAAGATGCAACTAACATAAAAATAGTTTTCAAGTGGACTATTTTAAATAATGACCACTTTTAAATAAAATGAACAAGCTACTGAATTTATCCATCCAAAAACAACATATTACAACGTTAAGTGTAAATTATATAATGAGCAATAGAAATGAGAAATACCCCTAGGCACTAGCTTGCTGTGGGTCCCAGGTACCTCATATCTCTGTGAAAGTAACCATAATAAATATTTGTTATCGTACACACGAGCCACTAGTAGGGAGCATAAAAATAACCTAGTGGCCCCCCACATCATAATAATAATAATTTAGTTAGTGTTGTCACGCCAATCATGCTACGTGAAATAGGGGCCAAACCCCACCAGATCACTAGCATACTCGTACACGTCTACCCACCTAGATACCCGGGTTTCCCCGCTTGTGCTCAAACAAGTTACACATCATATAAAGTACCATTTACACTTAAAAAGTCCATTTAAAAACCTCAAACACACCAAACAACCCTCATGTATATCACACATTTCACATAATACCCTTTTTCATTCAAATTCATTTTGAAATCATACTCACATTAAAACAACCCACAACACATTTCACATCTCTTTCACACTTCAATAAATCCTTTAATTTTTTTTATAAAAACTTTCCAAGATAGAATACATCACAAAAAATCTATTTCACATTAAAATATACCATTTAAAAATTACACTCCTACCAAAAAAGTTTGGAAACATAGTTTCACCTCTTACATTGATCAAGAAACCACTTAAAACCTTCATAAAAAAATTACAAGGAGCGTAACCAAGTTTTGCACATAAAATACTTCTAAAACCCTCTTTTGAGACCAAGGTAATACCAATATAACATAAAACTAGAATTTTAATCCCTAAAAACATTTAATAAAACCATTTCATGAACCTTGGAACAACCCCACTTGATACAATATGAAATACATATGAAAAACACTCATTTTTGCACAAAGTTGCCACTTAAAAATCAACCACTTAACAAATTATACCAAATATAATTTTCAAATAAAACAAAATAGAAATCATTCAAAACTAACTCATCCAATAATTCTTACACATGGAATCATCTACCATTTTTGCCAAAAAATCCAAATCGTTGTGCAAAACTTCAACCACACCATCACCGCACCACAGGGGAGTGAAATCGAGACCTAATCCACAATATTTCACCAAAAATACACAAGGTTAAACCCTATGCATGAACCCTAGCTTCTTAAAATTAGTAACTTCAATAAAACATGGATGAAACCCTATGAAAAAGGAAGAAACCCTAAGAAAATGGGAGGAGGAAGGAAGGAAACCCACTTACTTGAGAGATCTTGAAAAAACCAGCCCAAATCCACCAATAGTTGAATCTTGAAGAAACCAAAACTGGTAGTGATGCTCTAATAAGTCTTATTAGGTCATGTGGGGACTGAAATGGGGGAAAATAGTGAAAATTGAAGGATTTATGAAAGAAACATTTTATCTCTTCAAATCTGGGTGATTTGAGAAATACTAAGAATGATTGCCCTAATAATCTAGGTAGATGAGCTCCAAAGAGGAAAAATAGATAATGGGGGTGATAATTAGGTTTTTGGATTCAAGTTGGAGGTGGAATCACCAAAAAACAGTAAAAAATGAATGAGATATTAAAAAAATAAAAAAATAAAAGCAGGAAATGGGCTTACAGGCTGGACCAATACCTTAATAAAAAACCCAAATCCATCATTATTATGGATTCCTATGGGGTCCTTATTGATATGGTGGGTTTAATACACCATGGGATGCCAATTGGGAAGTGGAATGAGTGTAAAATGTTGAAAAATGAAGGAGTCATAAAAGAAACAAAATTTATTTTTAAATCTGGAAATGGGCTCATGGTTTGGCCCAAATTTTGAAAACCCACCATTTCCACCAAAATGCATGGGAAACCCCAAAAACAAATAAAGAATGAAAATTAAATGAAAAATACCTTTAAAATAAGTCACATATGTGACATAGAGTGATGAAAATCCAATAAGTTAAAGACATAAAAAAGATACTGATCTAGGGGTTTATTGAATCTATCATGAGCTATGAGATAACCGTGAAGTGTCAATATAAAAAAGAATCTAAAGAAGAAATGAAAGAAAAAGAATCCAAAATAACAATTGATTTCAATTATATTGATTATGATGGATAATCTAATGATTATATCAAGATCGAGTACTTGACTAAGCAATTAAAAAAAAGTAAAAAGGAAAAAAGAAATCATTTCACCATACAAAAAAGGAAAATAAAAATGGATAACCATAAGTTACATGATATGAAATTAAAAAAAAAATCATATCAGGAAGGAGTTCCCTATGTACAAAAATAAGATGAAAAATAATAAATAAGGTAAAAAATATTTTAAGGTTTCAACTTAGAGTGCTAGTGATGACTGTTGGAGTTGGTTCCCTAGAACCAACTTCTATATATTTTATGATAATTTGTATTTATTATTTTTAATATTAATAAACTCTTTATCACATCATGATTTTTCTTATGTATAATATAGTATCTAATTATGTCCTAAGAATAATTGTCACACTAAAAGGTCATAATAGTTCCTTGCTATGATGAGAACCCAAAAGTGCCATGAAAGTATTCTTAAATATATGTTTTATAGCTGGATGTAATCACTTGAGGGACACAAATGATACAACCTATTATGGGTGGATATTTATAGGACTTTGATACACTTTCTCATGGTGTACGCCCTTGGTAATATCCAGTGTAGGATATCATAATAACAAGACCCGTTGGTAGGAAATCCACATTTATATGTGTCATTGGATGTTCCTATCTGCAGGCGTGTGTATTGATCTTTAGACTTTAATACCATTATTAAATGAGTGTTATAAGTCAATTAATTTGATGTATTGATAAAAACCGTGATGATATATATTCGCAATTAGGTAAAATACATTGGGTGCGTCACAAGTAATATTTCATTAATGAATAATATGAGCAAGGGTTTGTCTTTTCTATTCTTTAACATAAGTTGATATCTCATACCCTTTGATGGAAATGATATAACCTAAATAAATCCATGACCATGGTGTTCTATAGGTAAGTTTAATTTCCATAACTTCAAATAAAGAGACATCAAACACATAGGTTGATGACACCGGCATGCAACCTGTTTGATTAGAGATGTTGCGATAAATGGATTATATTACACAATAAGCATTCGTATGAGGTATTATTTTGTTGTAACATTAACTTATTTCTATATGGGTTACTTGGTGTGTTTCTAGATACTAACCTTGGATTTTAGGCTACTTCGCTTAATGCCACTAAGAAAGAGCTCTAGAGGGTCACACACTAAGTGTATCTAGAATCTTAGTTAAATAATATACTATTATTTATTATTTAACAAGTTGAATAAATATTATTCCCACACATGGTTTAATAATTATTCATGTTTACTTGATCACATATATTCCATCACTAGTTATTCGAGAGAATATTATGTGAGAAGAATATTTAATAAATATTTATTTCATATTTAGTGAATTTAATATTTATTTATTTATTAGAAAATAATGAATTGATATTTATTTATTAAATAAATAGTCATTATTCAAGGACTGATAAATATTATGGAGGAATGGAGGATTGAGTTTAATGGTCTAGTGAGAAATAATATATATTGAATATTATTTGATTAAATACTATTTAATTTAATTCGCGAGTTTAGCGCATGTCAAGAAATAATAATAATAATAATAATATTATTATAGACATGAGGTTCTGCAGAGATTAAATAAAAAATAAAGGAAACTTGTACAATTATTTATTTCTAACCCTAGTAGTATATAAACCTAGTTATATTATTTTATTATCATAGTCAATTCATATTTTTGTGCACAATGAAATCTAGATAATCCTCTCAAAGCCCAAGAGAGATTCCTTATATAAGAACACTCTCAAGAATAGAGTGTGATCTTCCTCCACCTTCCACTCTTAAGTCAAGAGAGATCAAATATAATCCCTTAGAAGCGATTATCGAGGCGATCAAAGATGAATGATGCAAGTAATAGGATCTTCCATGCTAGCACCCTGAGATCCCTATGACAATGTTCAAATATTTGTGGAACACGTGTGGATCACTGCTAGAGGAAATCTAATCTTGATTACTACAATGCAATGATGGTACAATGTAGATCCATTATCAAACCCATCAACAAAGAAAGAATTTTCCACAAGGTAATTCTTTAATTGATTAAATTAATTATAAATAATATGTAATGATCATGCTCTTTAGTTCTGAATTTTTATCCATTGTCAATATTCTTTGATTCAATTCTGTTGATCATGACATTTATTGTTGAGTAAATCTCATATTAATCATTGAACATGACGAAAATAAATATTGGGTATGAACCATATGATGCTTCCACTATGCCCTAAACCTATAAGTGGTATCAGAGTAGGTCACACAATTATTTATAATTATTTAAAGACCATTGATTGATTTGTGAATTTTTCATTAGTTTTTAACTCCACTTTAATTATTCTTTAATCCACATTGAAAAATATTCTTTCTTCCTCTTTATTTATCAAAAATATAATCAAATCAATTAATTTTATGAATTAAATAAAATCAATGATCTCATCCAGAGGTGTTGAGGAGTATAGCTGGATAACACAAGAGTACACACTATGTAACCCATAGGTACATGCAGTGTACTAGTGTTTAATGCACAAAGAATTACCTCATAATTAATTCAAGGTGTGTGATTTTATTAAATGTGGTGAATTTAATTATAAACCACATGTTGATTGGGATATCCTAGCAAAAAACCAACCATATTAAACACCATGTAACTTCCATACATGACGTGTAATCCATTAGTCACAAACATGTCATGTATATTCTTACATGGCCTACATGACTAGTGGCTGTGTAACTTGGAGAACACATGTCGCATAGTCCATGTACACTCCATGTACTCTAATGTTTTTTATGGCATGGTTAAACACTGAGTCCCCAAGCATGTTTTTCAGATAGATGGTGATAATATTACATGTCATGTAAATGCTATTGTACATGCCATGTACTTTTATCTAATTACACAAAATTAAAATTAATTTATTATAATGTACAAAACTTATCAACATATTCTTGTGTGTTGTAATTAAGTTGATAGGACACGCCATGTGATGGGTTATATATATATATATAAATATCTAATTGATTTCTACATAATGTTTGGATCTACATATCATGTATAAGTCGTATTACAACTATTAATCTATACGCATTGAAGTATAACACACAACGTAAATAGCATGTAAACCATGTGATCATTAGGTTGATAGTACATGCCATGATATTATGTGATTAAGTCTTGTATGACACATGTCACAAGAGTAAACAATATACAATTATAATACACATTGGGTAGTTTGGACAGGTACTCACTGTGTTGCCTCCAAGGTACATTTTTGTACATAGTTAATTTTAAATAAAATTTTTTAATTTTTTTTTATAATTATGATGGATATGAATCTTAAGGAAATTCAGATGATAATTAAGATAAAAATAATTGATTAATTAAAAAATATAAATAATTAATTTGAGTGGATTTATCTTAAATAAGAATGATTGGAATTGAATGATAATTTTATTAAATGTGTAATTAGTTTCATGCATGTGGATGATCATGATCTTATACCATAATTTTTTATGTGATTGGTTCTTTTAATTTATTATTAAATTAAACAGTTGGCTTGCATGTCATCCCTCCTCTTATTATGTAAGGCCCTACGTTCCCATGGTTTATTTTATGTAAATCCCTTAACTAATCCTTTAGTTCCCTCACCTGCCTGTGAGTAATAGCATATATAATGGATGGAGCTCCCAAGATAGTAGAGTTGATTCAAGTTTGGAGCCAAGATGAAACCAATCTAAGAGAGATACATAGGTGGATAGGTGGAAAGTTGTAACACAAACAATACATGGTTCAAGGTGTTTTCCCCTAGGTCGATGGTTAGTTTATCATCCGCTAGATAAAATAACCATTAGTAAAAGATCATGATCATGCCAATTTATTATTTTATTTCTATTAAGTTTTATGGTTATTCCATTATGGATGTTTTTTCATGATCACATGAATAAATTAATTAACAAGAATGTAAGATAGAACTAAAATAAATTAGATTATGCATAAATATTATATAAGACATGGTTAATAAATTAATTAAACCCACTTAATATTAACAAGTATGTAATAAAGATAATAATTGGAAATTTATGCATAAAAGATAAAATTCCTCAATTATATATGTTAAGTTGGTATTACTCTCCACTACTTTAGTTAAAATTGAACAATAGTTTAAAGTGCATGACCAACCAAAGATGGGGTGCTTTCAATTATTAGGGAATTCTAACATGAATTTTTGGGTTGACTTAACTTAGTTCACATCAGTGGTTGAATGTCAAAGCAGGACTTGGTGTAACAGAGAGGAAAAGGTTTAGGAAATATAATTTAAGAATTTTAGGATTGTGGAGTCCACTCAACATATCAAGGAACTGTGAGTTAATGCAATTGACATTTGGAATGCCTACCTAAAACCCTTCAATTTTCCTGACTGACCATAGTTAGGGTGATGAGAAGGGTAATATGGATCCTTTCCACTATAATTTACAAGAAATATGATATTTGTAAGCCAATGGTTAGGGCTATTGGGTTTCAATAAAATAGAGGGAGATTAATAAATATAATATGTTTATTTATTTGTCTAAATTTTATCAGATAAATCACTAAAACTCAGTTCATATTATTTTTAGAAACAAAAATTAAAATAAATTCAAACATATCACTACAATCCATACATGAGAAGGATAACCTTCTCACTGACACAAATTTCCAAGAGTGGAAAAGGCACTTATTAATTATCCTATACCAGGAATGGAAATTATATATATTGAAATAACCTGTTATTAATGCACCTAGTAATGAGGCTAGTAAGGAAGAGGTGACTCTCTATGAGAAACATTTGAATGATGCTAAAGATGTCTAGTGTTTCATGATATCATCGATGAATAATGAGCTTTTGAAGCAACATGAGGACATGGATGTGTATAGCATGATGTCTCACCTTTAGGATCTCTATCAAGAGAAGGTGAGACTATAGAGATACAAGATCTACAATGCTCTATTTACAAATAATCTTGAAGAGTATGTGACATCTAGGAATTATGTAATGAAGATTATTGGATACATTGAATGCTTAGACATATTATGGATTAAATTTCTGGACGAGTTTTGTACAAATATCATACTTTCCTCACTACCCAAGTCCTTATCCAGTTTTATTGTTAATTATAACATGAAAAATAATGAGAAGAGTCTTTTAGAAATTATTAATCTAATTCTAAAAGTGGATAAGGATATGGGGCATGAAAAACCTACGATCCTTATGGTGAATAATAAAAGGAAAAACAAGGAAAAGGGTCCTAAGAATCCTAACAAGTCTAAAGCTCCTAAGCACTATCCTTCTAAGAAGAGGAAGATCCAGTGGAAGGGAAAAGAAAATGAGGAAGTATGTTTTGCATGTGGAAATCAAGGCTATTGGAAGAATAATTTCACCCATAAGCAAGGGGAAGTTAAATTTGTATTCTTTATCAAGTGTAATCTTTCAATATCTACACATTGGGTATTAAATGTAGTATTTAGTGCTCAGATATGTATCCAAATAAATGAACCAAGTAGATTTCAAAACATTGTTAGAGGAGAGGTGGATCTGAAAGCTTCCAATAGTGTGAGCTTGACATCTCTATCCATTGGTGACTACCACATTTCATTGCCAATAGAAATGATATTGGTTTTAATGGATTGTTATTATGTACCAACTATTACCAAGAACATAATTTCTATGTCATGCCTAGATGCAGATGGTTTTATTTTCAAGTTTGGAAATAAAAGTTGTTTCTTTTATAAAGACAACATATGTTATGGTATGACATATTTAAATAAAAATCTTTATGAATTAAATTAAAAAAACCATGTATTGATAATAAATAATGAATCATGTTCACATGACTCATATAACATCCAACTATGGCATCACCATCTTGGTCATGTAAACAAGAAACATTTAAAAAATTTCTATCAAGATGGTTATTTAGACTCTTATAGGATAAAACCACTTGAAAAATGTCATGCTTGTTTATAAGAAAAAATGACCAAACATCCATTCAGTAGACATGGTGAAAGAACCGCAGAGCTTCTAGGATTAGTACACATTGACATGTATACCATTTCTAGTAAAAGATAGAGGTGGATATTCTTACCTCATAACTTTTACTGATAACTTGAGTAGATATGGATATGTATACTATATGAGGTATAAGTATGAGTCCTTTGATAAATTCAAAGAATTTAAGAATGAAATAGAGAATCAACTTAGAAAGAAGATAAAAAAGCTTCAATTGGATTGAGGTGGTGAATATCTTAACCAAGAGTTTATCAAATTTTATGGGAGTTTGAGATTCTATCTCAACTCACTCCATCTTACAAACCACAGTGGAATGGTGTTAGTGAAAGGAGGAACTGTACATTATTAGACATGGTAAGGTTGATGATGAGTCATGCATATATTCTATTATCCTTTTGGAGACATGCATTAAAAACTGCATCATACACACTAAAACAAGCACCAATTAAAGTAGTAAATATAATTACCTTCAAGTTATAGAGTGGAAAGAAACCTAATTTTTCACATACACGTGTATGGGATTTTAAGACATTTGTTAAGGCCTTTTTAGGAATCAAACTAGAACCCTGAGGTACAAAGTGTATCTTTATAGGGTATCTTAAGAAAATAAATGGACACTACCTACATAATCCCTCAGATAAGAAAGTGATTATCACCAGACAATCTATCTTTATTAAGAGTGAGCACATCCTCATAAAGGATAGTGGGATCAAGATTGAATTCAATGAAGTCGATGCTTAAGATACACAAGAGTTTTTACAATAATAGATTCCACAGGTCCCCATGGAAGAAGTAGTTCCTGAAACATAAGTATTGTGTAAGAGCACCAGAGAGTTAAGAGAACCACAGAGATATGGTTTTCTAGTTATCAAATATGGCAACTCATTATTGGTTGAAAATGATGAAAATCTATCCTATAAATAGGTAGTAGAGAGATTAGAAGCAATAAGATAGAAAGAATCCATGAATTCTAAAATAGATTCCATGTATCATAACCAAGTTTGGGTTATAATTGATGCTCCAGTTAATGTAAATCCCATAGGGTGAAAATGGGTATTCAAGAGAAAAACTGGACATAGAAGGTAAAGTAAATATTCATAAATAAAGGATAGTGGTGAAAGGGTTTAAACAACATCAAGGAATTGACTACGATGAAAACTTTTCACCAATTTCTAGGTCTAAATCCATCAGAATTCTAATTGTTATAATATATTACCATGACTATAAAATTTGGCAGATGGATGTCAAAATAGATTTCCTAAATGGGAACCTTAAGAAATATTTCTATATGACACAACCATAAGGGTTTGTGACTCCAGGTGACACCAAAAGAATTTTCAACTTATAGAGATTCTTTTATGGATCGAATCAAGCATCTAGGTCATGGAAAATTTGATTCGATGAAGCTATAAAAGAATTTGATTTCATTAATAATGAATGTGAGACATGTGTTTAAAAGAGTTTTAGTGGGAATGTGGTCATTATTCTAGTAGTATATGTTGGTGACATATTACTTATTAAAAACAATATACCTATCTTACAGTCTATTAAGGACCAGTTAAACAAGTGTTTCTCCATAAAGGACTTAGGTGAAGCAGCCTATATTCTAGGGATCAATATCATTCATGATATATCCAATAGGATTCTTAGACTAAGTCAAAGTACATAAATTGACTAGATACTAAAGAGATTAAGTATGGAACAATCCAAGAGGGGATTTGTTCCAGTGTCACATGATATACATATTTCCAAGAAAATGTGTCCTCAAACACAACAGGAGAAAGATATAATGAGTAAGATCCCATATGATTTAGTAATAGGATCAATCATGCGTGCCATGTTATGTACCAAACTTGATGTTTCCTATGCATTGATCATGGTAGGTAAATATCAAGCAGATCTAGGAGAACAACATTGGTCTGCTGTTAAGGCTTTCCTAAAGTATTTGAGAAGAACTAAGGATATGTTCCTGGTGTATGGAGGATATGGGGAGATGGTCATCAGAGGTTATACTAATTCTAGTTTTTAAATAGATCATAATGACCTAAAGTCATAATCATGATATTTTTTCTATCTCAATAGAAGATTTGTGAGTTAGAAGACTTCAAAGTATCCAGTTGTCGCTGATTCTACAATGTAGTCTGAGTATATAGCGATTTCTGATGTATCCAAGGAATCCATTTGGATATGAAAATTTATCCAATATCTTGATGTGGTACCTAGTAGTAAAGACCCTATCACAATGTATTGTGATAATACTGTAGTAGTGGATCTTGAAAAATATCCAAGGTCACACTAATAGAAAACACATACTCCAGGAAGTATCACCACTTGGGGGATTTTTCTCAGAGGGGTGAATTTATAGTAAAAAGAGTTTCTATAGAAGAAAATGCGGTGGAAGACTTTACTAAATTCCTATCTTAGTAGAAGCATGATTATCATGTAAGAGATAGTGGACTAAAGGTTATTATAAGTTGGATCTAGTGTAAGTGATATTCTGTTGGAGTTGGTTTCCTAAAACTAATTTCTGTGTACTTAATGATAACCTGTATTCATTTTTTTAATATTAATAAACTCCTTATCACATCATGATTATTATTATGTGTATCATATTATATGATAGTGACTTAAGAGTAGTTGTCACACTGAAAGGTCATAATAGTTCCCCGCTATGTTGAGAACCTAGTAGTGCCACAATAGTATTATTAAATATTATTCTATAGCCAGATGAAATCATTTGAGGGACACAAATGATATAGGCTATTAAGGGTAGAGACTCATAGGACTTTGATACACCTTCTCATAGTGTATTCTCTTGGTAATATCTAGTGTAGGATATTATGAGAATGAGACCCGCTAGTAGGAAATCTACATTTATATGTTTCATTGGACGTTCCTACCTGTAGACATGTGTATTGATCCTTAGACTATAATATTATTACTAAATGAGTATTATCAGTCACTTAATTTTATGTATTTATGAAAACTGTGATGGCATATATTTATGATGAGGTAGGATACGTTGGGTACGTCATGAGTAATATTTCGTTAATGAATAATGTGAGAAGGGATTTGTCTCTTATATTCTTTAACAAAAGTTGATATCTTAGTCCCTTTGATGGAAATGGTATAGCCTAAATAAATCCATGGACACAGTGTTATATAGGAAAGTTTTATTTCTGGAAAGTAAAAGAATGATACATTGAGCATATAGGTTGATGGCACCGACATGCAACCATATTGATTAGAGATATCGTGATAAAGAGATTATATTACACAGTAAGTCTCCATATGAGGTATTATGTCATTGATACCCTAACTTATTTCTCTATGGGTACCTTTGTGTATTGATAGACACTAACCTTAGACTTTAGGCTGCTTCACCTAATACCACTGAGAAATAGGACTAGAGGGACACACACTAAGTGTATCCATAATCTCATTTTAATAATATATTGTTCTTTATTATTTAAAAAGATAAATAAATATTATTCATACATGTGGTTTAATAGTTATTCATGCTTTCTTGATCACATATATCCTGTTACCAGTTATTCGAGAGAATATTATATGAGAAGAATATTTAATAAATAAATATTTATTTATTAGAGAATAATACAACGATATTTATTTATTAAATAAATAGTCATTATTCAAGGCCTGATAAATATTATGGATGAATGGAGGACCAAGTTTAATGGTCTCATGAGAAATAATATATATTAAATATTATTTGATTAAATAATATTTAATATAATTCATGAGTTTAGTGCATGTCAAATAATAATAATAATAATATTATTATATAAATGAGGTTCTGCAGGGATTAAATAAATAATAAAGGGCACTTGTGAAATTATTTATTTCTAACCCTAGAAGTATATAAACCCAGTTATATTATTTTCTTAAGAGATTCAATTCATATTATTGTGCACAACGAAATCTAGAGAATCCTCTCAAAGCCTTAGAGAGCTCCCCTATCCAAGAATTCTCTCAAGAACAAAGAGTGATCTTCCTACATCTTCCACTATTGAGTCAAGAGAGATCAAAGATAATCCTTTGGAAGTGATTATCAAGGCATTCAAAGGCGAACTACATAATTGATATGATCTACTGTGCTATCACCTTGAGATTAATTGATCATGATAAAAATAAATGTTGGGAATGACCCATCTGATGATTATGCTATTCCCAAAACCTACAATGAATCCCTCAACTCAACTTCCTCAACTTCCTCAAGTGACACTAGTGAAAAATGCCTAATGTACCATCTTATGGTAAATGTTGAGGTTACTTCTCCTACTTCTTATAACTATACCTCTTCTGTATCTTCTTATTATTCTTATTCTTCTTACTCTTCCAGACAACTAAATGAACTTGATAATTTCTATACAAAACTAATTTCTAAATACAAATAACTTACAAAGAAATATAAACAAGTTATTAATGAAAAATATAAACTCTTTAATGAAAGGGAACTTATCTATAAATAAAATGAAGAGTTGGTTTTGAAATGGAATGATCAACCTAACATTGAGAATTTAAAAACTCAAATCAAAGAAATTAAAGATAATCTCACTCAATTAAACCATGTTGATCAATATCTAGATATTATTTTGATCTCTCAACATTCTATTAAAATTAATTTTAGAATTAATTTTTCAAATTTAAATAATTTTCCTCAAAAAAACACTTTTATAAAGGGATGATCCCAATTTTTTTTACAATTATTGTTGGAAATTTGGGCATCTTATTTAAAAGTGAAATTGAAAAAAATGCAAGATATGGGAGACCTAAATCTATTCATCATTCTTACCATATTTATAATATATTACCTTGTACTAAACAAGTTTAAGTACCTATATCTCTTTTAACTAACATTGTTGGACCCAAAATTTTAGTACTAAAAGAAATCCACATTTGAGATTTTGTAGGTATATACTATTGGAACTTATTGAAATATCATATGTTGTATTCTCATCAATTGGATCAATCAACTCAAAAGTTTTTTTGGATGATTGTTCCACCTCAGAGGTGGTGAATTTTCGGGTGGTGCAGAAATGGTCTGACGAGGATCGTCACCTGTCTCTTTTTTCTACAGAGGAAGGTTCTCATAAAATTTACCATTCCTTTATTTTGACCTATTCAGAATCATTATCCTTTAAATAAGGATGAATTAACCTTGCGGGAACTGTTGGTCCCAGTGGGCGATTACATGGGGGTTGAACACTCATGAAATCAGTCCTTCCCAGATGTAACTTCCTTGGATGGTCTCCAACAGGTTTATTCATGGAGACAAGAATTCCCAATGACCCTGGTATCCATGATTCATGGACCTGATTTCCAAAGGCAGGTGCTCGTTGGATGACAATTTGGCCAACGACACTTAAGGACTCTATTGGTTGAGAGTATGGGAGGTCAGGCTCACCACACCCTTCTAGGGGAGGATTTTTCCTGTTCTAGGACTCTCTTATAAAATTAAGTCATGTTCATATGTTCATGAATCCTTGGTTCATTCCCAAAGAGTGTGTCCACGAGCTGCCCTTGGTTTTCAAAATCGTTGTAAGCATGAATATATTTGATGCTACAGAGGTGATGCTAACTTGAGCCATATTATAAGGCGCTCTGGAGTTTATCATCATCCAAGGGGGATAAAAGGTGACTTGATGTTGGAATTGGGCCCATAATAAGGGCTTACTATGTATCCTCAGGAGGGGGATCAGAACCCATGTAGTTCAGATGGTATGGGGCTTACACATGCAAGATTCCCATTTGAGGGGCCATGGTTGGGTGGAACCTTTATGGATGGGCACCCATTTGAGCTTGGGACTTCTGGTAGGAATCCTATGTATCCTGTTTTGATCAGTAATCAGAGTTCCCATAGTTCAGATGTGTGAGGATTATGTGTGGAAGTTTCCCATTTGAGGGGGAATGGTTTGGTGGACCCTTTATAGATGGGCACCCATTTGAGCTCAGGACTTCTAGTAGGCATCCTATGTATCCTATTTTGATCAGGAATTAGAGTTATCGTAGTTTAGAATCATGTGGATATTTTAATCCTCCCAAACCTCTGAGCCCATGTGAGTTATGCTCGGTGTGAGAAACAAGAGGATTTTAAAGATTAAAAAATGCACATTCCTCCTCCCCTGTTGGTGGGGGAGGGAGAGCCCATGGTGGAAGAGGCCGGAGAGACCGTGGGTGAGGGCGCAAAGCAATGAACCCTTTAATGTGAGATGACATTAAAGGTCATGCGACCCTACCTTAGAAAATTTGGGACTTACCTTAGTGGGAGGGCCTCAGAATGTCATGTGAGGTATACTACATTTTAGGGTCATATATCTTAAACAATTATTAACTGGAGGATAATCATGTTCAAATATTACGATGTGCCTCTAACATGAGAGGGTCAGAATGTGTAAACCATGATTATGGTGAATTTAAGATTAGGAGAAATGATATGTGGCATGGAATCCATTGAGGAGTACAGAGGTAGGAGAGGCCTCTTCTGAGGATGAATTTATCTCTGGTTGACATGACATAATTATAGGCAACATATGTAGAGACACTGGGGCATGATGTGCATTGTTAAGAAGATGTGTCCTTAGGACACTGAACCTTCGTTTCTGATGGCTTGGTATGTTTATGAAGACCCAAAATCACCCATTATACTATAGTTTAAAGTAATATAGCTTGGATGATGGCATCACAGTTTAACGTCATGTGGATAGGACTATTTGGGGTCTTGTAGTTTAGGGTCATGATATGAGGACCACTTGATATAGAAACTAGAATTATTTGGAGGAAAATAATGTTTAGATATTCCGATGTTCCTCGACCATGAAAGGGACGAAATGTGTAAACCATGATTATGGAGGATCTCGGATCAAGAGAAATGATATGAGGCATGGGAGCCATTAAGGTGTACAGAGGTAGGAAATGACTCTCCTGAGGATGAATTTTCCTCTTGTTGACATGCCATTTTTGTGGGAAACATATGCAGAACCACCAGGGAATGATGTGGATAGTCAAGTGGAGGTGTCCTTAGGACACTGGCCTTCCATTTTTGATGGTTGGGGATGTTTATGAATATCTGAAATCACCCAGTATACTACAGTTTAAATTCATATATCTTGGACAATGGCATCAAATTTTAAAATCTTGTTGCTGGGACTAGGACCATAGAGTTTAATTTAATGTGGTTAGGATGATAACTCATAGTTTAAGGTCATAGAGTTTGGACCGTGTTGTAGGAGCCATAATTACATAGAGGATAATCAGGCTGGGATGTTCTGACATGCCTCAAACATGAGAGGGAAGGAAAGTGTAAACTGTGAATTTAGGGATTCTCAAATCAGGAGAAATGATATGGGGCATGGAAGACATTGAGGCATACAAAGGTAGGAAATGACTCTTCTGAGGATGAATTTGCCTTTGGTTAACGACCGTTTTTTGTGGGTAACATATGCAGAGCCACCAGGGTATGATGTGCATAGTCAAGCAGAGGTGTCTTCAGGACACTTTCCTTCCTCTTATAATGGTCATGGAGGTTTATGAGGATCCAGAATCACCAGAGACACAAAGTTTGATGGATGTAAAGGATGTTTTTTGGTGTTTAAGAAACATGTAGGTTGTGATTGTCCATGGAGTTCTGGGTTAACCTAACATAAGAGATAGGTGATAGGGTTTTTCAGGAGGTGTATGAGGAATGTATCTTCTCAGGGTAATTATGGGATGGATATTTGGGTGTCATAAGGGCGCAATGAAAAATGTCATCAACCCGACCCAAAAATTTTGCGGTGTGACTCTCCATTTTTAATAGGGGTTAGTGAGGGAAGTGAAGGGACTGGCCCGGAGGGCCGAGACCACAGCCCAGCACTAATCCCGAGTGGGGGTGCAGGGACGCAGCCCCCACGGTATGGGTCGGTGGGTGTGAATGGTTTTCTTCATAGGGAGTCTACTTAAGAGCTGTCGTATAGGAGTGTCCGCATAAGAATTGGCCGCTTACTGTCTATTAGAAAAGGAGCTGTACATGTAGGATGGTACGTGGAGGAGTTGGCCGCATATGATGGTACACAAAGGAGCTTGCCATGAACTGTCTTCCACATGGGGGGGGGGTACTATCTTCTGCATATGGGTGTCCGTATACTATCTTCCCCATATGGGCATTCATGAACCATCTTCTGTATATGGGAATCCACAAACCATTTTTATTATATTTTTTATTGGTTCTCTAGTTAGCTGTAGAGGTCTTCCAAATATGTTTCGTGGGGAGGACTTCTGTGAACTTCTTTCTACATATGGTTCATGGGATAGATTCCCCGATCTGTTTCAGATGAGGGATGGAGTCCCGCAAACTTCTTCGGGTGTGGGAGAAATTTCTCTTGCACCCTCTACATTATTCATCCACTTTTCATCTGTCCCAAAGCTCTCTCCCCCTCTTATTTTTCACTACCTTTTTTAGTTCCCATGGTGGTCCTTTTATAGAGTGTCGGTGAATCAATATCTGTGGTTTGCACCACACCTTCTACGGAATCCCATGGAGATATATCTTTACCTGTAGAAGACTCGGTCAACCAAGGTTTGCAGAGGCTGTGGTACGCCGTCGAATTATCCTCATTCGTGAACCACATCATTCGCGAGGATGGTATGCGGGGCATACTTTCATCAGATTTTCTCCAGCAAAAACGGTTCATGGTAGCTTTGATTCGCGGGTGGGAATTCACCACAAACATTTTTTTTCGCTGACCAATGCCTCATAGGTCAGTGCATCGTAGGCCTTCCGTGTACCGGTGGTTCGTGTCTTATGCCTTATGCGAACCTTTCTTGGTAGTCGGTACACAGTCGGGCCAAATCCCTTTACAAAATTTGATTTCTTTCAATTCCTTCTCAAAATTTCAATCCAACATTTATATCTTTGCTTCTCCCAACTTGTGGGAGTATTTTACTTCCCTTTGCTGATTTTTTGGGACCCTACAATGATTAATCAAGCTTAATTGTGTTTCATTTCTATTTTTAGTTTTATAATTGGTTTATGAGTACAAACTATTTTATGTCGGGGGAGTAATATAAAAATGATTCTATTTCTTATCCCTAAACTTATATCTAAAATGGATTTTTATTAAAGTAAAAGAGAACATGCTCATGATGAAATTTAAGGGGCCCTGTAAAAATGGAGACCAAGGGTATCTCTAATAACAATGTCAACCCCACCTAGGGGAAGGGAACCAATACTAGAAAACTCAATGAGAGGGGAATCCTAAGATTCCTTTGAAGCTAGGAAGTCTGCCACATGATTTCCTTCATTCCATGTATGGAGAAGATTGACGCCATTAGTAATGAGGGCCTTTCAATTATGGATTAAATAAATTATTTTCCAAGGGGAAAATAAAGTACTTTAAGGGAGTTACATATGATATTTGAGTCTGTTTCCAATGAATTCAAGGAGATATGATTTTCGAGGCATAATTTAAGACCATGAAGCATGAACTTCCCCTCTTCCCTAATAGAGCCACCATTCCCATAGAACTCACTGAAGGAAAACACCACTAAACTGGTGGAGTCACAGACAACTCCCCCCACATGCATCCCAATGATCCAACATGAAGGGTTTGTAAAAATTAGAGGGGTGAATTATAACCATATATCACCTGATATAGGGAGATTCCTCCCAGTGTATCAGGAGATTCATGAGGTTTATGACGAGACATTTGGCTCGCACCACAAAAGCCAGACCATAAAAGTGGGGACCATTGTGGCAAGACTGGTTCCTTGCCTCCCAAATACACCAGCAAACAACCACTAGAAGAAGCGCCCAAGACCTCCCCTCATGTTTATTACTATCAACAACACCGAACCATCATAGGATGAAATCCTCAAAAGACTCCACCACCACTACTGATCCAAAAAACTCACCCAACACAACCCAAATCATATCTTCCCACTCGCTTTGAAAAAATAGATGCATGATGGTTTCCTCCTTATGAAACAAGCAACAAGAGCATTTGGAGGCGAATCAAACACCCTTACCTTTAACCACCACATCAGTAGGAAGCGTGTGATTCAAGATTCTCCAAACTAGAAAGTTGAATTTAGATGGTATTTCTATACACTAGATAAGACATCCCCACATATCTCTTTCTTTATACGAACACATCACCTATTTGTAAGACTTCACTAAAAATATATTAGACATGGTTCCCATGAACATTCATTCATATGGAATATACTATATTTTGAAACCATCAAAAACATTCTTCTAGGTGGGATTAAAAATCACATGAATGAAGGAAGGGTGAAGACTAGCTTTTTGGAAGGTCAAGTTTAGCGTTGGGCACCCTAGATAGCCCAACACCTGGCCTGACTAGTTACAGTCTCAAAAATTGATATCCCCACATCTAGGAATCCACTGAGAATGGTGTTGAAGAACCATAATGTGGTACTAGATATATTTCCCTAGGGGTAAGGGGTGACCGCTCATTTTTATAAAAACATTTTCATATTTTCTAGTGATAAACTTTCTATAGAGAGTCCTCCCTTAAATCACTTCCCACACCAATTTTCCTTGGAGATAATACATCATCTCCACCACATTACTCACATTGATTCCTCCATTTTCCACTGGTCTTTCAAGTCTATTCTAGGAGGCCCGATGACTTCTTCCCTCCCTTTGGGCATCCCAAATAAATGCACATAACGAGTTCTCAACATCATTAAAAATATTCTTGGGAACCTTGAGAACTAAAAGGATGTGCATGGTTATAAAAGTCAATACATAATTTAAGAGAGTGATTCTCACACACAAAAAAAAAGAAATAATTTTTTCCAATTGGTTATACAGTTGGTGTTTTTTTTAAAAAAATCCATCAAAATTACTAATCCAAACTCTACTAGGAGCCAAAGGTGCTCCCAAATAGTCCATGGGGAAGTTATTTCTTCACATTACCAGAATGGATTGATACTAGGGAGGAAAAACACATAGATTTTATCCCAATTGATAATTTTCCCACTCCATTTGGAGTAAAATTCCATGACATTGTTAAAACCCCTAACAAAATCACCATGACTATTGATAAATAATACTATATCATCAAAGAAGAGGTGGCGAGACACCCCACTGGAGTGATATCTATAGTGGTATAGATTGATCATTCCAAGCTATATAAAAGAATCAACATATCTATTGAGGGCATCCTGAACCAAAATGAATATGTTGGGAGATAAGGGATCACATTGTCTTAATCCCCTTATAGATTTTAGGAAACCACATTGCATTCCCATGAAAAGGATATTAAACCAAGGAGATCTATATAAACATAAAAGCAAGTCCACAACCCACTATGAGAACCCCATACACCTCATAAACCATAGATAAAATTACATTTGAGCCGATTATAATACTTTTATATATCCACTTTAATAATAATATTGGAGCCTACTACCTTCCTGTTAATTTCTATAACCATCTCTTGAGAAATACCTATGGATCCTTGGATGGAATTGAATTTGATGAAAACATGGTGCCCCTTCAACACCTAGTTGCGGATAAACTAAGAGAGTCTTCTATCAATGATGGAGGATAAGACTTTTTAATAAAAATTACACATACTAATTGGTCTGAATTTTCTAATAGAAGAGGGATATTTCACTTTGGGAATCAAGACCATAGTAGTGGCACATACAATCCAAGGAAGTGAACCACCATGAAATAAGTATTGAATGACTTTAACTAGGTCATTATTGATAATTTTCCAGGAATTCACATAAAATGACCCTAAAAATCTATCTGTTCTAGGAGATCTTTCCTGGTTAAGAATCTAAATTGTCTCCCACACCCCCTTCTTATCCAAGATATTTTCTAAGAAACCATTGACAGAGGGAGAGATCAAAAGTGGGATAGAACTGAATAAGTATTACTAACCACTGGGGCATCTCTCCTGCATGATCGGGTTAGAGTTATAGAGAAATTAAGTAAATTGAGATAACACCATACCACTGATCTCCTTCAGTCACTAGAGAAAGAACCATCGTCCAACAGAATATTCAGAGCACTTCCACGTCATTTTTATTTTAATCATGCATGGAAGAATGCAGTGTTGTGATCACATTACCTAATCCAGGTGGCTTTAGACCCTTCATGTAAAAACCTAATACCTTATCATATTTACCTTTAGATTTTGTTGATATCTTTTCTATACACACAACACTTGATTTAAACAAAACATTATTTAGTCACGTTTTGCATAATTAATTAAATCATAACACTTTTAGAGAGTTTATATAGTAAATTTATATATTATATATTAAAATAAATATTTTTACACTCATATAATATATTTTATATAAGCATATGATAAGAATAAACCCAATATTACACCCAAATTACTATATTTTTATTAAAAGTAGTTTTTCCGCCTTTTGATGGATAACACATTTTAAATCCAAATTTTGAACATTTTATAAATTTAATATTTCAAAATAAACTTCATATTTTATATAAAAATATAAAAATTATCTTAGAGTGATTTTTTGGTATTTTTCTGTGAAGATTCAATTTTTAGCGAATAATTAAAAATACTAAATTTTAGTTTAAAACTGTTTTTTCATATAATTTATTTATAAGGTTAAATTATAATTTTAATTGGTTTTAATGTTTATTTAGATAATATTTTTATAAATTAATAAAATTTATTTAATTTTAATCAATTTCACTTTCAAAATTATTATAAAAACATATCAAACTTTAGGACGTTTTTACTTTAAAAACCTACATTGTCGTCCCATCTGCATGATGGATTTTAAATTAATTTATACCAATACTGTGATTTTAATTTGAAAATATTGATTCCATATTTATAATCAGCATAAATTTTAATGTCTAATAATACCAATTTTTTTTGATAAAAAAGACTAGTGAAAGTAATTAAAATTAATTACAATTATTAAGGTAAAATTAATCTTAATAAAGGACCAAAACATTAACTTAAGGGTCCAAATGACCTATAAAATTTTCAAAAACCCATTTTATAAACATATATCAGACATAAATCTTCAATTATTGAGTTATTTTGGTTTTATATGACTTTTTTTAGGTAATAACTTGTGTACACCTAACTTGTTTCCAAAAATTTCAAGTGAGTCATTTTCCTTCCCTATAAAAGGCCACCACCTATCCCCATTACTCACACCTCTAAAACCACTTATGTTCAGAAAATATCTACCTATATAGCTTCAAAACATCCATACCCTATACCTTGAATCCCACCTTTTGTCTGAAATCATCCCAAGGAATCCTTTTGGTACAAACCAAAAGTAGTTTCTCGATTAAGAGGTAACCTCTTCACTCAAGATTTTTAGTTTAATTTACATTATCCACCCCCTAAAATCTCTTTATTAAAATATTATGTAACAAAACCAATATAATAAATATACTAGGATATTTTTATGAAAAGTTTTCTACCTACACTAACACACACCTCCATCTAATGGGTAACAAACATACAGTTTCTGTGTACAACAAACTACTGCCTCACGAAATGATGATTGTTCATTTTCCCCTTACCACCTCTAATGGTGGAAATTATGATGGAAACTATATTTATATATTTTATATATTATATTTATAATTTATTTATTCTTATGTAATTTTTATTTATAAAATACCTTTATGCTTTCCATCTTGTGTAAATACAATAATTTCGTTTGAGGAAGTGTGGACTACCGCCCCCTCAAAGCGATATGACTCGTTTAAGCCATACGTAGAACATATAAAGGATGGTTTTAATAAAAATATGTAACATATATAACATATATATGATAATTTAATTATAATATACATATTTACCATTTATTTCTCATTATTTTAATACAACAATGAAATGAAAGTAGCGTTCATGCATACGTACGATCTACCGTCTCCATGAACAATGCACTTCATTTATGATCTCTAAATACTATGGACTAATATAAATACATATATACTGATTATATATTATAATTAAGTCATGGTATATATTCTTTAGATTATGAAACCATGATATAATTAATGATAACAACAAATGACAAGTTATAACTTACTCGAGAAAACTAGGAAATTAATACACAAAATAGTAAAATTTATGAAAGTTGTTAACAAACAGGTAATGAGATATTATAAGAAGTTAATATATGGTATTATAAACATGATTATAGTTATTATATTAGTTATTAACATATTTAAAATCACTATATAGGAAGATAAAGACCACAAAAAAAGAATAAGGTAAGAGATTTCGTCTCAATTTACTTTCCATTGAGACTTATTTTTTATTATACACCAATTCACTTTTATTTAGTGTATATAATACCCTTTGACATGTTATATCATGAATATAATTAATCAAATTATATTATAAGTTTTATTTAATTCATGGATAATTATGATTTAAATGTTTCAATGTGGTCTGAGACATATTAGAATGTTTAATTATTATTTTTCCTTAAGGATGTTTTAATGTCAAAAAAACTTATTGTTACTTATTCTCCTATGAGGTATTATTGATAAATTCATATTATTTATTCAATATTAATATTTGATAAGGCACATTATTTATTTTATATATGAGTAATGATTTGGACATCCAATACATGGGCTGGGGACCGTTTAAGGCAAGACCTACGGGTTGGGGAACGGTTAATGCAAACCCCTCGATGCATCAATAGTATCACGAGATGAGTTAGTTGGTCAAATAGTTTAAACTATATATTAATGATAAAGGTATCATGTTCCTTGTAAACATTAAGTCCAATAATTAAGCATTACCTTTATTGAGAATTCAACTATTATTTATCCATGATATTTTGCATTAACATATCTATGGATGAATTTCATTTTCAGTTCATTGATTTAATGGTAGGTGTTTTTAGTTACCTTTATATATTTATATTTCCTTATCAAGTTATTTTAATGGTATATGATATCAGTTATTTACCTTTCCATGTTAATTTAATCTTATTGATTCATTATTTATTCTATTTTACTTACCCTTACTAAGCATTTGAGCTCACCCTTATCATGTTTCCTTTCCACAAGTTATGAAGAATAAATCTTTGAATAAGCATTCAAGGATGAAATTTATTTTATTTTTATGTATATTGTTTGTATTTCCTATTTACCAATGCATTATGGGTATCATATATGTAATATGGCCTTCCAATACTACAAAACTGATTGGTCCTTTGGGATTTGATTCCTTATAATCATACCAATGTAATAAGATAATGCATCGGATCTAGTCTTCTGGGGTAGAGGCGTTACATTTCATGTAGACACCTCTCACACTCTAGAAAAATCTCATTGAGTTGAATATTTTTGAGGTTAAGAGAAAAAAAGATATACTCTTCCCATGATTCCTCCATTATTTATTATTCCCATTCGATATCAGTTTTGATATATTCTAGGTTATGGTGAACCAAGGGTAGGGAGTTGATCCGGGTCGTTAGGTATTTTTCAGATGCTAAAGGTTGTTGTAGAATTCAATCCATATTCTGCCCTGAGTCAACTTCTCCCAGTATTCCCACACTACTGAGAGGAATTTTTGTTGATGTGGACACTATTTGCAGATGAAGAAACACCCTCCACCATTGTGTTTAGACTTAAGATTAATGAGAAGAGGAGAATGGTCTGACAACACATGAACATTATGGATGACCTATGCATTAGGAAAGGATGTTATGGATTGAATATTGGAAAGGAAAAAATCCAAACTACACTATGTTTTCTAGTTCCCTCTCTATTTTCTACACCAAGTGTACTTATCACCAAAAAATTCCAATTCAAGAAGACCATCCTGAGTAGAGAAGGTTGAGAAGTCGATCCTATCCCTGCGAGGAATGGAGTTTCCTCCCTTCTTCTTTGAAGTATCCATAATAGTGTTGAATTCACCTCCCACCATCCAAGATGATCTTCCCAGGTTAAAGGATTCAAGATCCCTCCATAGTTGATCTCTTATACTAGCCTCACACTTGGCATAGACAAAGTAAAAGAAACAGACCACATTATCAGACTCAATTCTAACCAAGACATACTGATCAGAGATATCCATTTTTCCCACAAAGTTGGAGGAATTATAGAAAATCCATATGTGGTGATTTATGGGCTCTCCATTCATGAAGTTATATATACCAATCCTTTTATAAAACTCCTCAATCTTGTAGGAACATTGTTTTGGTTCCAAAACCACAATTAAATCAACATTATTATTGGATATCTCATTGGAGAGGAAGTTCGTATTTACCTGATCTTCTAGGACACAAGCATTCCAAATGATAAGAAAGATCATTGAGTAAGAGTACACCTAGAACTGGACCCTAGAACTAGAATCCTTTTAGATCAAGAGATGGAATAAGAAGACATTTTCTTAGTGAGAGATCTGGTATACACTCCTGAAGATGGAGTAACTGGGATGAGAGGAGTCTGAGGATCTTACACCAGTGGTTGAGAGACCACCTGAATGACTCCCTGGACCGAAGGGGGAAGATAATTGTTGTCCTGTATATGAAATAATACACTGTATTTATTTGAAAGAAAAACTAGGGAGCTTGTAAATGAACCAAGGTCCTAAGGGATAGGATAGCCTTATAGAGATTCAGAATAGGAAACCTCATCCTTGCATGGAAAGAGTATTTTAATGGAGGTGTGATAACCATAGAATGTGAAAGATTCGTGAGGTAGGTGATGAGGGCCATGCATGGAGAATCCAAGGGATAAATCTCTACTTGATTCAATACTGGAGATAGATAATGGAATTTCAATGGTGGAATTGAGAAATCAACACTTTCCTCACCAATTGTCAAGGCCACACATTCAGATGAATGAGCTCTTCCCTTTGTCGAATATAGATATTCTTCTCTAATTGAGGGATACTACTGACATGATGAAGTTTCCATTTCCTCTTTAAATAAACCATTTATGGGGGAGTATTTCTTATTATCATCATATGGATCATGGACATATCTACTTTCAACATGGGGGTTGGGTTTTTATATATCATAAACACTCTTTCCCTTATTTAACTTCATTTCTAGATCTCTACGCTCTCTCTATCATCTTTGTTTTATTTATTTAAAAAGGAGAATTTGGTTTTTCGAATTTCTTCTTTTCAAATATTTTGATTTCCACTTTTTCTATTTTGATTTCAAACTCGTTTAAATTAAATATTGAGCTTCATTTAAAAATATTTATCTATTTCTTTTTCAAATCTTATTTTTAGGTTCTTTTAAATATTGAGTTTAAATCTTATCTTTTTCTTTGAATAGTTGTAATTATTTTTGAATTTATCTTGAATATATTTAAATGCATTTGTCTTTTCCATTCCCATATTTTCTTTTTGAAAATCATGAAGGGGGAGAAGTTTTTCAAGTATCAAAGGGGGTTAAATTATTGATTATATCTTACAAATTGGGAGAATTTTGTCATATATCTTGTTTAGGGGGGATTCATTTTTTCAAAAAGTAGGATGTACCTATGGTTTAATTTTTTTTAGTTTATTTATTGAGAATAATTGATATCATATTAGAAATATCTTTAATACATTGTTATATGATTAAATAATGATTTAATCTTGATACATATTTTTATATTAAGTATTTGTGATCATAAAAATTGGTAGATTGTTGTATCCACCTCTCTTATGGTATTTTAATGATAAAAAACACTCAATTGTTTATCTAATCATTTCATTTAAGTGTTTTTATTTTTTATGTTTCATATCAAGTTGTGGTTTTATGACGTAATAAAAAGATATTTAAGGAATCAAAATGACTATTAGAAGGACATTGGAGATATATTAAAGTTTTAATGGATGTGATGACATTATGGAATGAATATACTAGGGATTATTGAAGAATTTTAAGGAATATTGAAGGAACAAAGTGGAGTTTGGGAAACTGCAGGTAGCACCGACTCACTGGTGTAGGGCACTGGTCAACCAATGACATGTGGATAGAGCCAACTAAGTAAGAGTCCACCATATACCTAGTGGAAGAGAACCAGCTAGCCGCTGGAAATTCCAAAATAGCAGAAACTCTTCCAGTTCCATTGACAATCGGGCGGAGGAGCACTGACTACCCAGTGGAAGAATTACATAAGTAGTGATCTCTAAGATCCTCACAGGATAGCTGGTGGGATCGTCCGACTAGCTGGTGGAGACGATCCAGAAAGTAAAGGTTCTTTATTTTAGTGGACCCCACAACTCTTAAATGAATTTTAATGATGTTTAATGAATAAGAAAAATTATATCATGTTATTGTCTCCTTTTGAGGCTATAAATAGAGTAACTTATAGGCTATCTCAATAATGGTGGATTGAACAAAAAAATTGGAGCATGCTGATGATGAATCAAAGTGACCATCTCCATCAATATCAAAGCCTTCTTTCAAGATCCAATTCCAATTATCAATATCTTAGTCTCTAATATACATTTAATATCTACTGATCCTATCAATTATACTATTCATATTGATAGATTGGGGAGTGTCCTTGTAATGAATTTTCATCAAGAATTTTTTTTTCTCATCATTGCCACTTATAAAAGGGTGATCAAGTCCACAAAGTGAGGGGTGGGTGCTTACTATCGTTAAAGTAAGGGATATGAGTTTCTTGGAACAACTATTAAAAAGAAAGGGTGGAACTAGTTACTTGATCTCCATTAAAATTAAGGGAGAAATATAAAGACTTCTCAACCCGAGGGGAGGAGATATAGGGGCTCACAGTGATATATTTCCAAACTCCTTTATCAAATCACTCTCTCTCTCCCTCCTTTATTTATTTCCTCATTGAATTATCATTTAATTATCCCATGATCAATTTCATCATCACTTATTTTATATTTACAGACACTTGAATCAAATTATATTGATACACCTTTTATTATAACTTTACACTTATAAAATCAAAGTTACTAATTAATTTTATTAAGTTGTTTTTATATTTGATATACTTAATTAATCAAATTGTGTTTCCCATAACTTTATTACACTGTACTTAATCAATAAAATAAAAGATATCACATATTTTGATTAACTAAGATTGTTTTTTTGAATAATTATTTAATCCTTTAATTTCTAATATGCTTATGTTAATATTTTTATTATCACTATTTAGTTATTTTAATTTTTAAAGATAATTCAAACCCCTCTTTCCATTTTATCCTACCCTGACCAAAATTTGGTATCAAAGTTAATTTTTGTGTTTTTTTCAAAATATAATTGTTTTCAGAAATTGTTTTCTATTTAAATATCTTAATCGATTTAAATGTTCGATCTTTTTAAAATTGTATATTTTTCAAACACCCATGGTGCTCCTGAAGGTAAATTCTATGGGTTGTACATGCTATTTTTATAGTTCTAATTATAATTATTGGAATACATGTAATTCAAATTTTCTTAGAAGTATTGGTTATCCAGTATGAAAATTTTTTATACATGGTTATATTCCTACTAGTGAAAAAGAAGAAAAATGGAGAGATGATGATATTTCTTATTTTGAATTAGATAATAAATTTGTGAATTCCTTGCATTTTGGATTATACAAAAATGAGTTTTATTGTATATCTACTTGAAAAAAATCTCATGAAATATGGAAACTCTTGTAAGCAACTCATGAAGAAATGAATAAAGTTAAAGATACCATATTTTACATGCATATACAAGATTTTTAAAGTTTTATCATGAATCCTAATGAATCTATTACTGAAATTTTTAAGTGTTCTACTGATTTTTCAATGGTCAAAAATCTCTTAGTGATTATTTTTCTATAGAAACTTTTTTGAAGAATATTCTTTAGTAATTACCAATAAATTAGAAACCTAAAGTGATGATACTCTATGAATAAAAAGACATAAAAAACATATCGATTGAGAAGCTTATTGAATTTCTCATGACCTATAAGATAACCATGTAGCGTCAATTTTAAAAAGAAACTAAATAATAAAAGGAAGAAAATAAGACAAAATAAATTTTTCTTTCAAATATACTGATGATAATGAACCATTCAATGATGATACTGATATTTAAATATTGAAAAAGTTATTGAATAAAATAAAAATAAAAAATAAATCCTTCTTCCATGCTGAAAATAAAAATAAAAATTGGAGAATTGGAAGTTACATACTACAAATACAAAAAAAATCCATATCAGGCTAGAGTTATATATGTTCAAAATAAAGATGAAAAAGAAGAAAGAAAGTAAAAAATATTTTAAGGTTTCAACTTGGAGTTCTTGTGATGAATCCCTCGACTTAACTTCCTTAACTTTTTCAAGTGACACTAGTTCTAGATGCCTCATGGCTCACCTTGAGGTAAATGATAAGGCCAATTATCCTACTTCTTATAACTCCACCTCTTTTTCACCTTATTTTTCTTCCTCTTCTTATTTATATTCCAGTCAACTAAATGAAATTATGAGTTTCTATAAATAACTCATTTCTAAATAAAAATAACTTATAAAGAAATACAAATAAGTTCTTAATGAAAAAGATAAACTTTTTAATGAAAGGCAGATTATCACTAAAGGAAAAGAGCTTAAAATTTCTCTCGCTCAATTCAACTATGGTGATAAATATTTAGATATATTTTTGGAATCTTAATGTTTTGTTAAAATTAATTATTGAATTGTTTTTCCAAATTCAAATATTTTTTCTCAATTTTTTTTTGTAAAGGGATGTTCCCAAAACAAATTTTGCAATTACTGTAATAAATTTGGGCATATTTTTTACTAGTTTGATTAAAAAAATGAAATATACAGGATACCTAAATCTATTAATATTTATTTCCATATTTATAATAAAAACATTTATACTAAAAAAGTTCGGGCACTTAAGTCTCTTTTAACTAACATTATCAGACCCAAAATTTGGGTACCAAAAGGTAATCACATTTGAGATTTTTTAGGTATATGCTACTGATACTTACTAAAATATCATATGGTGGCTTATCATCAATTGTATCAATAAACTCTAAAGTTTTTTAGATGATTAATCAAGCTTAATTTTGATTCATTTCTATTTTTATTTTTATAATTGGTTGATGAGTACTAACTATTTTATATAGAAGGAGTAATCTAAAAATGATTCTATTTCTTATCCATATTTATTAAATATTCTATATTCTATACTTATTTCATTTGTTTATAGTTTATTCATAAGATTATAATATTTTTTATGAGCATAGAGCATGTGATTTTTTATAATATCATTTGTGTTATTAAATTTAATCACTAAGAATATAGTTGAAAGTATTACCTAATATTTTAAACAATATCATGAATCCTCTTTTTAAATGTTTTACTTTGGGGGAGTTCACCTTTTCCAAAAATTTTCATCATCCTTTTTTTAAATTTGATAGTGTTTTTCATTGGAGTTTTTTAATTTTCATCTTGAAACTTTTTGAAAATATTTTTAATTATCTTGAATTCATTGATATATCATTAAATGTTTCTATTAAAATCATTGATATTATTATTAATTTTACTCTCACTTGTGGAAAAGTTTCCATTTCCTATTTAAATACACCATTTTAGGGGGAGAATTGCTTATTATCATCCAACGAGGTTTGGATGGATCTACTTTCAACATGGGGTTTAGGTTTTTATATGTTGTAAATAATCTTTCCCTTCTTGAACTTCATATATAGATCACCCCCTCTCATCTATGTTTTAATTATTTTAAAATGATAAGTTGATTTTTAAAATTTATTGTTTTTAAATATTTTTATTTCCTCATTTTCTCTTTTGATTTATAACTATTTTAAATTAAATCTTGAGCTACATTTAAAAATATTTATTTATTTAATTTTCAAATATCCTTTTAAATTTATTTTAAAACTTTAATTTAAATCTTATCCTTTTCTTTGAATATATGTAATTATTTTTGAAGTTATCTTGAATATCTTTAAATATACTTGTTTTTTACCTCCCCTTATTTTATTTTTGATAATCACAAAGTGGGAGAAGTTTGTCAAGTATTAAACGGGGAGAAATTATTGAATATATCTTACAATTTAGGAGAAGTTTTTCATATATCTTGTTTAGGGGTAGAAAAATGTTTCATTTTTTTAAAAATGAGTATATGATTATGGTTTAGTTGTGTTAGGTTTATTTCTTGAGAATATTGGATATTATATTAGACATATCATGAATATATTATTAGATGATTCACTCTTGATATATCTTTTTTATGTTAAGTGTTTGTGATCATAAAAAATGGGAATATTTTTATGCATCTCTCTATTATGGTGTTTTCATGACCAAAAACTCTCAATTGTTTATCTAATCATTTCATTTAAGTGAGTATCAGTGTTTATGTTGCATATCAAGTAATGGTTTTGTGATGGAATGAAAAGGAATTGAAGGATCCTTCTTAAAGGGATCAAAACAACCATTGGAAGAAAATTTAAGATCTATTTAAAAATTTATGGATATACTAATATCATGGAAGCAAGATACCAAAAATTATTGAAGAATTTGAAGGAATATTGAAGGGATAAAGTAGAGTTTGATCAACTACAGGTAACACCGATTAGCTGATATAGATCCACCCAAGTAACAAGAGTCCACAGACTACCTGGTAGAGAAGCATCGTCCAACCGATGGACAACTAGAATAACAACAAAACTGACCAACTACCTGGTGTAGAAATTCCAAAATTAGTGATCTATAAGAGTCTCATTGGCTAGCTGGTAGGATCTTCTGGCTAGGCAGTTGAGTCGATCCAGCAAGTCAAGGTTCTTTATTTTGGTGGATCCCATAACTCTTAAATTCTGTTATACGATGCTTGATGACTATAAATAATTATAAAATTCTCATAACTCCTTTAGAGGATATAAATAGAGGTCCTTAGAGTCTCACTTAATAATAATGGATTGAACAACAGATTAGAGTGTTCCAATGATGAATTAAGGTGATCATATCCATCAATCTCAAATCCTTATTTCAATAGCCAATTTCAATTCCCAGTCTCTTAGTCTCTCATATACATTTCCTCTTTATCCCTTCTTTTAATTGTACTATCCATCTTGAGATATTAGAGAGTGACTTTTTAATAGATTTTCATCAAGAAAATATCTCTCTTCTCACCACCACTTTTATAAGGGTTCTCACAACCACAAAGTGAGGGGAATGTTCTTACTACCATTAAAGTATGGGGGATTGGTTTCTTGAAACAATAATGAAAATTCAGGGGAGGAACTGGTTACTCGATCACCCTTAAAATCAAGAGAGAAATACAAAACCTCTCAACTCAAGGGGAGGAGACATAGGGGTTTACACCGAGCTATTTCTGAACTCCTTTATCAATTATCCTTATCTCTCCTTTATTTATTATCACATTACATCATCATTTAATTATCACATGTTCAATTTCATTATCACTTATTTTATATTCACAAATACATTAATCAAATTATATCTACACACCTTTTATTATAACATCATGATTACACAATCAAAGTTGTCAATTAATTTGATTAAGTCATTTTTATATTCAATACACTTAATTAATCAAATTATGATACCCATAACTTTATCACACTATAATTACTTGATCAAATCAAAGATATCTCACATTTATATTAATTAAGATTGCTTTGTTTGAATCGATACTTAATCTTTTAATTTCCACCATGCTTTCTTATGTTAATCTTATTATTATCTTTATTTAGTTCTTTTAATTTTAAAGGCAATTCACCCTTGTTTTTTCCATTTAATCCCACTATAACCTATAGTTTACTATGTCACACTTTAAATATGTGATCTTACTTGACATATATATTTTTAGATTATACATTATACATGGTTATCTTGTTGGTTTTTGGTGTTGTTTCCCATATTATTATTTTTCATATAGTTTATCTTATTATACATTTACTACAGGTTTTTGTTGATGAATTATGTTATATGGATTCATGATTAGTGATTACTATATATACATACCTATTTTTAATTATCATTGAGCATGTAGGAAGTGGTATATTGTTGTTATAAAGTGTATAAGCAGATAATCTAAGTATTGGTGGACAAGCTGTCAAATATGGGATGGGCTCACAGTGACTCAAATTATTATACACCTTTCCCCTTTTCTTGAAGGGAAGATATTAATGGTTACCTAACTATGTATACACTATTACATTTCCCATGGGATGGGTATTATACCCTAAATATGTTTCTCTATCTCTGTATGAACACTAAGTGTCTTGACTGGAGCCACCATATGGATCCCAATCTATGCTCGAAATTGGTATACACAAGTTTGGACCATCCTAGTATAGGGAGAAATTTATTATAGTTGTTACCTAGTTTATAATTTACAAAAATTTGTTTTCTTATTCAACCACACTATAATGTTACCATATGGACTTGGATTTATGATAGACAAGTTGGGGTTGGGTGGTGACTTCCAACTGAGTATGATATACACACACCCCACACATGTCCTCCCAGGATGCATGTAGATCCTTTTTTATGTGATCCATGAAATGGTAAGGCACAAAAGCATGGGAGTTTATAATACATAGGTTCTAGATTCAGGTTATATTCTTTTGGATCTTTTGATAGAAAATCCAGGCTAGGACAACATTGGTTTTACCTAATTTCATATTAGAAATATTGCATATGAAATTTATCTTTACATGATTTAGTGTCATTTTGGATAAATTTCTTTATGTACTTATTTAATGTGTTCTATTATGTCTATTTGATGTCTTATATGGGTGTTTAGGTATTAAATTTTTTTAGAGTTTCAGTTATAAAGAGTTTCCTGAATTTATATTACTGTACAATTACAATAAGTATTCCCAATGTACAAGAACCCTAACAGATGGATTTATGTTTTTCATTTGTCTTGTGTCTATAAAGGTAATGAAGTATTTTTATAATGAACATTAAACAACCCAAATTATATTCAAATAGGGAAAATTATCTCCCAATTTACATTATTTATCCCTTTCTGTTTATATTATCCTCTAGTGATTGAGAGGTGCACCTGAAGTGCTGCAGCATCCTGATTCGAGAACTATTTTGGTATCTATGTCACAATCATTAAAAAATGGTATTTAACACATTAAGGGATAGTGGGATTGAGAGTAGTGAGAATATGGGATTGTGGGGACTTAGGAAATAAACTATAAATTGGAATAGAAACTATGATTATAGTGGAAGTTTGAGTTTCTAGGGGTGGTATTTGTTCAATTTTTATTTTCCCCTTGAGTCAGTACTAGTCCTTAAAGTATCATGCATCATGAGTAGACATCTATAGGTTGAAACAAGTATGATAACATGGTATTATATCTGCTTTATTTTTACTTTTTTAATTAATTGCAGGAATCAAAACATAAATAATAAATAAATAGAGAATTATTTAGTTATACTAATGTTGTTTACTCTAGTGGTTAATGTTTGAAAATCAACATTTTTTAAAGTATTGAGATAGATTTGTTTTGGGATAATATCATAAGTTATAACTTTTTTTTATTAAATTTAAATTAATAAATGTTTTATGAATATAATATTTCTGATTTATCACTTTCTCAATATCACAACTTATAGATTTAAGTTTAGAATGTATTTTTGTATGATTTTTTAAAAATATGTCACACTTACTAATCAAGTGAATTGGAATAAGGTTTTTACTTAAAAAATTCTAGACTTTGAATATATATGTATTGTTTGAATATATACTTGTTTTTTAAATTAATGTAGTAATATTTAAGGATTTACTCATCCAAGTTTCTTTTTATAAATGATTGCATGTTATTATATCTTATATCAACATTAATAAACCTTTTCTTTGTTTATTTTAATTAATATCACACCTTAATGATAGTGTTTTTTAGTAACAGTTATTTCTATTATATTATGATAAATGGAAAGGATTTATTAAATTTTTGACTTTGAAAAATGGTTTTGGATTCTTACAGGAATGTATATAAGGTTTTAGGCAATGCAAGTAATTTTTTTGTTTGTTTTATACTTCCACAAATGTTTTTTTTGTGTTATTATTAATTGTTACACTAAATATTCAAGGTTAATTTTGGGTTATTTAGTTCCTTTTTGTTCTTTAAATAATTTAAAATAAGTTATTTATAAGATTAAAATAGCTTTGTTTTCTATTATATTTAACTCTCATGAATTCTCTTATCCACACTAGGATTTCAACCCCTTTCAATGGTGTGATCAACTCTTAGTTTTTTATCTTCCTCTCACTCTCATGCAATGATGTTTTTATTGTGTTTTTTTGATGTATTTTTAGTTTGATATCCCTGAGGGTTTTTTTACTATTCATCTCCTCTTTATCCCCTCCCCACTTTGTGGTGTGCCTTGTCAATTTTAGAGAAATAATCTTTGATCACCCTGTCTCGTTCCTTTTTTGGAGGAATTATCTTAATGGAGGTCTCAGTGTTGGATCATTTTAGGCATCATACCTAGTGGCGCATTCAGGATATGGTGGTGTTCCTTCCAACCTAAATGGGTGTTGGACTTTACCAGTTGACATGGCGATAACCAGCTTCTTCAACGAGCTTGATAAATTTTTGAGAGTGGAGTGGGGGTATGAGTTCAAATTTTTTATTCCCTTTCAACAGGTTTTGTATCTCATGATTTGGGTTACTAGCTTTGGTTTTATTTTTTCATTTGTTCATTTTCTAGTTTTCTTCTGCTGTGTGTGTCAACATGTGGTTTCTTCTACTAGTTTGTATCCTATATATGAACTCCTCTTCTACCCTTTACTCCTTATGAATTTTGGCGTTTTCATATTAAATTTCCATATTTTATAATCTTACATTTATGATTTTATTAATCATACATGAAAAATTATATTGCAATTTGTTATTCTGCTCATTTTAGGTTTGTTAGGATTCTTCTTATTTGTTGGACTGACCAACTACCATGTGGGACACATTGATTTGGGTCATTATTCTTAGCCTATTTGGTTTCCTTCTTCCCATGGATTTCAATTCAGTAATCCGGCGTGACTTTATTCCTGGTCTTCGATTATGCTTGCTACCCATTTTTGTGTGTCCTCCACCTGTACAATCTTTCTTGAGGGTTCTAATTCATTTATGTTCAACATGGATTTATGATGTCTACTAGTTGGTTGGGCCATTTTGAGGCCATGTGCTCTATTAGGGGAATTCATCACCCCTGCAGAGGTGTCCTTATATGGCGACTTAGACATTCAATTTGGTACTCCTCTTTCAGTTGTGCTCCCATTTCTCCTTTGGTGAAACCCTACACATGGAGAGAAATTTTTCTTTTATAAAACTCCTATTATAATCTTGTCATCTCCCCATTGTTGCTTTTGGTTCACCAATTATACTGGAGTTTGTGAGGACAATCCTTCCTTGGTGAAGTTGTGTGGCTAAATTCAACAAACTAAGAAGAACTAGAAAGTTCTTGCTATGAGACACAGAATAATGGGACTCTTTTCATACCTTAGAGCCTAGACCTATAAAATCAATAAACAATAAGAGACTAAGACCCCCAAATATAATTAAATCTATCTAGGTTTATAATTTCTTCTCCCATTTTTTATTTTATTCTAAAGAGGTTTCTTGAAGTTCATTTCTTGTATTTTATTCATCTTCTATAGTACAATTTATCTTGTAAATGATATTTCTTTTGAGACAAATAAAATGCATACATGTGTGGGTGGTGTTATTTTCATGCATGTAGGCCCCAAATGGACTGAAGAACATTAAATCCTATGTTCATTCTTTACTGATTTCTTAATTTTTCATATTGAATGTTTTGTTTCTATAAAATTATAATTTTATAAAAAAATACCCAAATTGGTACTTTAGAGTTCATGTGGAATATTCCAAAGGCAACAAAACTTCCCCTATAAATTGGTATCAGAGACTAATTAGGTTTACCTTTTGTTTTTGAATCTGTTTCTTGTTTCAATTAAGTTTATGTTTTAATTTCACTTTCCAATCTCATCTCAATTAACCTTTTCTATCTTATGTTTTCAATTGAAATCAATGAAACCTCAAACATCATTCAAATTAAAATACCTAATTGTATACTCATGCATATCCATTTATCTTTTCCATTTATTGGGGGTGTACACTTTTGTTGTCCCAAACAAATCAACATCTAATCCTTTAGATAAACATGACAAAAACTAGGTTTGAAATCGAAAAATTTGATGGTAATAATGATTTAAATTTATGGATAATTAAGATAATAGGCCTTCTTTGTCACACCCCAACCAATTATTAGTTTTAATTTAATTATCTTGGGGTCTCACTTTTGATATGTGGTTTGAACCGGTTCTTTTTTTAAAATAAATTGGGATCTTGTATGGGTGCGCAACTATACACACGACTGTGCATGCGTTTTTACGTGGTGTCTGAACTCACAATTATTTTTCAATTGGTTTTATTATTTTAGTTTTATTATTAATATTATGATTATTTAATTTAGCGTTTCAGTTAGGTTGTTATTATTATTATTATTTTAGTTGATACTTTAATTTCGTCATTTTTTCTTAATTTTGGTTTTATTATTTTTAGTTTTAATTTATAAATAAAATTTGTTTCTATTAATTATATTTTTTTGTATTATTTTATATTGTTTTTATTTTATTATTATTATTATTATTATTATTATTTTTCTCCATTTTTCTCTCCCTCTTTTTTTTCTTCTCTTTTTTTTCTTCTCCCACTCTCTTGTGCTCCACCCTTCCCCGCGTGGACCCCCCTCCCCTCCTAACCCTACCCGACCCACAAGCCCACCCCTCCCCTTGCCTTCCTCCCCTGGGGTAGAGCATCGCGAACTCTTACTCATTCCGATCCTCGAGTAACCAGGGGTAGTACGAGATTTAGGTTTTGGATTTGCTCTGTATGTATGGGGGATGAAAATAGAAATAAACTGGTACTGTGCACGACCTCACATGGAGTAGCGACCCATGTGATGTCTGAGAATATGGTTCGACACTCCTAGTGGTTGGTGCTTGCCTAGGGCATGATCTGCTAAACTATGTAGCCGGGTTAGACATGACCACTAGTCCTCCGTCTAGGTGCTTTAATGTTTGTGATGTCCTGATTTAGTTTTGGGTTCGTACAAATGTTTTTTTAAGGAAAACGAACTTTGGAGTTGCTCTTATTTTATTTTGGTGTGTGTTTGGCATGATTCTTGGGGTGTGTTTCTTTTAAACCTTGTTTCTAGAAGTCGGCGTTTGATTTGTCGAAGATGAATTTATAAAAGAACATCTTGGGTTATTTTAAATTGAAGTGAGTTATTTTGGAAATGGGAATCATTTTTAAAACATTTCTTGAATTTTTGAAATGGTTTGGAAAGAAAGTATTTTCAGAATATTGGGAATGTTTTGTTTTGAAAGCGGAAGAGCCTTATTTAGTCCAGTGGTATTCCTAGGGGTGCTCGCATGTGCATGTGGAAGTGATTAATGGATAGTTTGTGGATCATGTGGATGGGTGCCTGAGTGGCATAAAGATGCATATTTGTGAGGCATCATGGAATATAAGTGGTGAGTGATTGATTTTTAAGGCTGCTTCTTGTTTCCTGAAAAATGGGATTTTCTCTAAAATGGGTTTTTGTGCTTAAATGGTTTTTGAAATTGGAAAATGGTTTTGTGTTCGGTATATGGAAGTTTTTTTTGTGATGTGTTTGGATTTATGGAAGGCTATTTTGTGTTTCTTTTTTGGGATATTCCCCCTAGAAATGTCCCATGGGTTTCCAGCAGGTCTCTCAGTTCTTGGCTCAGCCCAGACTCCCAGTGGAGTGGTAGAGTTGGGTTCTTCTTGGTTGTGTCAACCTTTTATAGATGTTGATGTCGAGTGAGTATTGTTGAATGCTTTGTAAAGTTGGGAGTGTCTTTAGTTTTTGAGTAACTATGAATTTTGTGTGGGTGTAAGTTGTCTCGAGTGTGTTTGGAGGAGCAGGACTAGACCAATAAATAGTTATCATCTCGTTTCTCTATGAATGAGGATGTCTTGAGTGATCCTAAAGACTACCTTCATCTTGAGGTTTCACCTAAATAAGTGAAGGTGAGGGAAAGTGGTTGATCTCGTAGGTGCTCAACTAGTCAACAGGTGGCGAAGGAGGTGTATTGACCTTTCTGATGAGCTAGTTTCATATTCCCCAGGGGTTGTGTGGAACAATCAGTTTAATGTTTGTAATAGTTTTTGGCCTTTCTCATATTGTGGTAAGTGAAGTTTTCTCATCCGATGAGGAGTGTGAGCCAATAGGACTTGTTCTTAGAGTTCTCCTTCTGACAGTTTGTGTCATGCATTTGACAGACCGCTCAATCTCTTGTCTCCAGTGTGGCCAGACAGACAATCTAAGTCATACGCTGTAGATCTCAATTGGTATATTGATGGAGTGGCCGCTTGGGACATGAGGAGAAGTATGTAGGTTTCTTTTCCAGTGGATGAAGTTCTAGTCAGAGGTGGTCAACTTATGAATACGAGGCATTTGATGCTTCAAACATCAGGGCCCCAACCATAGGTCTTAGGGTGAAGCTTGCGCGCAGTCAAAACTCATTGGATGTGGTGCGAGTTTGGTCCGACTTAAGTTCACAGTGATGGATGGGGACAACTTAAATTTTCATATTGCAGTATCGCCTCCGAAGGATTCATTTTTTGTTGTGATGGGTATGAAGGCCGTGTATCCTTGTTTTAGTCTTAGTTTATGGGAGTTCCTCTTGGGCCTTAAAGAGGTTAGGAAAATCCGTATTCTTGTAAAGCCAGTAGGTGTGCTATGTGAACCTTCTTGCGGTCGGTTATGGTTCAAAATCATACTCATTTTAGAGATTCTCATGTGTTGGGGGATTAAAGCACTCCTGTCCAGTTTGTCGTGAGGTTAGGGGTTTCTGCTATCAAAACCATCTCATGAAGGGGAGTGTTTTCCATTGTAGGAATAATCAGTGCAGGTCAGACCATGTTGGTGGGTTAGCGATGAAGGGTTCAATTAGTATTGCTTAAAGTAAACTGGGAATGCCCGCGCGGGTTCCATGGTGTTAGGAAATTTTAAAATGGTGGGGAGACCCAGTGCCGGTCTCACTGATGTCCCCTCTTGTGTTGGTTAAATGTAGGGAACTGTGAGGGTCAATATAGAGTTAGAGGTTGTATGGGTTTGTGAGTTGTTTTGGGTTAGATAACTAATGTTTGATAACAATCCTAATATGATGGGGAGACCACCATAGAAAGAACTTGAAAAAAAAACTCTGTTTTGAGAGTGCGCTTGGCAGGGCAACCCCTTTACTTATTCTCTACCCGACCTCGACCATGATAATTGGTTAGCTCAGATAGTAGGTCGCTTGACGAGTGTTCTTAGAGGTCTCGAGTGGACCGGGTGATACCTAAGTTAGGGGTCGGGGTGTTCCATGTTTTAGTTCTACTTGTGGTGAATTCCTTGTTGCTGGTTGTTCTTCTTGGTGATTCTGGTTTTGAGATTTTTAGATTTTTAGGTCATGGGAATTTTGAATGCTCGGTCTTCGGGTGATTGAGGTTTTGTTTAAAGTGTCTTTGCGGTCTTTCTTGGAATCTTGGATGGGTCAAGTATTTTGGGACTTTTTGGGGGCAGAATATGTCATGGTGGGAAGAATTGTCACACCCCGAACAATGCTTAGTTTTAATTTAATTATCTTGGGGTCTCACTTTTGAGATGCGGTTTGAACCAGTTATTTTTTTAAAAGAAATTAAGATCTTGTATGGGTGTGCAACCGTGCATGCATTTGTGCGCGGTGTCCGGACTCGCAATTATTTTTCAACTGGTTTTATTATTTTAGTTTTATTATTAATATTATGATTATTTAAGTTAGTGTTTCAATTAGGTTGTTATTATTATTATTATTTCAGTTGATACTTTAATTTGGTCATTTTTTCTTTATTTTGGTTTTATTATTTTTAGTTTCAATCTAGAATTAAAATTTGTTTCTATTAATTAGAATTTTTTTTATAATTTTATTTGTATTTTATTTTATTTTGTATTTTATTTTATTTTATTATTATTATTTTTCTCCATTTCTCTCCCTCTTTTCTTTTTTTCTTCTCTCTTTTTTTCTTCCCCATCTCTCTTGCTCTTCACCCTTCCTTGCGCAGACCCCCTATCCCCTCCTAACCCTACCCTTGATGCAAGCCCGCCCCTCCCTTTTTCTTCCTCCCTCGGTGCAAACCACCCCTCCCCTTTACTCCTCCTTGCCGGACTGACTACCACCGGACTATACCGCTGCCCGACCGGCCTCCTCCGATGCACCGAAACCCTCGTGTGCAACACCTCTCCCATTTAGGTTCATCACCGCTGCACAACCCCCCCCCCCCCCAGCTCAAAACCCTCCTCGTCAGCATCCAGCTGGTCCGGCGCACCCCCCTCCTTAGCTCGAACAAAGACCCTAAAACCCCTCCTTTAGTCGCACACCCATTGTTTGTCCAGCCGGAGTTCCGACAACATCCTTTTTCCAGCAAGGCTCAATTCCATCACCCCCATCTTACTCGTCCGACTTCCTGCACCCTCACCACAGGGGAATTTTACTTCAGTTGGTTGTTTCATCTATTGTTAGTATATCAAGTTAGGGTTTAGTGTCAATTTTGGCTTGGTTTTGATATTTTCTATTCAAATTCTGGTTTTTAGGGTATTTTTGTGTTTGATTGTGGTTCTTTTGGCATGTAGTGGGAGTTTCAAACCAATTTTCAAAGTCGGTCTACACCGAGGTAGGTGATTCTATATATAATCATTATTTGATGAATTATTTTGTGAGTTTAATTAATTCATCCTATTTATTTATTAGTTTGGGTGATTTGAATTTGGTTATTTTTTAGATTTGATATACTTTTTACATGTTAGTAGCACGTGGTTCAATATGTGTACAATTTTCGATGAAAAGCCATGTTGAGTTGTTGAGTTTTTTTATATAAATTGTGCAGTTTGAGTTTTAGTGTTACGTCATGGTGCACTTGGTTTTAGAAAGGATGTTTTGAGTGTGTTATTGGTGTAAACCTTTGATGTGATATTTCAAATGTTTTATACATTTTTTAAGTGTTTAATTCCTTTATTAAATTATATGTATAGTGATTGGTCCCTTCCTTGGGGGTTTGAGTCATCGACAGTAAGGACCTATGTATATACATATACATGAAAATGTATATGCATGTAGGTGAAGCGGTCTCGGGTTTCCCTTATCAAAAGATGCGTGTTTTGAGGTAGGTCCCTTATTCTATTCCTTCAATTTTAATTCCATAAATGCTTTAGTGATTTAAAAAGTGTTTTCAAAATTAAATAGTATATATGTGCTATGAAAAGTGTTAGCGATGCTTAGCATTGGACATCCCTTTATATTTGATGGTTTAATTTTACGATTTAAAATATGTATCCTTCTTTTAGATATGTTTTCTAGCTTGACACACTGAATGCTTAGAATTGTTTTTGAAAAATGGTTCTTCATTCTCTATGCATAATTTATAAAGTTTCCAATGTGTGTTTTTCATGTTGATATATGATCCCGACCACGCTTGGAAAATGTAATACCCCTTTTATGCTAAATTAGTTTTGAAATGATAAATCCTTGAAGTGGTTTTTCCTAAGTGGCTAGAATGTGTGTTGTGAAGTTTGATTTTTTCATAAAGATAGATTAGTGCAAGACTTTAAAAAAAGGGAAGTTCATGTTTTGGTTAGTTTTTAAGAATGCATGAGTTTTGGAATAAATCTGGGGTTAATTGGTAATTTGACTTTCTTCAATGGTTTGATTTATTTTAAGCATGTTTTTAAAAGTGTGGTGACTTGGTTGTGAAAATGTATCTTTAAGAATATTTTTGGAACTTAAAGATATCGAGAAACATTGTTTTCTGATTGGTAATGTTCTTTGTAAATTAATGGGGTTTGTTTGGCACTTTGAAAATGGTTTAAAAAATTAGAAAACCCTTCTTGAGGCATCCCCCCTAGTTTGAGAAATGTAATGCAAGTGTTAAAATGTGATTTGTGATATGTTCCTAGTGTTGATGATTATGATTTGTGTGGCATGAAAGAGGGGTAATGTGCTTAAGGAGGGAGAACGGTGGTGAGATTTTGAATGAGTTTTGGATAAAGAAAGTGTTGTGTACATATATGTTTTCTTGATAAAAACTCACCACCACTTGAAACATAACACAATGGGAAACCTGGGTATCTAGGTGGGTGAACTAGGACTTGTGGCCTACTGGTCTGGAGGTGACTTGACCCGGTTTCACTGTAGGTTTGATGATTGCAGCACTAACTAAAAATATAAATGACTGAGGGTCGTGGTCTTCTAAGCCACATTTTCTAAGGGTCGTGGCATTCTAAGCCACATTTTCTGAGGGTTATGGTTTCTAAGCCACGTTTCACCGAGACATGAAAATCCTAGGCCCCCAACTAACACTAACTGCTTAGGGACTTCCCATGGTGCTTATGATACGATTTTTAATTCATTTGTTTTATGCTTGTTCCCTCTTTTGTGAAAACCATATTTTAATCTAAATTGGTCTCCTTTAATTTTGAAATGTTAATGCATGATCAAAACCTATTTTGAAAAGGGAAGATAAATGTTTTTCTTGGAAATGAAATCTTGTTATTTGAATTTGAAAAGAGTGAAAAACATTATTTTATTATGCCTTATTTTCAAACTAGCATGATTTGGATTTCTTATTAAAGGCAGTGGAATAAGGCATTGTTATATTTTGGCTTTCCTACTGAGCATCTCGGTACTCACACCTACTTTATCTTTTCAGTTTCAGGCTCTAGTTTTGGATCTCTCTTGCAATAAGATTGTTTCTGTGTTTGGTGGTGACCCATGAGGTCACTTGGAGGTATGTTTGACTGTCCATCCTTGTTCTATCTTCAATTGAAATCATTTAATTACCTTTCTTAGTTTATGTCGATTGTTTATATGTCTTTTCTGGGCTAAATTGTTCCCAACTACCTGATTGTGGCGCCCAACACTAGTTTCCATCCCGTGGGGATCGGGAACGCCCTTCAGGCCATGTCGCATACTGGGTCGGGTGCTGATTCAGATGATGACCCAGCCTGGTTCATGACATTCTTGTTCAGTAAGGGATAATTGGTTCTTTACATGGCTCAAAGAAATCTATTTTTACCCTGTCTGATTTTGGAAATACCTATACTATTTATTAAGACATATCTTATGATATTCTTATTAAGGCCTATAGTTATCTGATTATTTATTTAGGTCAAAAGTGCTTAAATTAGTTGCTTTTAAAAAAATTTCTTCTGATATATGGATCAAATGAGAGAAATTGTATATGGAAGATTCACTTTTTGGTATAATTTATAAGAAACATCACATGTTTACATTTAAAATGAAATATGGTGTTTCAATTAAAGATCACTTAGATGAATTCAATAAAATCATGCTTTATTTATCCAACATAAATGTGACTATTTATGATGAAGATCAAGCCATGATTCTTTTAATTTCTTTATATAATTCCTACAGCACACTAGTAGAGACAATAATTCATGTATATCTCTCTTTAACCCTAGAAGAGGTTAAATCTGACATGCTCTCCAAGGAATTACATTCTAAACCTAGAGTTAAAGGTGATTTTGAGAGTATTTTCATGAGAGGTAGGCCATAATTAAAGCAACCACAACCTTTTACACATATTATTACATGATTTTAAGCATAATTAACCATCAAATACAAACCAATTATTGTAAAGTCTAGTGTCTTTGGAAGACTTGGTACATAAAATTGAAAACATGAAACTAAAATAAAATCACCTTTTATTTTATCTCCATAATGATCTCCTAACTTCATCTGAGCTCTTACATCTTCATAGGGTAACCTGATAAATACATGAACAAAGGGATGAGCTAGAAATCCCAATAAGGGAATAAACATAGGAATAAAGCATAACACATGAGTTAGAAGGCATATGATGACATAAAAAGGCATGGTACATGAATAAACATATGGAAGAATAACATATAGAACATGGAATCATATGATCATGGAAACATAGGAATGTGATAGAAACACATAACATGACATAAACGTGAGTCAATTATAACTTCCAAGACTATATCACATTGTGGACAAAGTCCTATAATGGATTAGGTTTACTCTCCAATCCCATACATGACGTCTCATGAGACTAAACATTACCCAATGCATTGGAGCACAATCTAGGAACAAACATCATAACATGTTCATGAATATATGTGAAAAATGAATAATAAAACATAAATAATACATATAAGGGTTACCTATGGAAAGAAATGGGTATCATAATCATGTCATAAGGCATAACCAAAGGGGAATATCATAATGGTGTCCATGAAAAAATGGATTTAAATCATACATGGACATTAATAAGGTAAAATAGGCATATATAATGAAAAATTATGTCCAATTAAAATGAAATCATATAAAAAAGTGTTTAAGTAACTTTATAAATGATCCAATTTAGTGCAATTTAAGGGAAAATATTAAAGAGACTTTAAAGAGGACAAATGCATAATTTTTGTATAAAACCAGAAATGAACTAATATAATTTTTCATGATTAAATGATTTTTTTATAAAAATAATGATGGATTAAAATAGATTATTAGATGTAATTGAAATTTTTTAAGAAATTGGGAAGGTCCCTTTAATCAGGCTTTCTTATCAGGAGGAATTAAAAAGGGAACCTTTTTTTAACATGTATTTACCCATCAAAGAAGGATAAATTATTCCATATACATAATTTTAAAACATATAAACATAATTTAGAAAAATTATATAATAATAATAATTAATATATAAATTGTTATAAATATATAGAAAACATAACCCAAAGGTAATTTGGAGGTTTGGAGAGATCTCTTACCTTATGTCCAAAAGTGTTCTGCACTTGCACTTAATGTCCTAGATAATAAAATTAGATCAATCGATTAATTAATAAATAAATAAATCAATAAATTAATTAATTAATAAACTATTATATATATATTTTATTTATTATAATTTCATTATGTTCATTTATGGATATTTTTATGAGTTATAATGCTTATTTTTGTTATTTCGGGAGTGTTCGTTTCATGGTTTCATGGTTGGTTCGCTTGAGTATAATTATGGAAGTTCATGTCAAATGAAAGAAAAACTCTAAAGGTGGAATGAAATTGAATTAATATAATTCCATTTTTTTTATTTTTTCCATATATAATTTTGTTTTTAGATATTATAATGATTCATTAGATAAATTGTTAATGAAAAATGATTAGTTTATTTTGGTAGTTTTTACAACCATAAAAAACTAGCATCATTTTATTTAATATTATGTTTGTATAATGGTTACAAAACATTAAAAAAGTTATAATACACATATTTTAATCTTATTTAACCATTATAATGGTTTTATGACCAGCCATGAAGGTGGTAATGAAAAATGAAAACTCTCCCACCACGAAGATGGTGAATCGACACATCACGAACGATGTTTTTTATTTTAAAATAAAAGGATAAGAGAAGATATTTTATGATGGATATTAAATTAAAATAATAAAATTATAGTATATGTATGATTCTGTATTTATCACGAGTTTTTGGATAGGGGATGTTGGGGAAGGATAAGAAAAGAAAAGAAATTAAAAAAGAAAGAAGGAGAATTTTACCTCTTGAATATTGTCTCCTTGAGAACCTCCTTAAGGCACTTGAAATTTCTCTTTTGGTGAGACCAGAAATACTCGAACATGAAAAACAGTCTTAGTAAAGTAATTGGAAAGAATATTAGCAATCTCTAAATCTTAGAAGGTGTGAGGAGAAGGGGCGGCGAGGGGTGGTATTTATAGGGGGAGGAGAGAGGTGTTTTTGATTATTTTATTCATTATTGTATTATTTTGGCTCAAGACTTTAAATAGTGTTGATTCATGTAACTAAGTACAATAACTAGTGTATATGAGTTAAAAATAATGGTTTCTTATATCATTCATGACTCAAAAATTCATGTATTTGGCTTAAAATGTTAAATACCATAAATACCGTATTTCACTATTCACAAAAATTCAAATATTTTAGAAAAATCCCAAAAATACACTGCCACCATTTATCGGCGTGTATATTAAAAAAATGGACTCTATTTTATGAAAGTAATTTTCTAAATATGAGAAATTTAATTTTTAATTAAATCATCATTTATTAAAAAAATACTGATTTTAATATTATTATTGATTTTATGAAACTTTTGAAAAATTAATTAAGGACTCATAAAGTTATCTTATAATTATAATAAAACAAAATATTAATTTATTAATATATTTTATGAAAATAAATTTTCTTTTAAATAATTGTATTAATTATAAAATTGTAAATAAACATTTATGTTTCACAAAAATACCAACACTTAATTTATCATTTTAAAAAAATTTATTTACTTATTCCATGATATAAATATATTATATTTTTACTTATAAGATAACTAAATTTTATTTATACTTTCATAGGTGAGGTTTTTATTCTAATGTCTAGATTATTATTCATAACATTCACATTACTATTCCAATGGTCAGGTTATTATTCCAACAGTCAGATTTATAATGGTCATAAGGGTTTACTATTTTCTATAAATACCACTTATTACATTCATCAATCACTTCTATTTTCTTACAAGGTTATATATACACTCACATTTTAAATGAATATTTTATTATTAACATTATGTTTTATTTTTACATCTTTGTTCATGAGTGCGGTAATTCTAGTATATCAAGCAGATCCAAATTTTTCTATACTTATTATATTATTTTCTATTTATTGTCCCACTGTAATATTTGAAAATTTTATTAGTTTATTTTTTGAATAATGTATAATTATTCATTTATAAGATTAAATTTTTTATTGGGTTCTCTATGTGATGTATGTGCTTTATACTGCATGAAATAATTATAAGAAGGGAAATTTCCCTAATAAAATTTTGGGTCATTGCATTCTATCCCTTATAAAATTTCAACCTCGAAATTTCATTTTATATAATAAGGTGAAAAAAGTGAGGGTACTTCTCCTTTATCACTTCATCTAACTCCCATGTCGCCTCTTTGTATTTATGGTTCCTCCATAACACTTCGACCAGGTGAGTTTTCTTGTTACATAGAACTTTATCTCTATAGTCCAGGATCTTCACCGGATGCTCCTCATAAGAGAGATCATTTTACATCTATACCACCTATGAATTCAATACATATGAGGGGTCTGCTATATACTTCCTCAATAGGTATACATGGAATACATCATGTAATTGAGATATAGTTGGTGAAAGTAATTCCACAACGCTGACACAATCAAGAATCTTGAAGCGAATGATATACCTGAGACTTAGATTTCATTTCTTCCCAAATATCATGACTCACTTCCATAGAGATATGCAGAGGAATTCCATATCTCCAACCTTAAACTCTAGGTACTATTGGCGATTGTTTTCATAACTCTTTTGTTGACTTTGGGTTGCCTTGATGTGCTGATTAATGGGTTTCACATTTTCTACCATTTCTTCGAAAATTTTAAGTCCCAACATCTTGTGTTCATTGACTTCACCCCATCATGCTGGTGTTCTATATCTTTTCCCATAAAGGGATTCATATCGATTCATTTGGATTCTTGCATGGAAATTATTGTTGTAAGAGAACTTGAACAGAGGTAGATGTTGGTCCCATCCTCCATTAAAGTCCATATAACATGCTCTCAACATGTCTTCCAGTGTCTAAATATTCTTCTTAGATTGTCCATCAGTTTGAGGATGATAGGCCGTACTGAAGTTCAACTCATTATTTAGATCATGTTTGAGAATTTTCTAGAACTTTGAGGTAAATCTCAGATCTCAATAAGATATAATAGATAATGGTACTCCATGCAACCTCACCACTTCTTTGATGTATATTCATTCAATATGATCAAGTAATAAGTCCTCTCTAATTATGATAAAGTAGGAAATATTTATGAGATGATCCATAATAACCCATATAACATTATTTTCTCTTTATGTATTTGTAAGTCTAGTGAAAAAGTCCATGGTGATGTTTTCCCATTTCAATGTTGGTATGGGTAATGGTTGCATCACTCCCTTATACTTTTTCCTTTCATCCATAACTTTCTGACATACCAATAAAATTTATGTATATTCAATGTTATCCTTCTTCATATTGTCCCACCAATAGTGCTCTCAGAGATCTTGATACATCTTTGTGATCCCTGGGTAAATAGAGAAGGTTGAGCTATGCGTATCATTCATAATCTCTTTCTTTATCTATGGATTGGATAGTACACATAGTCATGAACCAAATCTCATAATTCTTTCCTCAACAATTTTAAACTTAGAGGATTTCTCTTTTCTGATAGCTTCCACCTTCTTCTGAATTTCCACATCATTTCTTTGAACATCCTTTATTTTATCTATAAGGGATGGTTGAGCAAGAATTTTTGAAAGGAATAATGATGTACCATCCTTTTATGATTCCCATGTCCATCCTTTGCAAGTCTAAGAAGATTGGATCCTTCTCAAATCTCATCATTGATAAAATTGTAAGATCCTTTCTACTTAGATAATCTACCACTTTATTTGCTTTACCAGGATGATATTGGATTTAGCAGTCATAATTCTTGATGAGCTCTAACCATATTCTCCAGCACATATTAAACTCCTTCTGTGTGAATATATATTTGAGGCTCTTATGATCGGTATATATCTCAAACTTCTCCCCATAGAGATAATTCCACCATATTTTCAATGTGAAGATCACAACCACCAAATCTATATCATGTATGGTATAGTTTTGCTCATGAACTTTCAACTACCATGATGCATAGGCTATTACTTTATCATTTTTCGTCAGTAAACATCCTAATACATTTTTTTTAATCATTTCAGTATACCAAAAATATTTTCCCACTTATTGGTAGTGTGAGTACTAGTGTAATGATAAGCCTCATTTTCAGCTCTTTGAAGTAGTATTCACATTTATTGGTCTAGACAATGTTTGATTGAATTGGATGCCACTGCAATCTCTTGGAAGAGCACTACCCTCTCCTAGGGTTTGATTTCCTTCTTGGTGTCATTCACACTACTCGGTTGTGTTTGTGGATGTTCAGTGGTGCTTTAGGTTTCCTGATCTTCACCAAATCCTCTATTTGCGGTGGCTTCTACTAATATTCATTTGAATACATTTCATGATATTGTTTCCACTCATCCCCATGTTGTTGTTGTCATCGGATTTTCACCAGATATGTTATAGATATGAGCTTCCCCTAATGTGATTCTTCCTTGGATCTGCGGTGGTGGTATGAGAAGGGTGGTGGTGGTTTGACGGGAAGCAGATGACCAACGTTGCTTTCGGGGTGGTGAACTAGTGCAACAAGTTGCTATGTTCTGGTGGTGAATTTACGATTCTATCTGTCGGTTGGGGTTATGGAGAGTTCGATGGAGACTATAGGGGATTTTCATGGATTTAGTTTGGGTTTGGGCTGCTGATGTATCTTGGTCGGCAGCTGGGATGTTTGGCAGAATTCTAGTGGCGCTTTGGTTCTCTTTTGTGGTCTATAAAAACCTACTCTACATTTTCTATATGGATATATATTTGTCTAATTAGTTACTAATGGATTTGAGATCATTGGATTATAACTCATTTCATTTGGAAGGCATTTCTACACCTTTTAATGGACATTGGGTGGGAGACCTTGAAAGAGGGATGTGTGTGATGACACCCATCATCAGCCATTTGTCCGTTTGGATGGATGGGCACCTTGCTTGATATTTTAAGCTATGTTTTATGTCTGGTTTTTCTTCGTATTAGGATGATATTGATTGTGTAATCACATGTTCTATTGGGTGGGTATCTTAAAAGAGAGATGGGTGTGCCATCACCTATCATCCAGTCCTCCATCCAAATTTTAGTGTGGGTTTGAGGAGTGCTATTCCACATTGTGTTTCCAGCATGACAAAACTTCTTGGAAGGGGGGAGGCATATCCTTCAATGGATCTCACTTTGCATGGTCTGGTATGTGGGGTGATGAGGTTTTTTCTGATGCTTGTATTTATGTCTATCTCCCTTTTGACATTTGGATCCTTATACAGGCCTTTGGGTCCTATTTTTTAAGTCATCTATTCCCTTATCATGTAACGAGTTACCTCTTCTCCCAGTTATTAAAATAGGTTTTTATTTTTTGGTTCAATAAAGGGGGCTTGACCCTCAACATTTTCTAAAAAAACTAGTCCAAACAAACTTTACTCCCTTCCGAGTCAACTTGGTTAGTGGGTTTGATAATCATGATAAGTTCTTCACAAATCATCAGTAATACCCAACTAGACCAAGGAAACTATAGATCTTCATTGAAAATGTTGGTCTGGGCCACTCCTCAATTGTCTTTGTTTTAGAAGGGTCTATAAATATTCCTTTTCTGGTGATAACATAAACCAAGAATTATACTTCTTCTATCCATAAATCACATTTACTATACTTTGTATATATTTTCTAACTATGCAAAGTCTTTATCATATTATTCAAATTCACCTCATGTTCCTCCTTTCTCTGGGAGTATATTAGAATATCATCTATAAAGACAACCAAAAATTTGTCTAGGTAATATATAAATAATCTATTCGCTAAGTCCATGAAAATTGCTGGAGCATTAGTGAGTTTGAAGGGAACCACTATGAACTCATAATGTCCATACCTTGTTCTAAAGGTAGTCTTGGGAATATCTTCCTTCTTGAGCTTTAATTGGTGATATCCCAAATGAAGTTCTACCTTATAAAAATACTTGGACACAAGTAGTTAATCAAAAAAGGAATTTATCCATGGTAGGGGATACCTATTATTTATCATGATTTTTTTTACCTCACAGTAATCGATGCCAAGGTGAATTGATCCATCATTCTTCTTGAAAAAGAGGAATAATGCATCCCACAATGAAGCACTCAGGTGTATGAAACTCTTGTCCATGTTCTCTTATAACTGATTCTTTAGTTCTTCCAAATAAATGGTGTCCATTATGTAATGAGTCTTTGATATAGGAATAGATCCAGAAATAAGTTCAATTGATAACTCAACCTCTCAATGAGGAGGAAGATCGAACAATTATTCAGGGAACACATCAATGTAGTCCTTCATAATGGGCATGTATTCGAGCATGATTCTCTCATTTGTATCAATCATTTAAGCTAGTTATTCTTTCTCATAAGGCAATAATATCCAAAATTGAGACAATGTTTCTAAAGGAGATTCATCCTCTTCCTTACACTTGTACAGAATTGGAGGATGCCTCAGGATGTGAAGAGTGATATCTCTTTCTCAATAATTGATGTTGGATTTGTATAAATATAGTCAATCCATTCCCAATATAGCATCAAACTACACTAAAGGAAGTAAAAAAAGATTTTCTGGGAGGTTCAGTCCACAAACATTAATTGGGGAGGAGTTATATACTTTGGATACAATAATTTCCCCATTTTCTATTCTCATAGATAACTCAACCTCTATATTTTGAGGTGGTGTTTGAATAGTTCTAATAAACTTGAAAGATATGAAATAATGTGTAGAACCATAATAAAATAACATGTTCACTATTCTTGAATGAATAATCCACATAACTATCACCACATCATTGTTGGACTCCACCTCAGTAGTAGGGATATCATATTCCATTCCTTACTACCTTGGAGTTTGATGTTGTTGATTGCCTCTGAAAACCCTTGGATTAGTGAATTGGATCGCATAATACCCATGTTAATTGTATTTTAAACCCTCCAACACAGGCTAAGTGTTTATTTGAACCTTCATTTCTTATTCCACATTTTGGGCTTCTTCATATCCCTTTGGAAATAATTAACCTGGTGCCTCTCTCTTCCACATTTGAAGCATCTCCTAGTTCCCTTTATACAATTCCAAAGATGCTTCCTCTCACACTTTTTGACATGTGGGATGTTGGGTTTTCTTTCCATCATGAGATTTTTCTATCAATCCTCCCATATTAAACCCTATTTTCCTCTTTTTATCTCTGATCCCATGAGACCACTAAGAGTCTCCAATATCCATCTCAACCCTAAGGAAAAAACAAACAATATTCTCATAGTTTTAAAAGTCTTGAATCACCAATGATTTTTTTATAATTTTATTTATACCACTAAATAAGAGATCCATATTGATTTCAATGTTCATGAAAAATCTATAGGCGTATCATGCAAGCCTTATCAAGTTTTCTTTATATGCCCCGATAGATTCATCCTCCTTTTTATTTAGTCTGAGGAACTCCATTTCCATATTAAGATGGAGAGTTCAGGGAAAATATTTATTGAAAAATATTTTCTTGAATCCTTCCCATTTTATGGAATCAATTTCCTACTTAGACATTGTGATTTTGATTAGTTTCCACCACTAATCAGCTTCCTCATTAAAATGATAGACTGCCACCATGACTTTATCTTCTTATGAGCACTAAATGATATATAATATATTTTCAATATATTTAATCCATTATTTTGATATGAGGGGATCAAAAGATCTAATAAAGATAGGGGCCTTTACTGTATAAAGGATTCAATCACACCTTTCTCTTTTTGAGGAGAAGGAGTACATTCCACACGATTCAAGTTATTATTCATAACTTGAGCCAGTTGTTCTAGTACTGTCATGAAGTTTTGAGCTCCCATTCCCATCATATTTTCAATTTCATTAGAGAAATCGTCACATTTCCTATCATATTGATTATTGGCATAGGTTCTTCTATTCCCATCCATTAACTAAGAAAAATAAAGTAAAATTAGGGGGGATTTAATACTTAACTAATAAGAATATAAAAAGGAAACATTTAACATAAAAGGATAAACTTGTAAATGAAAAGTATATCCTACCATGTGATTCCCTAAGTTTCAATCTTGGTTATCCATGGTGATAGAATTATCCCTAGGGTTCTTACTAAAGTTTTCTAGTCCTAATCTCAAAAAAAAACTAGACTATGCTCTGATAAAAACTATAACAGTCTGTAATTATTTCCAGTGGACTGTAATTGATACCTATCAAATCACTCCATGGGTAGCTACACCTCCTGGGTGGGATACACCACCATCCCTAGTAGCATCCCTTTCCTCATAAATCCATTTGACGGAGAGCTATGCTTCATCCAATGCTAAAATTTGAGAGTTCCCAAGGATCAGATTCCTTCCTTTGCTCTGATAGCAAATAAAGTGACCCTAGACTTTTACACATATTATTACATGATTTTAATCATAATTAACCTTCAAATACAAACAAAGGATCATAAAGTCTAGTGTCTTTGTAAGACTAGGTATATAAAATTGAAATCATGAAACTAAAATAAAATAATCTTTTATTTAATATCCATAATGAGCTCCTAACTTCCTTTTAGATCTTACATCCGTATAGGGTAACATGGGGAATACATGAACAAAGAGATGATCTAAAAATCCTAGTAAGGGAATAAGAAAAGGAATAAATCATAACAAATGATTTAGAAGTAATATGATTACATAAAAAGGCATGGTACATGAATAAACACATGTAATAATAACATATAGAACATGGAATAATATGATAATGACAACATAAGAACGTGAAAACAATACATAACATGACATATATATGAGTCAAGAAAAACTAGCAAGACTGTATCACATGGGGGACAAAGTCCTATAATGGATTGGGTTTACTCCTTGATCTCATACATGACATATCGTGATACTAAACATTACCTAATGCATTGGAGTTCTATATGGTCACAACCATTATAAAATGTTTATGCATATGTGTTCCAAATAAATAATCAAACATAAAGAATACATACAATGGTTAACCATGGAAATAAATGAGTATCATAATCACGTCATAAGGCATAACCAAAGGGAATATCATAATAAAGTCCATAAAAGAATGGATTTAAATCATACATGGACATTAATAAGGGAAAATAGGAATATATCATGATAAATTATTACCAACTAAAGTAAAATCATATAAAAAAGTGTTTAAGAGACTTTAGAAATGAGCCACTTTAGTGCGATTTAAGGGAAAATATTAAAGAGACTTTAAAGAGGACAAAGGAATAATTTTTGTGTAAAACCAAAATTGAACTAAGATATTTTTTCATGATGAAATGAGTGGTTTTATAAAAATAATGTTGGATTAAAAAATACTATGTGATTTACTTGAAAAGGGGTAAGAAATTAAGAAGTTCCCTTTAATTGGGCTTTCTTATCGGGAGGAATTGAAAAGGGAACCTTTTTAAACATGTATTTCCCCATCAAAGAAGGATGAATTGATCTAGATATTTTTTTTAGAAAATATAAACATAATTTAGAATAAGTATATAATAATAATGAGTAAATACATTGGTTTAAAGAGAGAAAAATCATAACCCAAATGTAATTTTGAGGTTTGGAGAGACCCCTTACCTTATGTCTGAAAGTGTTTTTCACTTGCACTTAATATACTAGATAATAAAATTAGATCCATTAATTATTTAATTAAGAACCTATTATACATATATTTGATATAATATAATTTTATTAAGTTAATTTATGAATATTTTTATGAGTTATAATGTTTAATTCTGTTTTTTCAAGAGCATTCATTTTATGGTTTAATGGTCTGTTATCTTGAGTATAATTATGGAAGTTCTTATAAAACGGAAGAAAAACTCCAGAGGTGGAATAAAATGGTATTAATATAATTCCATAATTTTAAATATTCCCATATATAATTTTTTTTCCGATATGATAATGATTTATTAGATAAAATTTTAATAAAAAATGATTAGTTTATTTTGGTGGGTTTTATGATCATCAATAACTAGTATCGTTTTATTTAATATTATATTTATATATTGGTTCCAGAACATTAATTAAGTTATAATAAACATATTATAATATGGTTTAACCATTATAATGGTTTTATGATCATCCATTAAGGTGTTAATTAAAAATGAAAACTTGTCATCCATGAAGATAGTGGATCGACACATCATAGATGATATTTTAATTTTTAGAATAAAAAGAGAAGAGAAGTGATTTGATGATGGATATTTCATTAACAAAAAAAATTCCAGTATATATATGATACTAGAGTTATCATTCTATTTTGGATATGGGAGTTTAGGGGAGGATAAGAAAAGAAAAAAAATTAAAAAAGAAAGAAGGAATATTTTACCTCTTGAATATCGTCTCCTTGAGAACCTCCTTAAGAAACTTGGAATTAGTCTTTTGGTGAGACCAAAAAGACCAAGATGTAAATAAGAGGCTTGGGAGAGTAATTGGGTATAATATTAGCAATATCCAAATCTTAGAAGGTGTGAGGAGAAGGGGTGGTATTTATAGGGAGGTGAGAGGTTTTTTTGATTATTTTATTCATTAGTTTATTATTTTGTCTCAAGACTATCAATAATGTTGATTATTGTGACTAAGTACAATAACTAGTACATATGATTTCTAAATAATGGTTTCTTATATCATTCATGACTCAAAAATTCATGTATTTGACTTAAAATGTCAAACACCATAAATTATCGAATTTCACTATTCACCAAAAAATTAGATATTTTTAGAAAAATATCAAAAATTCACCCCATTAATTTTTTGATGTGTAGATTTAAAAAATAGACTCTATTTTATAAAAATAATTTTGTAAATATAAGAAATTTATTTTTTAATTAAAATCATCATTTATTCAAAAAATAACGATTTTACGATACTTTGAAAATTTAATTAGGGGCTCATAAAATTATCTTATAATTATAATAAAACAAAATATTAATTTATGAATCTATTTTATGAAAATAAATTTTCTTTTAAATCAATATATTAATTATAAAATTATAAATAAACATTTACTTTTCAAAAAAATACCAACACTTAATTTATAAAATTTAAACATTTATTTACTTATTCCATGATATACATATATGATATTTTCATTTATATGATACCTAAATTTTATTTATACTTTCATAGGTGAGTTTACTATTCTAATAGCCAGATTATTATTCCTAATGGTTACATTACTATTCCAATAGTTAGGTTACTATTCCAATGGTTAGATTTCAAATTTTTACAAGGGTTAATATTTCCTATAAATACCTCTTATTCTATTCATCAATCACTTCTATTTTATTCCAAGGTTATATATAATTTCATATTTTAAATGAATATTTTTTTATTATTACGTTTTATTTCTATATCTTTGTTCATGAGTGCATTCATTCTAATAGATCGAGTAGATCCAAATTTTTCTATTCTTATTATCTTATTTTCTATTTATTGTCCCGTTATAATATTTGAAATTATTATTGGTTTATTTTCTGACTAATGTATCATTATTTACTTATAAGAGAATTTTTTTTATTGTATTCTCCATGTGATGTATGCGCTTTATATTTCATGAAATAATTATAAGAAGAGAAATTCCATTGATAAAATTATGGGTCGTTACAACAATTCAGTGGTAAGAAGAAGGAGTATAGTAAGGAAAAAAAATAAAGAACAATAAACAACCCAAGTTAAGGTATAAATCTATAGAAATAAAAATTATTTTCATCCACTATGGTAAGCCTACGCACACTAGACCCAAGTATAGAAATATAAAACAAAATCTTGAGACTAAATAACCTATTGACCAATCTATTTTAGTGGATTCTAGTTATGATACTACTAATGTTATAAATTTATCCATCCATGCACTCACCCATGAGTGGGGTTTGGATTCTGGGTGCTCCTTCCACATGTGTCTCTCTAGGGAGTATTTCCTTGATTTTATAGAAATGGTAGAAGGATATGTTCTTTTAAGAAATAATAAGAGGTGTATAGTCATGGGAAGAGGTTTTGTTTTAATATAACTTGATGAACAATCTATCATTACTTTGTTAGATGTTATGTGGGTTTCTAACCTCCATATAAACTTGATATCTTTAGGAATTATGGACCAAAAGGACTTCAATTTTAGGTCTGAATTAGGTTGCCTAAAAATCTCTAAAGCCTCTAAAACTATCATCAAGAGTTCCCTTATTAATGGGTTATATATCTTGGATGGAAAGACCCATTCTAGAAAGTTGGTTAGTGTGTATGTGACTAATATTGATAACACATTGTTATGGAATAGGATATTGGGGCATGTAAGCTCCATGAGTCTTGAGTAACTTAATAAAAAAGGTATGTTAACTAACATTACACCTTTTAACCTTTCTTTTTGTGAAGATTGTGTGATGGGTAAATCTAAGAGAGTCAATTTCAATAGGTATAGCTTCAAATATGGTTTCCCCTTAGTATACATTTATTCTAATTTATAGGGACAAATAAGGACTACCTCCCATGGTGGAGGCTCCTATTTTGTTACCTTTATTGATAAATTCTCTAGAAAGGTTTGGATTTATATTCTCAAGAACAAATCTGATGTTTTTGAAACCTTTAAAACTATGAAAATCCTTGTTCAAAATCAAACTGGAAAGAAAATTTAAACCATGAGAACTAATAATGGATTAGAATACCTCTCTACTAATTTCATTCAGTTATGACAATCAGAGGGAATTAAAAGACATAAGACTATTAGGGAAACCCACCAACAGAATATACTTACTAAGAGAATGAATAGGACTATTCTCAAGAGAGTTTGAAGTATGCTTTCATGCTCGGGTCTCCCTAAATATTTCTGGGCAGAAGATATCACCAAAGAAGTGTACCTCATAAATAGGTTTCTATCCTCTTCTAATAACTTTAAATCTCCAAAATAACTATGGAATAACAAAAAACCTTCTTATAATCTCCTAATAGTCTCTGGCCTCACTGTATATGCCCATGTCAAGACTAATAAGCTTGAACCTTGAGATCTTAAGTGTGTTTTTATCAGGTACCCTGAGGGTGTTAAAGGTTATAAATTGCGAGTTGATAAACCAAGTTACCAAAAATGTATAATTAGTATATATGTGGCATTTTATGAATCATATTCTACTAAATATAAAACTGTTACTCTATATAGAGATGATTCAACCATTTATGGGGCTACTGATGCTCAAACATCAACCCAGTTTGAGACTATTGTTCAACCTCATTCAATTAATTCTAAACCTTTAACCTGAATTAAATCCATCTCTAGTTTAGATTCATATTTTTAAAATGAACCTCCTAATAACAATGTTGATTACTAGTTGAACCGTTATAGAGCTAAAAGTTTACCTACACCTCCTACTCATTTTAATCAATATGACATTACTTCATTTGAATTTCATATTTCCTAGGATCATGTATATGATGACCCTAAATTTTATAAGAAATATATTAATGACAGAGATTCTAATTTTCGGATCTCTTCCATGGATAAATAGATAAACTCCTTAAATAAAAATTAGACTTGGTATATCATTGATAAACCTCCCAATGCTAAAGTGATTGGTTATAAGTGATAGGAGGATAACAATATTAAAAATAAAATAAAATTTAAAGCTAGATTATTCTCTTACTAATTCCTCTAAAGAGAGGGAATAAAATATTTTGAAATCTTTTCACCAATTGTAAAACACTCTTCTATTTGTTTGTTGCTTTCTTTTACTGCCTATAATGAATTCCACATTGAATAACTATATGTGAAAACATCCTTTATTCATGGTGACCTTAATGAGAAATTATATATTAAATCTCATGATGGTTATTCTAAATAATTTAAACCTAACCAAAGTTTCCTTTTAAATAAATAATTTTATGCTTTAAAATAATCCTCTAGGAAATAGTATAAGAAGTTTGATTATTTTATGCTTAACAACCATTTCACCAGGATCCAATATGATGATTGTGTTTATTTCAAGTCCATAAAAAACAACATGATTTACCTTCGGTTATATGTTGAAAAAATTCTTATTATATTCAATAACGTGAAGATTCTTATTGCTGTTAAATCTTAATTAAAATGTTTTTTTGAAATGAAGGATTTAGGGATAAAAAAACAAAATCTTGGTTTAGAATTTTTATCTATAGACCCAATAAATTTTTGTATATATAATAGTATGATTACATTCTTAATTTTCTTAAAATATACTTGTTTGAATCTCTCAAACTGGTGAATGTACCATTTGAACATAATTTTAAGATTTATTTTTAAGAAGCACCCATTGTTACTGTTGATGTAGAGTATATGTCTAAAATACCTCATGCTAACATTGTTTGTAATGTCATGTACCAAATGATATACACCAGGCTTGATGTAGCCTTTGAAATCTTAACTCTTAGCAAATTTATGGCCAATACAGGGAATCCAAATTAGTATGACCTAAAGTGTCTACTTTTGTAACTATCATGTACTTCAAACTTATATTTGTGTTATAGTAAAAATAATTATACTGCTGAATTTATTATTAGATATATAGATGTTGACTATTCAGGTAACGTTGGTAATATAAATTCATTAACAAGGTATGAATTCACTACTTGTGGATGTCCTATATCTTGGAAATGTAACATGAAATCTGGAGTTGTTATTTCAACCACAAAATTAGAATATATTGCACTGACTAAGGCTATTAAGGAATCCTTATGGCTCAGGGTTTTAGATTTTGAACTTAAGCTTTATGATTCCGTTATTATAGTATACAATGATATCCAATCTACTTTAAATTTATCCAAAAATATAGTATGTCATGTTAAATCCAAACACATAGATATTAGACCACAATTTATTAGAGATTTTATAGAATCTGGAACTGTATGTGTCAATAAGATACATACTGATGATAACACAGATGATAGCTTAACTAAATCCATGGTATTATCAAAATTAAAATACTATTTAGATAAATTTAATTTGGTTCCCATTTAATAACCTTAGGTGCAACAACATTTCCAATTTCAATTGAAAATAGTGAAGATTTTTGAATTCTAGTGTTTTCATATTGAATTTACATATTTTACAATCTTCCATTTATAATTCCATTACACATGCATGAAAAATTATATTGTAATTTTTTATTCTACTCATTTTATGTTTTTGGGCTTCTTCTTGTTTTTTGGGCAGACCGTCTTCCATGTGGACCACTTTGATTTGGGTTGTTTGCATGTCCTATTTGGTATACTTCTACTTGTAGCGGTCTAGTGGAACCTTATGCATAGAGCGAGTTTCTACTTTGTTGAAACTCTAGTTCTGAGCCTATAGTCTCCTCATTGGTGCTTCTGATGCACTATTTCTAGTGGAGTTTGTGAAGAAGATCCTTCCTTGGTGAATATGTGTGGCTCTGTTAAATGAACCAAGAATAAATTGTTAGTTCCTACTATGATATATAGAAGAAAGAGACTCTACATATCCCTAGGAGCCCAAACTCGTAAATTCAAGAAACAAGAAGAGATCAAGACCCCTAGAAAAAATTAAATTTATTCATGTTTGTATGTTCTTATTCCCTCTTTTATTTTTTACTAAATTGGTTTCTTGATGTTCATTTCTTGTATTATGTTCATATTCTATTATCCTCTTTATCTTTTATCCATTTTTTCTTTTGAGTTGAATAAAATGTGTGTGTGTGTGGGTGGTGTTCTTTCCATACATGTAATCCCCAAAGGAACAAAACCATGTTAAACCCTATGTTCATTCTTTATTCCTTTCTTAATTTCTCATCTTAAATGTTTTTTTTCATTAGATTCAAATTTTGTGAACAAAATACTCAAACCAGTCCTTTTGGGTTCACGAGGACTGTCCCCAAGGTAGTGCACCTTCCCCTACACTCCTAAATCACCGTGTAAGACCCCATATTATATCTATCATGGTGGTGGAAAAGGTAGTTTTTGATTATACCAATGGATTCTTATGATGGAGGGTCCTTCCTGGTTTAGAGTTTCTGAATTGGAAGTAACTTGCTTCTTTGTGATGGCTTCATAAAGTCATGCTTTAGTTTTATAGATATCAGCTAGGAGGTGATGAAAAGTTTGTTTGATTTTGTGATTTTTATATGTATAATTTATTTTATTTGATGGTTTTCTCTAGGAGAGTCCTAATTAGGTGATGTTCCTGGAAAATTTCATGTTCTTGTTTGTGAATGCAGTTTTTGATGGTGATAGAGATGGCAACGACAAAGATGATGATGGTTTTTTGTTTTCATGGTGTGAATGTTTTATTTATACATTGGACTATTGGGGGAGCTTTTCAATGAAGATTTTTTGGGTGGGATCACTAATTTTGGTTCTTCTTGGTGGGTCATGGTTTCAGTGGCATTAACGCAGTAGGGTTGAATTATCTATTAGTGTTAGTGGAAAAGGGTAGCCACTCAGCTTGACACACTAGGTTTGAGGTCGTCCCATAAAATGTTTGGGAACCTGACTCGAGGCAGGTTATTCCATGCTGATCACCCCACTTTTTTTTTATTTCCATGATGATGGAATTGGTGTGAAATTTCCCTTGGTAAATATTTGAGATATTGTGTTCTATTAGGACATGTGAGGATGTTTTTAAGGAAATTTTCTTAAAATTTAAATTTTATTACCTATCATATCCCTTTTTAATTTTCAATTCACGATTTTTTAGATAAGTTAAAATAGATTAGAATGGTTTAGAATTATTATAATAGTTTAATTTTTCTTTTATAAAGAAATTTTTGATTTAAGGTTTGTTGGGCGTATTGAATTATATAGTGTAAAATTATTTTAAAATTAATTCAAAGTATTTAAAAAATATATAATAATATTTTTTTGGTTATAAATTTCTTATTTTGAAGGGTTTTTACTTGATTATAATATTTTTGGATACCTATTTTTAAATCATTTCATAGTTTTAGTAAACCATTTCACATGGTTATATTCAGATGATTTTTATATAAAGAAATTTTAACTGATATTTTAAAAGGATTGGATTTTCAAATTAATTTTAAACTAAGAAATGATATTCTTGTTTTAACAATATAAACTGAATTAAATTAGTTGTTTCCCTTGATTGAAATACTGTGTAAACACATCTTTAGTAAACACTGGTTAAATTGTTTCATATAAAGCATCATTAATATATATGATTGGAATTGGTATATGAAATGTTTAGAAAGTTGGTGTGAGCTATAGTATAATTATTCAATTATTCTAAATTCCATGTATTAGATAAAAATGTAGGATATGTTTAATAATTACTTAAAGTGGAAATTAATGCAACATGTTTACTTAATAGATAACATAGTTAATTTTAATTAAAGGATCAACTTATATTTTTTTAATTATTTCATTTATTTAATTGGAATGTTATCTCACAAGGTAATTTACTCAAAGTGCATGATTATATTTTTAAGTATGTACATGTTAATTTTTAATGTATAATGGATGTTATATTATGAATTGGACTACTAATAAAATAAGAATAGATTCATATTATCAATTAAGTAGGTAATTTTTTATTAGAACATTAGTATATTTGTTATAGGTATTATTTTAACCAATTATACATTAGATGTTAATTTTATTCTTGGTTTAAAATGTGATTTATATTTTCAATTGTAGTTTTCACCATGTTTCCAAATTAAATTCCTATTCATAACTTCATTATAATTCCATGTAAGGATGGGAATTTTAATTCTATATGATGCGGTTATTTGTATTATGATTTTGTTTTAATGTTCAGATTTATTTTTTTTGCTTGAATAACATATTTTGATTAATATTAAATTGAAACATTAATTATATGATTTATTTGATTTAAAGTTATAAAATTGAATAATTTGATGCTATTTTTAGGCTCTATACTTTCCTAGAAAATTTTTATGCCATATAGTCTGAAAGAGTTATAAATAATTGAATGATATATAAACTTTAGTTAAAAATTGAATTAGATGTGATGTGATGACTAGATTATATGGTTCAAGTGCTATTATAGATATTTTCTATATGTTACCCTTAACTCTTATTTAGGTGATTGGAATTAGTAACATCATGAAGTTCCTATTTGTTTTTCTCTAATAAGTGGTTATTCAGATTAATTTTCTGTCTATTCATTTTCTATACAATTTTTAGAGGTTTCAATTTATAATTCTATATATAGGAGTATCTAATGGTGGATATCCCACTATTCTCTTTTATTTTTAAAATTTTTAATGTGAAAGGTTGGTTTTGGGGATCATATCATCAATTATTGGTGTTTTCTATGTCTAATGTATTGAAATACTTCTCAAGGATGTGAAACTCAACGGTGGGGAGTTTTTAATGAACCTTATCCAATGAGTTAGTATTTACTTTAATTTTTACTATTTTAATTTTTAAATTATGTAATTAGAGGCTTAAAGGGATTTGAAACTAAAGGGGAAAGGAATTGGAGAAATTGTAATACCCCAGGATGGTTGGACCACTGGGGGGGGGGGTGAATCATTGGTCCTATTTTATGAATTATTTTCTTTTAATTCAACCTATTGAAATTGTTAAGGCTATCTTTACACTTAATGATATCTCACATCCTCACCTATTATGTAGTATTAATGAAATATATAGCAACGCATAGTAAGGTTTGACATAAAATCCTACTCGTAACCATGTTAGTTAGATTCCCCAACATGGTTTCTACACTATATCTATAAGTGGCTACAATAGTGGTTAGTTAGACACCCCAACTACAATATTACAACAACTGGATTGAATCCTCAGTTTTAAACAACAATTGGTTAAACACCCTAATCATAATATACTCTCCAATGACTGGTTAAACATCCCAACCACAAACTCCTCTTCAACTTTGATCCAATAATAAAAAGATATCCTTCTTCTTTAGGTTACTTATACACCTCTCTTTGACGATCTTCTTCCACAAATGAATATGATTTGGTTCACCTATGTACAACACCTTCAATAACTTCAACATGCGATAACGATGATCAAAACTCATATTCTTGAAACTCACTTTAAATCTTGAATAATCTGGGTCTTTATCTTTATGAATACTTTAGAATGAAATTCTTCTTCTCCAATAAGATATTTCTTAGATTCATAATTGATCATTATCTTTGATACTTGAAAGTATCATCTCTCAGAATACTCACATAGTGTTTTTGAGTTTACAATGTTCTATATTCTCAAAATTATATTTCTCATCATCCTGTATATTAAATACTCATAGAATAATTTTGTGAATAGTTTTTGAAACTCTTTCATCTTTGACATGTAAGATCTTATCACATTCAAATATCATTAAAACCACTTGGTCAAGTATTTCCAAAGACTCATGCATTTCCTTCTTTGAATTCCTCCAAAAAAATTATTTCTTTTATTCCTTTTGAAAACATCCTAAAGAATCATTCATTTACTTTCTCATGCGATATATAAAATCATCACATCTTCTGTCCCACAAAATCCACATCACTAACCAGTTTAAATATCTATATGTATGACTTCAGTTATCTCTACCACATGGACCTCTTACCAGCACATGGAGCTCATCTCATTATCCAACTTCCCCCTCAACTATATATCCTTATTTCTTGGATACAATCATGATAATTTAGTCAATTATGATATTTTAATTCCATGAAGAACACCTCTATAACATCATCTTATTAATATTTCTTCATAATATAAAAAATCTAGAAACTCATATTTTCACCCAATTGACTCCATAAAAAATTATCTAAGTAGATGGTTGAATATGAGGCAGAAAAGTATCCATGAAGATCAACTACGAGGTAGAAAAGTGACCGTAAATGGATCAACCACATGTACAGATGATTGTCCTTGAGTATTGATTATGTGAAGGAGATAAGTGACCGTATGGATCAAACACATATACAAATCACTAACTATGAAGACTGACCATATGAATATGACAAGTGATCGTATGGATTGACTACATATACAAATCATTGACCATGAGTTAGTTAATTGACCGTATATATCGACCGTATTTACAAATCACCAATTATACAGATTGACTGTGAGGGAATTAATCAACCATACATTTTTCATAGTCTAGAAATTCCAGACATGCTTTAAATCAATCCAAAACCTCCTCAAACCATCTTTAATAAATTCAAAACATATTCCAAGATGTTTTAGATAATGTCTCTACATCCCCCAAAACTTTCCTTTAGTTTCATTTAATATCAACACATCATTCATTACATTTATTATTGCTACTTTGTCTTGAACCTCTCCACTCGAGTTCTTTAAACTGTATCCTTAAATATCCTTTGAAATTTATCATGGAATAAGATAACTAAACTTAATGGAATTAGATGTATTATCAAGCATGAAATCTAATTTCAATCTTAAAAGTATCAACACTTCTTACACCAAACACATATTGATTCATTGACAATAACTACAATTCATCCAATGATCACTTCAATCTCCCCCTTTGGATTTTATTATCAATACCACAACACACTTCTCATGTCAATATGCGTGGTTCTATTCCCCCCTCATTCATAAGAAATACAAAGACAATGTTGTGGTCTTCTCACTTTATTCACCCACTCTTAAAACTCAACTTATTTTTCCTTTTTTTTCAATTAAAAATTACAAATTGAGACACTTATGGGAAAAATGGAACCACATTATTTCCTTAGAAAAGATCTTTTAGTCAATAAAATCTAAGTCTCGATGGGAAAACCCATTGTAGAAAACAAGATTTCATAACTAAGGTTGTTAATGTTATCCAATATATATAACAATAAACACATCTCCTTCAATTCCATGAAAGTTAGTATAAATAGATAAAAATAATAGGAAATAATGAGGAACATATTTGTTCTTTTAGAAGAAACATTTAGGCTGAGAGTTATATCTCAACATAAACTTCACATACTTACTATTCTAAATTTTTTTACTCCTATCAGTAGCCTCAATAGGTTGTTTCATCATATTCATCTTCTATTGAACTATTTTTTTTGTGTAGCAGTGTTCTCTAATTCAAATATCAAGGAAACTACATTACCTTGATTTTGTACCATTTTTATCATTGTATCTTCTGGGGCTGGTAAGATTGTAATTCAATATTTTATGCCATGCCCAGACTGACCACACCTTTTACATGATTTTTCTTGAAATTTAAAATTTGTATTTCTAGAAAACTAATCATGAATACCAAATTTTTCATGTTTAACAACTTGTTTTCCTTTAGATTTAGCACACATCTCTTATTTATCCATTCTATTGGCCATACCCAACTGGTCTAGCTATATCTTTAAGCATTATTTCTTGGCCTACTTAGTTTCTTTAGGTTTCTCATATCTCTTCTTGAAATAATTTATATTGCATGAATCCTACTTTTTATATTTCTAAATATTATTCCCTTTTATAGCATATAGAATCTATCCTAAAATTCTAGTCATGAATTACTTGGCTTTGTGAGCACCATTTCCACACCTACCATGAATCTCTTCCAAATTTTCAAATATGTTCTGAGTGGATAGATTCTATGAAGTTATGATCACAACTTATTTCCTTTATAAATTAACCCTCATTTGTTCACAAAATCACCCCTTGATTATTACCTCATTATTGGAAATTAAATATTATATATACATGAATATAATTTGTGTCCATACCTTTTAAAATTATGAAAATAACCTCTGAATTGTGATATCCCACCTTGATAACACATCTATCCAGAATTTTTTTGGGCCTGTCTTTCTTCAGCTTGAGCCTTATTTTTCCTAGTGAGTAGTGGTCTCCTTAGAATATTCTTCCCTTACTTTGATATAGAAGATTTCCCCCCAGTTTCCTTAATCCAAAATTTTTAGATATTCTTTTCAGACCTAAATTATTATAAATACTTGATATACTTTGTAACTAAGTAGATATTAAATTACCTCATTTCCTTATACCCATATTATCACTAGCTTGAGAATACTCACCTTTAACTTCAGTATACTTAGTGAAGTATTATCTATATTTATTTATCTCACCTTAAACTAAGAGACACATTAATTATGTCTTGACCAATACTTCTTCCCTTACATCTAGCTTCTCTTTAAGATCACTTACCATATTATCATGTTTAACCACCTTCAATCAGTTCTTCTTACTATCATCAATATGATATGTTTTTTTCAATAATACTCATTCTTTTTAGTAGCTAATTTTTTTTTATTTCTCTAGTTTTATCTTTTATTTCCTGATCTTTATATTGTTCTCAAGAGATGCTTCCCATTTATCTTTCAATATTCATTCAAGTTTAGTTTTTTACTTACCATCATTATCACTACTTGATGAATCAAATCCTTTTTCAAAAGTGTCAAGAAAATTAACCTCATAATCTGAAAAGTTACTTGATAATAAATTAGTTTTGTTATGTTTTCTCATCAAATTCCTTTTCTTGTTACTAGTATGCTTCTTCTTCTTATTATCCTTTTTATATTTTCAAAGTTTCTCATCTTCTTCATCAAATTCTGATTTAGTGGTATTCTCATTTATTAAATCATAGGAAAAGTGTCCATGGAAATCACAATTCTCACACTTTAGCGATCATTTTGATTTTTTTTCTTTAAACTTACCCTTTTGAACCCTCTTGATATAAGGGAAATTATTTCACTAAGATATTCATCTCCATAAGCATCAAAATCACTTGATTCTGAAACCAATTTTTCCTTGAATTTTCCTTTTATCATAAATTCAAAGTCTATCTGAACCTTTTCTTTTTTCATGAAAGCTGAGGTTTTCCTCATCCCATAGGCTATCAGTATGTTATGTAACTCATCTAGTGTCAAATATTCTCTTTCTTCAAGGGTTTATATTTTTGAATCAAATCGATCTTGAAAATTTCTCATTAGTTTTTTTACAATGATGGAATCCTATAACTTCTCACCAAAATCCTGTATGTTTCTCACAATATCATTTACCCTTGTAAAATAGACATTAAATTTCTCATCGTCAAATATATTTATGTCTTTGAATTTACTCATCTAGATTTATATTTTGGATTATTTAACTTTTACATTTCCTTTATAACTACTTATCTATTTTTCTTATATCTCCTTTGTTGTTTAAAGACCCATTACTATTGTGTAAACCTTTTATTATAAGGAAATCAAGATGAAATTTTGGGCCTTTGCATAAAACTCCATATTCTTTCATCATCTTGAGTCATAGTATCATCTACAATAGTGGGTGAAAACCCATTGTTGTAACATTTCTCACTTCTAGGAAAAGTGATAAAAGGTAGGGTAGAACCCTATTCATCCAACTGTGATAATTCTTTCCATAAAAAGTTGAAACACCCTTGATATTCACATAATTAAGCATCCCCATTTTTCATAAAGCTCTTTAGATCATTAGGGGGAAATTTTTCTCTGGTATCAGGTGTAATGACTCAGGCTAGTTAGACCACCAAGGGAGGGTAGGGATGAATCAGTAACCCACTTTTACAAATTCCTTTATTTTAATTAAACCTATAATTTTTTAAGTTTTTTTATCCAATCAATGATATTTCACAACCTCACCTCATGTTAAATAGAAATGAAATAGTGGGAACACCTATTATTTACAAGGTTCAAGATAAAATCCTACTCATTTCCATGTTGTTTAGAAACCCCAAAACTATTTATATACTAAATATCTAAGTGAATATAATAGTGGTTGGATAGAAACCCCAACTACAATCTTCCATGAATTTATTAGACACCCCAGTTACAAACAATAGTTGGTTAGATACCCCAATCAAAATATCCTCTTCAATGACTGATTAGACACCCCAATAAAAAACTTTTCTTTATCCATAAATAAAAATATCACCTACTTATTTAGGGATACTTATGTGACTCCTTGTGATGATATTCATCCATGAATGAACAAGATATGATTCACACATTTAAAACACCTTCAATAACTCGATAAGGTAATAATGATGATCAACACTACTGGTGTTAAAACTCACTCTAGATATTGAATGATCTAGATTATCAGCTTTTTGAATACCCAGGAATGTAAGTATTATTCTAAAGAAATATATTTTCTACCTTTAGTATTGATATCTCTCTTTGATACTGGGAAGTATCAGCTCTTAAAATACCTTTACAATGTTTGTGAGCTCACAATGTTCTCTTTTATCAATATTTTCTTTCTCTATATCCTATATATTAAATACTCATAGAATAATGTTTTGAATAATTTGTTTCCAAAATAGAGTTTTGTAAACTCCTTGATATTTGGTAGGTGTGATATTATCACATTCAAAGCTCATTAAAATTCCCAGTCAAGTATTCCAAAAGACTTGGGTATTTCCTTTTTAAATTCCTCCACAAAATCAGCTTCTTTTAATCATTTTGAAAACTTTCTAAAGACATTCATTTCCTTTCTCACATGATGTTAAAATCATCCCATATTTTTTCCTACCAAATACACATCATTAAACTAGTTGAAATATATGCATGCATGGATTTATTCATATCTACCATGTGGACCTCCTACTAGCGTGTGGAGTTCATATAATTGTATGACTTCTCCTTTAGCTGGATATCCTTGTTTATCAGCTAAAATCACGATCATCTAGTTGATAATAACATTTTAATTACATAAATAACACATATTTAACATCATATAATTAATATTTATTAAAAATATATAAAATATGGAAACTAAGATTTTCACCCAGTAGACTCCATAAAAAATTATCTAAGTACTTGATCGACCATGAGGCAAAAAAGTGTCCATGAAGATCGACCATGAAGAAGACAAGTGATGATCAATGAATCAATTACATATACAAATGACTAAACATGAGGATCGACCATATGGTGAAGACAAGAGACCATAATTATTGATCATATTTATAAATCACTATCTATGAAGATCAATCATGTGAAGTAGACAAGTGACTATATGGATCAACAACATGTAAAAATAATTGACCATGTAGATCAGTCATGATAAAATTAATCAATTTCATGGATTATACATATGTACAAATCACTAACCATGAAAACTGACCATGAGGATGTTAGTTAATTGTACGTTTGTCTTATTTTAGAAATTACATACCTGATTTAATTGAGACCAAGGCATCCTCAAAACATCTTCAACCTTCCTCAATCAACTCAAAACCTATTCCAAGATATTGTAGAAAGTGTTTCAAAATCCAAAAAACAACCGCCTTTAGTTTATTTAAATACAAACACATTAACCATTACATTTATTATTGCTACTTTTTCTTGAACCTCTCCACTTAAGTTTTTCAAGATGCAACCTTAAATCTCCATTTCCATCTATCATGGTAGAATCTCACTCAACTTATGAAATTGGATGTATAATCAAGAATTATATACAATTCCAATCCTTCAAGTTTCACCACTTATTTCACCAAACACATATTGAATCATTGATAATAAATAAAATTTATCTAATAGAAAATTCAAGAAGATAAAAGGGGAGTGGGGAAGAAGGGTACAATGCTGTAAGTAACTAGAAACCCAATAAATTTTCATTAATAATCTAGTAGAAAGTTTTAAAGTCTAGTGGTAACCCACATAAGTCCTAGTGTATTATTTATATATTTTTTAAAAGAGGGGTAATTTGGACTTTTGTAATTAAAACCTAGAATCCTTTAAAACTAAGATGTTGGGATATTAATGTTGTCCCAACATATCTCATGTTCTTTATGTTTTTATGATCCCAAAACCCTTCCTATTTTACCAATTAATTTTCTTTTAAGTGAAATTAATAGGTTTTAATCTTATTTAGTTTAACTCTATTGTAATAGTTCATTCTTGTTCTAATCTGAATTTCTACTAAAATTTTGGCTAAGTCTGGAAAATTTAGATATGTGAGGACTTTGGGTATGTGAAAATTTTCTATGTCATGAATTAAATGATGTCAATAAAATACATGATATAATGACCTATGTGAATAGGATACGCCATAAAATTGGCCACGTGAGAAACTGCTATGTAACCAAATCAACTATATGATAAATGACTGCGTTGATGAAATAACAATGTCAAATTGGTTATGTCAAGAAATCAGCTATGTGGTTTGGGTTTGAGGCATATTTGGATATGTTTTTATAATTATATACATGATTATTTTGGCTATAATTTTTTTTGGCTACATGATAAAAATGAATATGTAATTTGGATATGAGAAAAATTATACTATGTGAAGAAAGAATATGTGATCAATTCAGCTATGTGAAATCAGATACATGGATTTTGGATATATGGTGATCCAAAATCAGCTATGCCATTATGTAACTTGGGTATTTATTACTATTGGGGTATTTAAAGTGAAAATTAATTCTAATTTTTATTAATTAAACAATTCACCACCTCTTTATGTTAAAAATTATTTTCAAAGGTTGTAAGTACCAAGAAAAAATATTATAGATTATTTTTACCTAGTACCTTCACCGAGGAAATTTTTAAGGAAAAGGAATCCTAAAGTTTCTCAAATATATTTTTGGTTTTCTCAGAGAACATATATATTTTTATTTTCAAACAAGAGAAACAATAGAAAAGTAATAAGAATAGAAGCTACAACACACCATCTCTCTCTCTCAAAGCCTCATGTGTTATTATTTATCTATGCTAAGAATAAGATGAAGAATAATAATCAAGTTCTCTATGACTATGATTTCAAGAATAATACTTCTATGTTTTTAACACTATCCTTGAGCTATTACCTATTCTTATTTTCCCTCTTGGATATCTCTTTTATTCTACTAGTTTCATTTTACAACTGTGTGCTTCACTTTTTAATCTCTCATTATTATTTCCCATTGCTATATGTTAGAAATCCTTATATTGAGTGTTGAAGAATGTTGTTTGTGTAAATACTTATAGAATCCTGAAAAAATATCATGTATTTTTACCAAGTTATTCCCGCTTTCACTCAGTTGGAAAGTCCCTACTAAAAGTAATGGTACTAGTAAAATCACAAAGCTCTAGGAGTTGAGTGTTTATTGAGTAAACTAGGGGATTTCTGTGCCCCAAACCACTATAAAATCTTCCATGTTTTGTATTTATATTAATATTTTTATTTATATTGAATGATTGTGATAGGATAAGATAAAAAATAATATTACTTTCAAAGAGGGTGGTTTTAAGTAAAGAGAATTTCAAGAACTCAATTCACCCCCTCTTGAGTCTTTATGTTGCTCTTATCTGACCAAAAATTGGTATCAAAGGTTAAGACTCTTGATTTATCAACCCAAAAAGGTTAAAGTAATTAATATCATCTTCAAATGGATACTATGGATGGAAATAGAAAAAGTATATCTATGGTTAGAGCACCCAATTTCAATGGAGAAAATTATGGATGTTGGAAGACTCTAATGATTATTTATTTGAAGAACCTTGGTCTAAAAGTTACATGAAATGTAACATCCCGGTTCCAGAAGCCACCCAGAGGTGCCCCATGCCCGGTTCTCCACATGACCTCAAGCGCATTTCCCCAAACGCCAGAGGCTATCGACTAGCAGCGAGGGCCTTGGTAAGTTATTGGGGAAACTATGCCCTCATTTGGTAAGGTATACAAAGAAAAGAAATTGACAGTAAATAGCAGAAGTAGTAACAATACGCAAAAAATGAAACCAAACAGCAGAATCAATGGATATATAGTAATGATGATAATGATGTAGCAGGTACAAGTTTCTAAGGAAAGTAGCAAACACAACTACATGCTGAAATACAAGTAAAAACAAAGTACTAAAATAACAGCAACTCCTACAGCATCGCAAGCCTAAGCTTGGTCCCTTGCTCTCCAGCTCCAAGCAATCAAGTATCAGAAGTCGAAAGGTTCTTGACCTTATCTATACCTATAACAAAAAAGTCTGCTTGGGACTAAAAGCATGACCCAAATGGGGTGTGAGATACAATCCCAGTAGGCAATCACCCAAAGATCTGTGCCTAAAAGTCAATGAATACAAGGAAAGTAAAAGTGCAGGAACCAGTAAACAGAAAAGCACATAGCGGCTACAATCCATAGTTCTAGCATATAAAGTACTCAAGTAAACAACCAAAACAAGTAGAAAACAGGTAACCCTCTGGGTAGCTCTCACAGCCTAACCCCTATGGTTAAACCTACAAGTACTAGCAACCCTCTAGGAGGCACACACAGTCTCACCCCTCTGGTTCAGCTAAGAGTAGACTTTATGAGGAAGCACTCACCATCAATTCCCCCTATAGTCTCATATTGTGCTAAAGGCTCTCTGGGGAAGCACTCAACATCTCATTCCCCCTGTGGCCCATGTCGAGGAACTACAAAATCTCTGAGGAAGCACTCATCGTCAATTCCCCCTGTGGTCTCACATCGTATTAAAAGACACTCTGGAGAAGCCCTTACATCCATTATCCCTATGGTCTACTACACTAGGTTCTCACAGTCCTGTGTGAAAATAAACATGCTCAGTGCATGCGTATCATCCCAAGTAAACCTCAAGAACTACTTGGCTATCATTCTAAGGCACAACAACATAATAGTACAATAGTTCCACTATCCTACAACTAGGCATGGAAACTAGCATAACTCCTAATAGGCAAAACAAGGAAAAGCACAGGAACACAGTATAAATTATCCAAATTCACAAGAAATTACCTCTACTTAAGCAATCAAGCAAAACAGACAAACAACAGGGAAAAATAGAAAACACGCAATACCCCGTTTAAGGGTATTGGTGGAATTTTCACAAAATACTCAAAGAATTTCTACAAAAAGGTGCAAACCACCTACCTCGATCCTAGGAGATCGATATACAGGAAAAATGATGACAAATTCTCCTTAGAACGCTGTATATCTGATAAAATGTCCGAAACACATAAACCACGATAACTTGAAAAAGATGAGGAATTGGAAAACAAGGCTCAAGAAGAAGAGAGAACTCACCACTGTGATTCCAATGCAATAAACGATGCTCGAATCAGAGAACAGACGGAGATGCAGAGGCTCGTCAAAGATTCGCAGATCCTCAGTGCTCTCGGACGAACAAAACCTAGAAGAAGACCTTTCTGTGCATCAGGCGCAACCTCGGTCCGTTTAATGAAAAAAAAGAAAGTACACGGTGTGTACTTTTAGAGTACATGGCGTGTACTAGGTCTTTCTGTACTCCGCCAAAAACGGCCTCCACGTCACCCCTACACACCGTGTGTGTGGCCCAGACATGGCCACTACACGGCTTCGAGCAGGAAAAGAGTACACGGCGTGTACTCAGAAAGTACACGGCGTGTACTTCAAAAGTTTCTAGAAACTTTATTTTTCTCAAAAACTCCAGAAAAAGGAAATAAATACTTGAAACAAAGATCCGTGTTCTTACATGAAATCTATTAAGCCTTACACAATTTCTAAAGGAGATCTAGAAAAATGAGATGTTATTGTAGAAGGTGAGTATTATTTGAAATCTAAAACTTTGAATGATATTATATTTGGACTTAATATAAATGAGTTTAAAAGATTTTCACAATGTGCTATAACACATGATATGTGGAAAACTATATCAGTAGCCTATAAAGGTACTGATAATGTAAGACAATTGAGGTATAATACTATGAAGCTAAAGTTTGAAACATTCAGAATGATAGGTAAATAATAACATAGATGAATAAAATGTTAAAAAATTGTGAATAATGTTCTTCTCCAGGAGAAATAGTTCCTGAACCTGATTAGGATCTAAAATTTCTCATAGTTCTGCCATCCAATTGTAGTGGAATTTCTATGAAAACCCATATTTTATTACACCTTAATTTATGATTTATTACATAAGGGTACACATAATATAATCCTAAAATATCATGAAGCCTAATGTATTTGTGAAATTAGGTACATAGCATAACAACTTGCAACTTAAATACAATGAAATTATTTAAAACTTCCTTAACATGCTCCTAAAATTCCATCATTCTTCTAAAACTGCACAGGATAACCTGAGGACATACATAAGAAATGGGTGAGTTAAAAATCCCAGTAAGAGAAAAAACAAATTATATCAAAAGGTAAATCAATAAATGTGATCTAAGAGGAATATAAAGGTAACATGATAGGGGTAATAATCATAATATTGAACAATGAGTCATGATATAACATGATAACATAAAAGCAACATAAGAATGTGGAAACAAATCAAAACATGGAATCATAAACATAAGTCAAGGATAAACAAAAATTCAACATAACATATTGTTCTTAGGATAAAATCCCATTCACCATACATATAATCTCATGAGATTAAAACATTACCCAATTCATTTGAGGTCTATATAATTTTGGGCCTACCTGTCACTTTTATATCATGTACATGCATAAGTGTGCCACATAGATCATAAAAAATAAGGATGTATTTCATCAATTTTAATACCAATATTAAGGATTTTTAGATACATACATGGAATTAACCAGTCAATGAAGTATACATACATCTATGTGAATACCTTTGAGTGGAAATGGGAATGGGTATTCACTATAAAAATGTTTGGCATGGAAAATCACATGATGATTTCGACAGGATAACAGGAGTATATAAAGATTAATGTAAGGGTTAAATGAGATTTAAAGGGGTATATAATCAATTTTAAATCATAAATAAAGTAATAAGGGTGTGTGAAAACGTATCCCAATATAAATAATTGAAAAAAGGAATAATTTAAAGATATTGCTTGAAAAAAGAGGAGAATGAGATAATCCCTTACCTTGAGAGGGAACTTCTAAAAGCTTGGGATGAGCTTATCAAGAGATTTTGGGGAACTTGAGAGAGGAAAGGATAGAGTAATTTCATGCTCCAAGGGGTTTGAGTGAAGAGGAATTGGAGTTTAGGTGGGTTTATATAGAAAAATAGAGAATAATTCTTTATTAATTTCCAAACTTACGTTTTGGAATTTACATGATAAAGTAATAAAAACCACAAACCTTACCATAGTTTTTACCAAAGTTAAAGGGTTTTAATTATTCTAAAATCTTAATAATAGATCTCATTAAAATAATACCCTTGGTAATGTGGAAGTGAGTTATGTTTACAAAGAATTGATTGTAAAACCTTAAAATATAATATAAGTTTTAGAGGATACATTAGGGGTTTATAAAATTAATGAAATAACTAAAAAACACATTATTTTAAAGTGTACATATTTATTTGTTCATGGATACATTTAATGGCATATATTACATCACTTTTGGGTCATTATGATGTCATAATACATAACATATATTTATATCGTATTTAATTTTTACCCAAAATTAAACTATCTCAGAAAATTATGAAAAAAATCACCATTGGATAATTTTACATTTTGTTTTAAAAAATAATATTTATTTTATCAAAATAATTCTTTTAAATATTATAATTTATGCTTTTAAATTTAAATACCCATTTATTGAAAAATATCAGGTTTTTAAAAATAATTTTTTTTGACCTTTATAACAAATACATTTAACTTCATAAAATTATATTATCATTTATATTTGATAAATATTATTTAATAAAAATATTTTGTTATTTATTTAAAAAATTCTTAAAATCATAAAAAGTGTGTCTTGATTGAAACTATATATTTCCCAAAAATACACTTTGTGTTTCATCGTATTAGCATCTAATTTTTATGAAACTCATTATTTAATAATTTAAAAAGTAATATTAAAAAATGATAAATATAATCATTAAAAGAAAATATAAAAATTCATACATCTAGGGTCTAGATACGTATCCCTTTATTACACTATTTAATTACCTAAGGGTAAGGTGTGTGATAATGAGGTTTTCTTAGGGTGGTTTGATATGCATGGTTTGGGACACGATCTTCATGAGCTTAAAATTATCCCATAAATAGTTTCACTTTTGCTTTAGTTATTGAATCTTGGATTAGGATTGATTAAGGGAAAATCCCATTGATCCTATCTCCCTTATAATCTCTAATAAATGAGCTTCATAGGGTAATATTCTATCGGTCGAGGCCATTGCTTCTTCTGTCTATGTCAATTAGAATTTATCACAACCCTTTATACATACTACTAATAAGATCACTATTAAATGGATACATTATCAATGATTATGATTCTTAATGGTATTTTAAATTTGATAAGATATAACATTCCAAAATAAAAAAAGTAGTGAATGTTTTTTCTATAACTTCATTACTTGATAATGAATTTATTCATTCAAAAAGATGGAATTCCATTTATAAAAGTTTGGGTTGTTACATTATTCTCCCCTTCATAAATTTCAGCATAAAATTTTCATTTCATACACTAAAATAGATGAGGGTACTTTTGTTTCATCACATATTCCATTTCCCATGTCACTTCCTAAAACTTGTGATTCCACCATAACACTTTGACCATGTGAGTTGTCTTGTTTCGTAGAACCATATCTCAACAATCCAAGATCTTTACTAGATGATCCTCTTATGAAATATCATTCTCAAATGGTACCAAATTTTGATTCAGTACATGTGAGGGGTATAATATATAATTCCTCAAGAGAGATACATGGAACGCATCATTTACTTGAGGTAGGTTATGTGTGAGTTCTAGTTGATAAGGCACCACTCTGATGCGATTATTGATTTTAAAGGGGCCGATGTATCTAGGAATAAGATTTCAATTCTTTCCAAAACTTATGAATTTCCTCCATAGAGATATATAAAGGAACACTTTATCTCCAACCTAAAACTATAGGTCTTGAAGATGATTGTTTTCATAACTTTTTTGTCATTTTTTTAGATTTCATATGATGATGAATGGTTTCAACCTCCTATGTCATTTATTGAATAAGATCTGGTCCCATCAGCTTCCACTCTCCAACTTCATCCCAATATGTTAGAGTCCAACACCTCTTCCCATAAGAGACTCATAAGGTTACCATTTGAATGCTAGAATAGAAAATGTTATTATATGAGAACTCCTAAAGGATAAGGTGCTGGTCCCATTATCCTTGGAAGTACACTAAACATGATCTCAACGTATTCTCCATAGTTTGAGTGGTTCTTTCAGAATGACCATCCATTTGAGGGTGATAAGCAACATTGGAGCTTAGTTTTATATCCAATTCTTGTTGAAGGCTTCTGAAAAACCTTAAGATAAACCTTATATTTCAATCAGATACAATATAGAGTGTAACTCCATGTAGTCTTACAACTTCCCTTATGTATATCTTGGTGAGTTGTTCATGAGAAAAATCTTCCTTGATTGCAATGAAATGTGCTAACTTTGTAAGGCGATCGATTACCATCCAAATGGCATTATTGCCTTTAGGTATCCTGGGGAGTCCTATAATGAAATCCATGGTTATGTTTTCCCATTTCCATACTATTATGGGTAATGGTTTCATCACACCCTTATACATTTTTCATTACACCTTGACTTTTTGGCACACCAAACATCGAGATACAAACTCCAAAATCTCCCTCTACATGTTATCCCACAAGAAGTTTTTCTTCAAATATCTATATATCTTATCACTTCATAGATGAATAGATAAGTATGAACTATGCACATAATCCATAAGTTCCATATTTATTTTTGGTTTTAATGGGATACATATCTGATTTTTAAACCTTATAACTCCATATTCAGAAAATTTAAACTCCAAAATATTTACTACCTTATTTTTAGAAACTCATCATACTTATAAGCCTTCTTAATACTCTCAAGAATGGATGGTTGGGTAGTTATTTGATCAAGGTAGGATGAATATCCTCTTATTATTTCCATGTACATACTTTCCATGTTCAAGAAGATTGGGTCCCTTTTAATCCTCATCATGAATAGAGTTCTAAGATCATTTCTTCTTAGAGCACATACCACTTTGTTTACTTTATGGTCATGGTAATGGATTAAACAATAATAATCCTTAATTATATATAACCACCTTCTTTGGATCATATTAATATCCTTTTGTGTGAATATATACTTGAGGCTTTTTTTATCTATATATATTTTATGATTTTATTCATAAATATAATGTCACCAAATCATCAATGAGAAGATCACTGTAGCCAAATCTAGATCACAAGTTGGGTAGTTCCACTCATGAATATTTAATTTGAGGGAGGCATAGGTGATCACTTTTTCATCATGCATGAGTACAAAACCCCAACCATTTTTGGATGCATCATTGTAGATCACAAATCCTTCCCCACTGGTGGGTAATGTGACCCCAGGTGCAGTGATTATTCTCTTCTTCAACTATTTAAAGATTTATTCACATTCAGCAGTCCATAAAAATTTGACTCCTTTCTGGGTTATCTTGGTTAGTGTGATTGAAAATCTTGAGAATTTTCTCACAAATTTATGATAGTACCTATCAAATCTAAGGAAACTATGAATTTTCATCACAAATGTTGGTCTGGGTTGTCCTTCAATTACCTTATTTTTTTATGGATCCACATATATCCTTTTTCTGGTGATAACATTCCCCAAGAAAGTTACATGCTCCAACCAAAATTCACATTTACTATAATTTTCATGTAATTTTTCCTACCACAATGTCTTCAATACATTATTTAAATTCTCCTCATGTTCCCTCCTTACTTTTGGAGTATATAAGAATAATATCTATAGATACTACCACAAATTTGTTGTGGTAATATCTAAAGACTCTATTCATAAAGTCCATAAAGATAGATAGAGCATTAAAAAATCCAAATGACATCACTATGAAATCATAGTTCCTGTACCTTGTACAAAAATCAGTCTTTGGAATATTCTCCTTCTTCACCTGTACTTGGTAATATCCCGATCGAAGACCCACCTTAGAAAAGTACTAGGATTCATGTTTCTAATAGAATGAGTCATCAATATATTCCAGGGGATACCTATTCTTTATCATGATCTTTTTTAGCTCATGATAATCAATGCATAGGTGCATTGACCCATCCTTCTTCTTGATGAACAGGATCGATGCACCTTATTGTGAAACACTTGAGCATATAAACTTTTTATGCATATTCTCTTGTAACTGTTTCTTCATCTCTTTAAATCCAATAAAGAATATTCTGTATGGAACCTTGGATATTGGAAAATATTTGGGTATGATATTGATTGAGAACTCAACATCACGACTATGGGGAATACCAGACAATTCTTTAGGAATCACATCAGTAGATTCCCTTATAATGAGCATGTCATTAAGGATGATCTTTTATTTAGTATTAATAATTTGATCTAGATACAATTTATCACAAGGAAATAATATCCATTCTTGATATTTTTGTATCAAATAAGATTCATCCTCCTACTTATGCTTTTATAGAATCGGATGGCGATTCATGATGTAGAGGGTGATTTCCTTCTCTTGGAAATTTATGTTGGCTCAATATAAGGAAATACAATCCATGCCCAAAATTGTATCAAATTCCACTAAAGAGAGTCACTAATGGAATATTAAACTATAAACATGGTTTATAACTATGGTTATATCCCATAAAACCATGGGTATAGGATATACCCATGGTTTATAGAATCATGGGTGATTGAGCCATTGGGACAGGCCTATACCCACAATTTCTATAGAAACTATAGGTATAGGCTATTCAGATTTATTTATACCCATGATTTACTTGAAACCATGGGTATATGATATATATATTATTCCATGAACTATGGGTATAGGTGGTAGTACATAAATCATGTATACCCACATTTTTGTGAATCTTGGGTATAAAGACTTACCCCCAATGGACAAAAACACCACTATCCAACACCTCTCACAGAACCTGCAAATAAATTACAAACCATGGTAAACATTTAATGTAGTAAACTTATTATATATTTATCATTCAACCATAAAGTTATAAATAGTTTTTAAACCATTGAAAATATTTTAACATACACATACAATCCATATCATCAATTAGTTTTAATCATCTACACATGTCTCTACCTAAACTCAAAAATAGAGGGGATAAATATCTCCCTCATCACTTCCAGTGCCATCATAATCATCACCAACATAGGCACCTAGATCACCACTACCATCATCATCATCATCATCATCATTATCATCATCATCATCTTAAGCAACACCACCACCACCACCACCACCACCACCACCACCACCACCACCACTACCAGTACCATCATCTCGACCGCCACTAGGCACCTTATTCACAACACTTCCATCCTTTTTCTTCCCACTCTAGAAAAATAATTTTTCTTGAGGCACATGGCCTTCGATTCTCAATGAATCTTACTGTAAATGATATCAATTACTATAATAGTACATTATCAAATAATATAAAATTGATAAACTAGGAATGAATTAAAATTTTAGTTGTTGAAGAAATTGATAAAATGAAGAAACATTTGGACATTTTTTCATTTGGCCAATTGGCCATTTTGACAATTTTTCCATTTGTAAATTTGATTATTTTTTCATTAAAGGGGAATTTACAGACTTATAAATATAGATATTATTTCTATTCATATTCAATTACCTAACACCTCTCATGCTCAGGCATTGTAGAGCACCCCAAAGTATGAAAATACATCATAGCATATTTTTTCTTTTTGTTTTTCATCTGATACATCCTAAAAAAATACAATTAATAAGAATTAAATTTTCAATGAAAAATGAAACTAAATTAAAATAATTACATTAGTACCAACCTAAGAAACCCATATTAAGGTAAAGTGAATGAACTGTGAACATATATAGCTACTTCTATATATTACCCACTACTACTTCAGATTCAACATAAATTATCACAATGGGATAATTTGAGTCATCAAATACAATATTTGGGTCATCACCATTGGATGTGTCAATGGATTCAATTTATTCCACATCATCATGAAAATTATTTCTTGGAATTACTTCAATAATGACACCATAATTAATTATTAGATTATCTTTCACATAAAACACTTGTTTTCCATTGATGCCAAAATATATGGTTCATAGATAGTTTTGAATTGAGTCATGTCAATAAATCTGAATCCGTACTCATCAATAAATGTACCATGTCACATCATTGAATCGAACCATTTAAATTTCATCATAGTGACTTGACCATGAGAGTAGAAATCCAAAAATAATATTTTCTCAACAAGTACATACTAAGACAAATTTTCATATCAAGGACTAATATCATATGCACTGGCATAATAGTTAGTTGTAGTAGTTAACATAATACCATTATGCTGTGTTCTCATTTTTGCCGCTCGATCAGTTGTAAAAAAATTATACTCATTGATTATTAAATATTTTCATTCATGAACCAAAGAATTAGGACCAAAGACCAACACTCTTATTTATTAAGAGATGAATTCAATAGATAAAATTAATACCTAAAATATATATGAATAATAAAATTAAATGAATATCTATATTTTAAGTTAATTAAAGTAATGGTTATACCTTTGATTTCAACCAAGTAGGAAACTCTTTACCATGGAAATCCTCTCTTCTTATCAAAGGAAAATATTGATGAACTCTACTTATAATTTTTTTATGTTCCCTACATGAAGTGATAATAAACATTTAAGGTATATGTGAAATGACATAGTATTAAATAACATATAAATATTCAAATTACTTACTTTATATATTCATCGAACAAACTATAGTTAAACAAGACTGTACGATGTGCCATATCCCACTCTTCAAGGCTCAATGTAGCCAATGTATATGGAAAAGGAATTCATCCTATTTGGGGAAGAGATGGAAATGAGGGCTCAATTTCCCCATACTTCTCATCTTCATTTCTCATTGGATGGTTATGTCTTGTGCTCACATCAGACAAATACATTGAACAAAGATCCATACATTCTTTATCCATATAACCTATGACAATGTAACCTTTAGGATGATTCTTATTTAGGACATAATATTTTATTGTGCACATATTTATTTTAGTAGGATACATCCACTGAAAATAAATGGGTCCTCCAAGAAGTGTTTCAGTTGGAAGATGAATGGTTAAATGTATTATGCAAGTGAAAAATGATGGAGGATTTTTTTATAAATCACACAAAATTAAGGGTTCCCATCACTTAATTTTTATCAATAAATACTTGGATAAACTTTTAGAATAAATGTCTCTAAAAAATAGAAAAATAAAATCATCTTCACCCTTACATTATTGGATATTAAATACCAGATTGCTATTGGAATCAATTAATGAAGAAGGATGTGATAATCATGAGTTTTTTGGGATTTTAGTTTCAACTCCTTTTTGTTTAATTGTTTAGATATATTGTTGTAATATCCATAATAAACCTTGATATTCTCCAATACTTCCAAAAATAGATTTTTCTCTAAAGGTTTCATCATATAAAAAACATAAGGAACTTTCCATTTGTTTTCACAGATACACACAGGATGCAGTTATAGTTGAATACCCTAATCTAAAAAGTCTAGGAAAGATCATAAGTCATATTTGGTCTTCCCATTGATATTTAGAATAATTTAAATCAACATTTTACATATAGTTTTCTCAATGGGCGTTATGTCTAAAAAATGACGTAATAAATTGGTACACCAATATGGAAAATTAAAAAATGTACTTTTATTTTTCCAATTGTAAGTGGATTCAGTGTCAAAATTCTTTCTATTTTTAGATTTAATTTGACCTTTACCTAATGAAAAAAATAAAATCTTTCAATTCATTAAGCACATTATTTCCTGAAATACATCAAGGTGGTTGTTCAGTGTCAACGGTATTATCAAACCTCTAATGATTCTTCCTGTATTGATGATCAATTAGAAAGAATTGTTTATTCCCCATGAAACTGAAACTATGATGATATTTAATTATTATCAATCATGTATTATACATACAAATAGTACATGATAGTTTTCCCTTTTTACTCTAACCAGACATCATTGCATAAGCATGCATCTGAAATATATTTTTTAAGAATCATAAAATGTATGCACACCCATATTCCAAAGATACTTCAACTCTATTATTAAAGGTTGAAATGAGAAGTATATATCATTATATGAATTAGAAGGTACATATAATAGTGTACTCAAAAAATTGAAAGGTTTTTTTATACACATCCATGGAGGAAGATTATAAACGTGAATAAAAACTAGACACATGCTATGAGAAGTAAGAATATGACCAAACAGATTAAAACCATACAAGGATAGACCCAACCTAAAATTATGCACCTTAGATGAAAAATAGATATGTTGTGCATCAAATTCCCTCCATTATAATCCATCAACAAGATAAACGAACTCATAATTACCTTTAATTCTCTCAGAATTATTATATTATATATTGGTTAAGATTTATGCAGACATGAATATATTTTGAATCCTGAGAATCAATGGAAATTACCAAATTCTTTATAGTCATTAAGTTCTATTGTTTCCTCTCAAAATAAGCTACAATATTTCAACCAAGAATGAATTTTATTAGTAGAAAATATGAGCTACTTAATTAACTTCTATTATTTATAATGATTTGAGGGAATATCTACACCATCAGGAAGAAATTCCTTTAAAAAGGTAATAATATAATCAATGTAAGTATTATAAATTCTATACATAGTTTTTACATGATATAATTACCTTAAAAATTCCAAATTTTTAATTTTAGCACATTCTTGATATACGAGATTTCTGACATCATCCATTAATTTTTTTACTCTCTTAATATCATTATCTTTATTATTTTCCTCATGTATATTGATATCATTGTATTCTTAAACTGAAATACTATCTCTATTGTGGTGATGCACAAATGGAAACTGATCAAATATCAAATTCTCCATACCTCTTCTTTATTTCCATTCATGAATAGTAGAATATATTCTCATATCTATATTTTTATACCAAACATAATAGTTTGTTTGAAATCCAAGTTTTTTATATGGTAACTAACTTCTTCCTGAATTAACTATAGTATTCCAACATAATTATAACATGGAAACTGTATATGACCTCCATCTGAAGCATTGTTATGAAAAATATAAAAAAATGTCTAAATTATTTTGAAACTTAGTTAAAATATGACCAGTATTATACATCCAACTTATATCCATTATATTATAGGGAAAAAATTTATATTCAAATAAAAAATTTAAAACATAATTACAAAATTCATTACAACCAATTTTAATATGAAAATCATTGAAGCAAGCTAGTAGCTAGCAAAAGAAAGAATAAGAGAAACAACATATTCTATAAGTGATGCCTAAAAATAACGAACCAGATAAAGTATAAGAAATGGAATGAGAAAAAATTATTACACAATCTAATTAAATACATATGTCTTTATGAAACAATTGTTTTTAAAACTTCCATGTTTTGAATATGACATTAATCCAATTAAATACACTTGTCTTTATGATAGAAAAAATTTACTCAACAATAACAAAAACATGTCACCCAACATAAAAACCACAAAAATATGGTATAATAATATCATGAAAATTCTACCATAATTGATATAAATATAAATAATCATCTAATCCTAATATCATGAAAACTAAATATTTATTCATTTTAAATCTAAATATTTATTAATTTGAATGAATCTTTTATCATCCATTAATGTTTAAATCATAATAAATATTTTTAAGAAACATGCTTGACGAGTACTATAAATACAATAGTGAATTCTTGAAGAACCAACTTTTATAGATAAAGCAATATTCCACATTTACTTATAATAGTATAATCATGTACATCATCATACAACTATTTATTTTTTGGGTTAAAACAATCCAATAAATATTTTAACCATGTTTCATGATATAAATGTTATCAATAATATTTTAATAATACCTCAACAATAATGAACTAGTTTATATAATAAAAACCAGAGAAAAACAACACCAGTTAAGGAATAACCAAATATCTCTAAGTAATAATATAAAAGCAATAATTTAACATGTTTTATAAAATTTATATAATTCAAAAATAAAACCTCTAAATAAATAATTTATTTAAAAGTAATCAAAACTTTTATAATAATTAAAATTCATATGGAAAGATGTATGTGGTGAAAATAAGAAATGGATAAACCAAGGAAACTTATAAAACATACATAATATTTTCATGGAAAACATTTTTAAATAAACTTATTAATTATTCCATGAAAACTCCTATTTCAATTTACAAAATAAAAATAAAAATTTTATTGATATTTTTTATTTCCATTAATAAAAACATTCCAAACATAAGTGAAGTAACATGGTAAGGAGGTTTGACACCACCTACCAATTTTAAAAATTATTGAACTCCACATAATTCTGGTGATCATCATTTTTTTTGAAAATTAAAAAACCAAATTTTATAACAAAATAAAATTCAATAATTAAATACCATAACTAAAGGATAATACAAACCAAAATTAACCACTATAGTTAACTTAAATATGATTCCCAACACTAAAAATATCTAAATCCCTAAAATATTCCACCAAAATAATCTCAAATTTAAGTAAAATTCATAAGAATCCCTTATAAAGTTTTCAAAATAAACAAATTATAATTAAAATAGTACTTATAGGAATTTAATAGACTATATTTGATCTCTATTAGACTAAAAATTTAAAAACATGATGATCAGAAGTGATGCCACCATGCTTTAGTAGAATAAAAACATAGATAAAATGAAAATAAGATTTAGTAGAAGAGAAGAAGGATTCATAACTCACTAATATGATGTCAAAGAATATTAGAATAAAAAATACTTGAATTAGGGGAGGAGTAAACTAGAGGATAAGAGGAGTCACTTTCTCAATCAGGTGAGGGGGAGACTAGGTCTTATGGATGAGGAGGGGAGGGAGAGGCCTAGGTCTAAGCTAAGCCTCAATACCCACAGTTTTTAAAAAAACATTGGTATAGCTCAACCTATACCAATAATGTTTTAAAAATAATGGGAATAGCATTTTTTAAAAACTTTTTACCCCCATTTTAGTAAATATATGGTTATAGATGTGTGGGGATAACCCCAATTTCTAGTAGTGAGTAACACATGGTTTTTTTGAGAAATTCATCCTGAAAATATAGACAGGGGATGAGTTATATTCTTCAGATGTAATAATTAACCCATTATCTATGTTCACTGATAACTAAACTTACATGTTTTAAGGTGGTGTTTGAATAGTTCTACTAAAATTGTGTGATATGAAAGAATGTATAAAACCATAATCATACAAGACATTTAAAGTACATGAATGGACCATAAGCCTACCTTTAACTATTTTATTCTAGTTCTAATCATTTCATCCAAAATAGACTTAGGGATGATAATTTTAAAACTATTAAACTAATAAAAGAGAAACTATAAACATTGAAGGGATAACTCATAAATTTCATGCATTCATTAACCTATGAATTTATAGTTTTCAATCTAAGTTATCCATGATATATTTACTAACATAAAATCTTATGGGATTTTTTTATTCCCTTAATAATGATTTTTAATGATCTTTTGAATTTAGCAAAGAATATCCCACTATAGTGTCAAACTAGTTGTGAAAAAAGGCCCATTACCATGCACCATTTAACAACCGAGTCTATCTCAATGCAACCTTTTTGGGGTTATTACCCCTATATACATCTATGGCATAACCACATCCACTTGTAGTGTCCAGATAAGGGTGTATTTTTTTATAAACTACTTAATATATACTTTAACAACATTTAGGAATGTTTTATTATGTTTAGTCTTATCCATAAGTCTTTCTCTAGAGTTTTCTAATCCTAATACCAAAAGTAACTAGACTTTGCTATGATATCAACTATGATAACCCATATTTTATTTAACCTTAATTCATGATTGATTATATAAAGGTACACATAATACAATCCCAAAATATCATAAAGTCTAGTGTATTTTTGAAATTAGGTACATTTAATAACAACTTATAATAGTAATATAATGACATTATTGAAATCTTCCTTAACATGCTCCTAAAATTACACCATTCTTCTAAAACTACATTGGATAACCTAGGTATGTACATAAGAAAGGGGTGAGATATAAATCCTAGTAAATGAATAAATAAATAATATCTTAAGGTAAAGTAGTAAATGTGAGAAAATAGTTATGTAATGGTAACATAATATGGGTTAGAATCATACTGTTGAACAATGAGGCATGATATAACATGATAACATAAAGGTAGTATAGGAATGTGACAAAAACTTAAAACATGGAATCATAAACATAAGTCAAGGATAAACACCAATAAAACATAACATAGTGTGCTTAGGAAAACCTCCCACACACCATACATGGAATATCATGAGATTGAAACATTACCCAATGCATTGGATGACTATATAATTATGGGCCCACCCGTCACTTTCATATCATGTACATGCATAAGTGTGTCACATAGATCATAAAATAGAACAATGTATTTCATAAATTTTAACCCCGTGATTAAGGAGAATGAAATAAATAAATTAAATCCTACAATAAATGAAGAATATGTATATCTAAGTGAATGGGAATGGGTATTCACTATAAAAATGTTTGGTATGGAAAATCACAGGATGATTTAAGTAGTATAACAGAGGTATATACAAATTCACAAAAGGGTTAAATAAGAGTGAAAGGGGTTTATAATCACTTATAAATCATATTTAAAATAATAGGTGTGTGTAAAAATATATCCCAACATGAATAATTGGAAAAAGGCACAATTTAAAGAAGGTTATTGAATAAAGAGGAGAAAGAGAGGATCCCTTACCATGAGAGGGTGATTTTAAAAGCCTAAGAGGAGATTATTAAGAGATCAGTGGAACCTTTATAGGGATATGGAGAGGTAAGGATAGAGTAATGTCATTATAAAAGGGTTTTTAGTGATGAGTAATGGGATTTTGGGAGGATTTATATAGCAAAAGAGAGGATAATTCTTTATATATTTATAAACTTAGGTTTTTGGACTCTATATGATAAATTAATCAAACCCAAAAACCTTTCCATGGTTTTTAACATGGTTTATACCAAATTTAAGTAGTTTTTATTGTTTTACATGTTTAAGAACTAATCTCATTAAAATAATACCCTTGGTGATGTGGAAGTGAGTTACATTTACAAAGAATTTATTTTAAACCCTTAAAATATAATATAGATTTTAGAGGATTCATTAAGGGTTTATAAAATTAAAAAAATAATTTTAAAAACACATCATTTTAAAATGTAAATATGTATTTTTTCATGGATAACTTTTATGGAATATATTACTGTTGAGTTAAAAGTTTCCTTATGAATTTTTCCATTCCTTTATATTTTGTAAATCACAAACACATTTCCTTAATAATACCTTTTATCTTTAAGGAAGTTTATATTGAATAACACTTAAATTATTACTCATGCTTTATAATGTCTTGTATGTTGTTTTCTAGCTAAGTATAATAATATTTTTATTAAGATAAAATAGCCTCTAGAATTCTTAAAGACATTACACTTTCTAAATATCTTACACTTTATCAAGGATCTTATAATTTCTTAAGATCTTATAATTTCTTAAAGATCTTACGCTTTATCAAAGATCTTACACTTTCTTAAGGATATTGCACTTTCTCAAGATCTTACACTTTCTTAGAATCTTACACTTTCTTAGAATTGTGAATCCAATTCTCTTAAAATTGTGAATATGATTCTCTCATAAATTAGAATATGATTCTCTCAGAAATCAGACTCTAATTCTATCTTTCTTAGAATCTGATTCTCAATAATTTTCAGATCTAATTTTGATAGTTTATTATATGTGATAATGTTACAACTTTCTTAAAGTTATTAAATTTCCTTAAGAATTAGTTTTTCATAAACCTAATTTGTTTATTAATGTTTCTTACATTATGAATGATAATGTTTCTTAAATTTTTCTTGATAATGTTTCTTACATTCTACTTGATAATGTTTCTTACATGTTAATGTTTATTTCATGATAATGTTTCTTTCATGATAATGTTTCTTACATGATATGTTTCTTACATGATAATTTTTCTTGAATGATAATGTTTCTTACATGATAATGTTTCTTACATAATAATGTTTCTTATGATAATATTTCCCAGATATGATAATGTTTCTCAGACATGATAATGTTTCTCATATTTTGTTACATAAAATTATGTCATCCAATTTATTATAAAATGAACATTGCTGAGTTACACCTTTACAGGTCCATCTAAAATTTCAGGGAAATATGATAGTTAGAGGAAAATGTGACCATTGGAGATCTTGCCTATAAATACCTAGAAATTTGAACGTTTTTAGATAGGTGAAATTTTGAGAGTGATAGCTCTACTAGATTTTCTTCATGCAAAAATCTTGAAGAGTTTAAGTTGTGAACAACTTGTTCCACTTACTTAAATATTCATCAATATTTTTTTTCCTTGTGTGATTCTGATTGTTGTTGTATAAAATTAATGGCTTCCAAGTTAAATTAAGATAGAGGTGTCAATCACCTTATAGATCGAGGGCTTACAGGGATAGTAAGACAGATTCTAATCTTTATATAAAGGGATTACCCTGGTGCGGGTAAGATAGAATTTCTTGAAAGTATAAATCAAGGGACCTTTATACAAGGTTATTGGATACCCTTCTCTTTGGGTTAAAATATTTCATTACACTTATATTACTTGTTTAACTACAAGTTCTTGTATTTCGATGAATTTAGTTACATATAGAAAGTGTAACTTTCTTACACTTTCTTATTCTTGTACAAACTCTGATATATTAGATTTTATACACTTTAAGGTAGAATATTTATTTAAGTAAACTTATTTAAGTTTCTTTATAGAATCCACATTATCAGATCCTAATTAAGTTAATTTAGTTGATTAAAACTAAAGAGTGTTTGTGAATTCATATTATTTAACTTTGTTAAACATATATTTTCTTAAGGTTAAAAACAAAAGTTTTTAAAACCTACAATTTACCCCCCTCTTGTAATTGAGCAATATACATCTACATTTCAATCCTATAATTGGTATTAGTGGAGGTATCTAAAATAATTATACTTTCATATAATTTTTCTCACTAATATATTCTATCTTAAAATTACTTGTTCAAGTTTTTATTAAATTTTTCCTTATAAACTCTTTTTTTATAAACATTTTATACTAATTTGTTTTGTGGAAAAGTATTTTTCTTAAGAATGGAAGGAATTAACATTGGATCAATAGAAAAATTAAATCCTACCCAAACTCTAATCTTTGATGGGAATGACTATGAATACTGAAGAGATAGAATGAATACTTTTTTTTATCAATATTAGAGTTTAAAACTTCATCATGATTACTGGAGAATACAATATTCCTGACAAGGAAGTCAGAACCTTTACCAATCAAGAAAAACAAGAGTATCAACTTAACTTTAAGGTATGCAATACTTTATTATGTTCTATGACCAGGAACATCTATATCCAGATTTCATCATGTAAAGCTACTAATAGAATCTATAAGAAATTAGAAGTTGCTCATTTTGGCACAACCAGGGTTATTGAAATAAGAAGAGCTATGTTAAGAGATGACTACCATGGATTTGTATTTCCCTACGGTGAACCCATATGTAAAGTACAATAAAGGTTTATGATAATTGTCAACAACCTATAGTAAATGGGAGAAAAAGGGATAGATGATGAGATACTTATTGGCAAGATCATTGATATCATGCCTAATGAGTGGGAATAAAAAAGAACAACTATCGATGAATCTAGGAAAGTTAAAATAGTTGCTCTTGATAAACTATTTGGGACTCTCTTGAAACATGAGAATAGATTGAAGAGAGATGATGATGATATTAAGAAGAATAATGGGAGTGTTTCTTTTAAAACTACTTCAAATCAGATAAAATCCAAGACTCCTGAGAAAGTTTCTAAGACAACAAAGTCTAAGAAATTTGTTTTTTCAGTTGGACTCAAGTGAATCTAAACAGTCGGATAATGAGTTAGCTAATATTGCTCGAAGGATAAACAAGATTGTTGGAAAAAAATATTTTCAGTACATATATAATAATAAGGATAGAAAGGATAAGAAATATTCTGAAGTCACGTGTAATGAATGCAATAAATCAAGACATATTAGATCCTACAGTTATATCAATTTTTGGTCATTATGATGTCATAATACATATAGTATTTAATTTTTACCCAAACATTTGACTCTTAGAAAATTATAAAAAAATAACCATTGGATAATTTAAATATGATGATTTAAAAAATAATATTTATTTTATCAAAATAATTCTTTAAATCTGAAAATTTACACTTTTAAATCAAAATACCCATTTATTGATTTAAACTGGTTTTTTGACAATAACAGTTTTCTGACCCTTATAAAAATTACATTTGAATTCATAAAATTATAATATTATTTATACTTAATAAATATTATTTAATAATAATATTTTATTTTTTATTTAAAAAATTCTTAAATTATTCAAAAAGAGTGTCTTGATTGAAACTATATATTTCCCAAAAATACATTCTATTTCATCGTATCATAATCTAATTTTTATCAAACTCATTATTTAATAATTTAAAAATTAAAATTAAAAATGGATAAATATAATCATTAAAAGAAAATATAAAAATGCATACTGTTAGGGTCTAGATACATATCCCTTTATTACAATAGAGAATTTACTATGGGTAAGGTGTGTGATGATGAGGTTTTATTGGGGTGGTTTAGCATACATAGTTTGGGTCGTGATATCGATGAACTTGAACTTCTCCCATAAATGGTTTCATTTTTGTTTTAATTGTTGAATATCTACTTGGTCTTGATCAATGTAAAATCCTAGTGATTCCATCTCCCTCAGAAGATATGATAAATAGGATTCATAGGGTACAATCCTACTGGTTGATGTCATCGATTCTTTTGTCTGTATCAATTAGACTTTAACATAACCGTTTATATATACTCCTAATATAATCACTGTTCAATAGCTATATTATCAATGATTATGATTCTTAATAGTATTTTAAATCTGACAGAATATAATGTTACAAAATAACCAAAGCAGTGCATGTATTTTCTATAACTTCATTACTTAATAATGCATTTATTCCTTTAAAAAGAGATAATTTCATTTATAAAATTTTGGGTAATTAAAATTTTAACTACCATAAAGAAATACACTGTTGTAAAAAATTCAAAATAAAAAACCTTTTTGGGACACTCATAATGTATGAGGAAGAAATGAATACTAAAGATACTTTCAAAGTTTCCGCTTCAAGGATGACAAGAAGAGAAAAGGTATACAAATTTCTGAATCATCTGATGAAGATACTCCAAATAGTTCTGATTTTAATAGTGAACTTTCTCAACTTTATAATAAGTTTAAAATGTTATATAATTAGAAAATAAGGTTCAATAAATACTTTAACAGGTATAAAAAATATTATATAATTTCTAATAATTTTAGGTGCTATGAGTGTAATAATCTTGGACATATCAAACCAGATTGTCCAAAAATTCAAGAAAAAAAGACATCTAAAAAGAAATATAAATGGAAAACATAATTCAATAAGAAAAGAAAAAGAGATATCAAGTCCACATGGAGTTATTTTGAGGATCCTATTGATGAAACATATTTTTAATCATAATCTTAATTCTCAAATCAAATGGAAAAAATATTCTTTATAGCACAATCTGATGAGGTATATTATTTTTACTAATCTCAGCATGAATCTAATTTTGAAATTGAAAATTAATCTTTTAAAGAACTAAATGAATATTTTTCCATGCTATAAACTAAATATTAATTCATTAAAAGTAAAAATAAATCACTAAAAAATTCTTATAATGTTATTGTAAGTGAAAAATAGGACTTAAACAAACAAATTTTAGACCTGAAAGCTATGATGTATTTTTTTTGCTTCATGTACTGAACATGGTAATAAAACAGAAATATTGAAAAAATAATTCTAATCCTTTAAATACACTGCTAGTGTTTTTATATAAGTGTAAAATTATCAAAAATAAGTCCTTGGTAATAATAAAATCCATAAAGATGAGTTTGGAATATGAAGAAAAGGTGAAAAACCAAATCTGTATGAAAACTATTTTGTGCCTAATTCAAAGAAAAAAAACATGTCTAATGTTATTTTTTTATTTGTGGAGAACCTATACAATATGAAAATGGTTTTATTCTAATTAAACCTTAATTTTTTGGTGTTAAACATTCTTTTATTTCAAGAAATTTATCAAATTTCAGTGCTGGGATTTTTGAATAGCACAATAAGATTTTGATTCTCAAATATTTGGTTACTAACATTTCAGGACCCAAGATAATATGGGTACCAAAACAAATTATTTATTGATCTATTTTATATGAAAAAATATACAAGATAAATAATTATAAATATAATATGGATAGTGTATTGTCAAGGTATATTAGTTGAGAGTTCTCAAACTTTCCTTTGTTATCCAAAATTGATTGAGGCTATGTCACATTTGGTGACAATGCTAAGGAAAAATTTATCATAGTTGGATTGGTTGGAAATCCAAGATTAGTTTTTATCAAAAAATTTCTTTATATGGAAGGATTAAAATACAGCATGATAATTATTCTCAACTTTGTAATGATGGTTACCTTGCAGATTTTTAAAATAATATATGTTATATTTTTAAATATAAAATCCTAAAGTTTATGGATCCTAGAACTAAGAATGTCTATAATTTAAATCTTAATTCTTTATATAGATAAAAATTGTATTGTTTAAATTATGAAAAAATGAATCTTGGATTTGGAATAGAGAACTTAGACATTATAATGTTTATTATTAGAGAAAATTGTCTATGAAAATTTTTGTTTTAGATTTACCTCAAATTAAATTGAATAAAGAGAAACTATGTGATGCATGCTAAATAGGAAAGCAACACAAGTCATATTCTAAATCAATTAAATATGTTTCTATATATCGGTCTCTAGAACTTGTGCACATGGATTTTTTTTGTACCATCTATAACAACAAGACTAATAATAAATTCTTTTTTTATGTGTTAGTTGATGATCTCTCTATATTTACTTGGGTTTTATTTTTTAGTCTTAAAAGTGAAAATTGTTCTATTTTTATAAGTTTATATAAATTGTTTCAAATAGAGAAAGATTCCAAAATTATTGCTTTGATAATTGACCATGGGGAAGAATTTGAAAACCATGAGTTTAACTCTTACTATTCAAAACATGGTATTAAACACACTTTTTCTACCCCAAGACACCTTAATGGAATGGTGTTATCAAAAGGAGGAATGAGACCTTGAAATAAGGTATTGGGAATATGTTTTTTTGAATATAACCTTCCCTCTCACTTTTTGGATGAAGCTATAACTACAACATGTTATGTTATTAAAAAAGTTCTAATTAGGCCCATTTTGAAGAAAAAACCCTATGAGCTATGAAACAATAGAAAAACAAGTTGGATACTTAAAATTGTTAGGATATAAAGTTTAAATTCTGAAAACCAAGGATAATCATGGTAAATTTTATCCACAGGATGATGGAGGAATATTTCTTGTTTATTATACTACTTCCAATGGTTATAGAGTTTTCAAAAAAGGTCCAAGATTGTTGAATAATCAACTCATGTGAAATTTGATGAAATCGATCCATTTGATCATAAAATGACTCAAGTTAATGAGTTAGGTGATTATTTTAAAAACATAAAACCCGATCCTCTATTTGATAATATAATGGATGATGATTTGGAACTTGGATTTGGTGAAACCAATCCTAAAAGGATAGATACTAGTGAACCTGAAAGTGTGCTACCTAGAAAGTTTAGAACAATAAAAAATATTCCCTTAGATATTGTAATAGGAATCTTAGATAAAGTAACTATGAATTAATAAGTGTGTCTCTGAGGTATAATTATCTGGATTTTTATCTCATCTTGAACCTAAAACCTAAAAAGAATCTTTAGATGATGAAAGTAGGGTTTTAGCTATAAAAGAAGAGTTGGAACCATTCAAACAGAATAATGTATGAGAATTAGTTGATAGACCCTCCGATTACCCTATTATAGGAACAAAATTAGTTCTTAGAATTAAACAGGATTATTATGGTGTGATCACTAGGAATAAGGCTAAACCAATGGATAAAGGGTACAACCAAGAGGAATGAATAAACTATGAGGAATCCTTTTCCCTTGTATCTAGATTAGAATCCATTAGAATTATTCTTGCTTATACATCTCATATGAATTTCAATTTATATCATATAGATTTTAAATATGAATTTCTAAATGGTTTTATTATGGAGGAAGTTTATGTTGAACAACCTCCTAGTTTTGAAAATACTCACTTTCCAAATTTCAATTTCAAACTTACTAAATATATTTATATTATTAAACAAGAACCTTGGACTTGGTATGGACATTTAAGCTCTTTTATTTTATCAAATTAATTTTTAATAGGAATGAGATATCCTATTATTTTCCAGAAAACTTTATCTTTAGATATTTTTTAGTTCAAATATATGTCTATGATGCGATTTTTGGTTCTAAAAACAAAATAACATGTAATGAATTTTCAAAATTTATAAAAAAAGAATTTTAAATGAGTATGATGAGTTGGCTAAATTTATTTCTTGGTTTTCAAATTTACCAAAAATACTTTGGTAATGTGATAAATCAAAAAATATATACATGACTTACTTAAAAGGTTTGGACTTGAAAACTATAAGATACATGAAACTCTTATGAGTTATAATGAAAAGATTAATTTAGATGAAGCTGGGAAACCCATTTATAGCAAGTTGTATAGTGAAATAATTGAGAGACTACTATATTTAACTACTAGTAGATCATACATTATGTTTTTTCTATGATTATATGCTAAATTCCAATAAAATATCAACGAATATAATTTTAAATACTTCAAAATAATTTTTCAGGTATTTGAGAGGAATAATTTATATTTATTTACTTAAAAAAAAACTGATTTTAATTTTACATCACATTCAGATGATGAATTTGGTGGTTTTAAACTAGACAGGAAGAGTACCTAAGGAATCTATCAATTTCTAGGTAAATATTTGGTTTCTTGGTCTAATAATAAACAATACTCAATTTTATTATCTATTTCTGAAACAAAATACATAACTACTGGTTGTTTTTGTGCACAAGTTATGTGGATAAAATACACCTTGTTAGATTTTGGATTCAATTTTAGTCAAGTGTCCATAAAATGTGATAACACCAGTGATATCAACATTTCCAAGAATCCAATAAATCATTTTAGAATAAATCATATAGATCTATGAAATACTTTCTTGAGAGACCACAATAAAAAAGGTGATATCTCTCTTGAATTTATCTCTACTAAGAAATAATTAGCTGGTATATTTATAAATCCCCTTTCCTATGATCATTTTAATTTTATTAAGCGAGGATTGGGGTTCTTTGAATTTAAATGATTTTCAACTTATTTTATGTATTTTTATTTTACTATTTTAATTATATTCAAATTTTCACATTTATTGTTAATTTTATTATATTTTAATGCCTCATAAATTTGACCTATTTTAATTTATTTTCAAAATATATTTTTCTTTTATATTTATGTGTCCTAATATATTTTTCAATTTAGATTCCTTTTAAAAACAAAAATGTTTTGTTTTGTCTTATTTTTTTTATTTAGTTATTTATTTAAAGTCAAATTTAACCTAAAAACCAAATCACCATTTTATCCTTTTCCCAAATTAGGTATTTTACCTAAACCTCAATTGACACTCACCTATCTCACCATTCAACTATGTCCATTCTCACTTGAAACCAAAATATCACCCTCTCAAGTCTCTCAACCTTCATCTGACCTCTATGATATGTGGAAGATGAAGTGAAGAGATGATTGTGGTTTCCGATCATTGAATAAATCCAAGGTTGGGGGGGTGCCACACCGAGTACTTTCTCAGAAAGTTATAGATATGGAATGGTTGAAAGGAGAATAAATGTTGTAAAATAAGGTATTTTAGTTATAGGTTTAGGAATTTGTTTTCGATAAAAATAAATCAAGTTTCTTGATTGAAGAGGAGGAAAATGAGTTTATAAGGAACATCGAGCTCCAGTTCAGTGAAACAATGAATTTTATTTCTACCAATTTGAATGGAAAATTCTTTTTGGTTTCTTATATAGAAATGGTTGATAACTTGAACTGTCCTCAAGAAAGTGAGTATAGTTTTATTCAAACCTTTGTAGTAACAATCTCGGTAGGAACCTAATAATTTTTTAATTTTCTTTTTGGATAATCAGATTTTGAGAAGAAATCAATGAAGGATTTACCAGCCAAATGGAAAGTTCTATGAAAATTCACTTAGGTAAGAATTGATCAAAGATAAGGCGAGATGGAAAAAGTATAATTTTAGGATAAGTATATCTTATATGTCCTGATCAATAACGTGAAGCTAAATTTTACAAGGTACATGATGAGGTTCATTCATCATTATTTTCAGGGAAATAAGAAGATAAAATGCTACCCCTATTGAATAATTGTATATCTGATCATAAAGAAAAATGAAGTGGACTTGAATAAAGGATGGGAATTTAAGTTCCACAAAAGAAACACTTTGTTTACAGTTCTTATGAAAAATTTTGGATACAAATGGTATGATTCCTCCAACTCCTTGAGACCTTTCATATAGGAGAGTGATTCTCAGGTGGTTGTACAACCTCCTACACCAATTTAGGGGGAACAGTCCAGGACCTCACCTCCTAGGGATGTAGCACCCACTGATGTGGTTCTAGATAGGGAAGTAGAGGAGACAACTATTGAGATATATAAAACTATTATTTTAGATATTTGACCTATTTTGGATGTTTTTTAGAGTCAATAAGTTATAGTTTTCAGTGCTAATAAATCAATCTAGGAAAAGGTTATTGCTACCAAGATAGCTGCTAAGATCAAAGTGGAAAGAGAATTTGACCCATAACCTAGTTTTTCAACTACTAGAGATAGATATGGAAGTGAAAATATGATCTTGGAGGAATATGATGATTATTCACATACCATATATCCCATTCAATCTCCTCCTCAAGTGAAATAGGATACACGCTCTTTGGTCATGTAACATCCTAGGTAATTATAGAATAAGACATTTTTATATCTATTAATATTTATGAATTAGATATTAATTTTACCTTAGAAGTGATTCTATTTCCAATAGAATACTTATAATATCCCAACCTTAATCAGGTACGGACCATTTTTAATTTTTGTTCCCTAATTATTTAAAGAGACCGGGGCATGGGCCTGCGCACCCCGCTGCGGGTCCTAGGAAGCTATTTAAATTAATTAAATAACTGCTGAGTTTTATGAAAAATGTTATGTAATGTTTTAGCACAGTGTTCGAGATTAAAATAATTAATTAAGGATTAAAAATAAATAAGAATATATTTAAATAAATTTAAAATAAATCAATACGGGATAAAAATAAATTTAGAAATAAAATAGAAAGGGGGTTACGAAAAAAGTAAAAATAATTAAAATGGGATATTTCCATTTTTATTTATTTTTATCCTTTTTCCTTTCCATCATTTTTATTATATTTTATTTTTCATTCATTTTTATTCTTCCTTTTCTTTTATTTTTCTCTTTTTTTTATTTTCTTTTTCTTCCTTTTATTTATTTCTTTATTTCTCTCTTCCTCTCCTCCTCTCCCTCACGTCGCGCCCCTCCCTCTCCCTTAGTGGTGCACCACCCTAAAACCCATTCAGAAGATCATCGTTCCTCTATCCATCATCTATTTTGTTCACCGTTAGGTTTGAATTAAACCATAAGTCAAGGGTAACCATGCACATTTGGAATCATAGGATTTCGTTGAGTATCCTGTGCGCAGTTTGTCGCGGAAGGATTTTACTCTATTTTGGGGGTTTTCTAAAATCTTCAATTTTCTTCTGTTTTAGGTAAAATAAAAGCCAAACACAGATCATAGAATTATATAAAACTATAAGATAGGGTTTTTACTCACTTTTCCTCCATTTTATTGTGATTTATAAAAACACACTGTTGTGTCGTTCATCGGTGCTTACCGACTTTGTGCAAATTCACCCAATTTCTTTAATTTATTTGTTTCACATAATTGTTGTAGCCCTATTTATCATGAATTAAATTATTTAAATTGTTACAACAATATTGAAAACCCCTTTGGGTATGCCGACATTGTTGGTAAAATTTCCGTTAGCTCAGGTATTTAATTTAATTAACTGCATGTGTTGCACAACACTTTTTTTGTTGTAATTAAATTAAATAATTAGTTTACTTTGATCAAGAACTTTTAATTGTTGGATATTTGGTAGTTTTTGTGCTGAATTATTTATTTATTAAAAAGTTCATTTTTCTTCTTATATTGATTTGGTATCTTGCCTTGTTAAGTTGTTAAGATGAAATATTTAATTTATACCTTGTGATGCACAGGTGTATCTGTTTAGATTTCAAGATGAAATTTCATATGCTTATTATGTCATATCTGCTGCTGTGAAAACTTTAATTAAATTTAGGGCAGGTAAATAAGGTGGGTCTTATATTAAGTACCACTCTTAAACCCTCCGTTCCTGACTGTTATAACTACGCATTGGGGGGTGATGTCTTTGGATTTTCCGGACAGAGGATTCCTTGGGATTTCTAATACTTATGATTGACATCAGTTCCAAAAAGGCCCATCGAGATGGATCCATTGGCAATATGGCTAAGCCTTCCTCAGATGACACTCAACCCCTTTTTGCGAGATCGGAACAGATTCATGGTAAAGCCATGCTTCTAGCGATACTTGGTCTTTCAAAATATTGCCTTGGACGGGCTCGGTGGTATTGAATAAATTGAAGGATTTTACATAACGATACCTTCAGGAATGAATTAGACTCCAACTCTCAACTTAAACCCTTAATAATGATGCAATGAAGTTTTATATTAATGCCTCTTTGAGCCTCTTGAGATTTGCAATATTTTTCTGGTATGTTGAAGCACACCTGGTTGACACATGACTTAGAGCCCAAGTTAAATCACAAGTTTGGGGGTATACCTCTTCCTTGTTTTACCTTGATTTTCTTGGTTTTATATATATGTATATGTTCATTCTACTTATAGTTACTCCTTTCATACTTTCAGCTTAGGCCAAAACATGTGATTAGGGATGGGTGTCATTGGGAACCCGGACCGAGTTATTTATTTCATTGCACTTAATTATTTATATGCAATTGTTATATAATGGAAGACTGCATTTTATTATTTCACTAAATGGAAAGGTTTAGACATTGTGGGTGCCAAAATACTGGGATTTTATCTCACACCCTACGCAGGCGTCGTTGACACCTGAGTAGATTACATGCTTGCAGGTATTGACAAAGGGAAGCATGCTACTTCTGGATTGATTGTTTCTTACTACTTAGGATGGAGACTGGGGAAGAGGACCAAGCCTTTATCATGATGCAGTTGTTGGTTTGTGTCTTTTCTTTTAGTTGAAACTATGCTTGAATTTATGTTTTCTATACTTTCAGTTTAGATAGACATCATGTAATGACATTGTTTTGTGATCTTCCGCACTTGTGTATTATTTAGTTGGATTATTTATATTGATTATGCTGCAGTTTATTTATTTATATGCTTCTTCTATTTATTATTTATTTTTTGTTACTTCTGCTATGATATTACCTATTACCTATGAGGTCATAGTCTCCCCCATAGACACGAAAAAGGCCCTCACTACTAGTCGGCAGCCTCTGGCGTTTGAGGAGATGCGCTTGCGGTTATGTGAACAACCTGGCTCGGGGCACCCTTCAGGTGGCTTCCAGGATGGGGACACTAGAAAGTGGTATCAAAGGAGGTTTTACTTTTGTCTTACTATTTTGGTTAGACAGGAGACTAGGATATAGGGATTTGGAATGTACTATGTGCTTGTATGTAGCTAACCCATGTACAAGGGAAACCCAAATTCCTGGGCTGAGATTGCAGTTACTGACTATGCCAGTTATTATTGATATGATTTAACTATTGGGTGAATCACTTATTTTTCATTGTTATTTGAGTTGGTATTGTTGAGATAATGGGTTTTTACCATCACAACCTAATGATACGAGGGTAATACATTGCATGCATCATATTAGGTACCATATGATTAAAATATCATGCATATTTCCATTCCATATCTACTTTCAGCATGCATTTGAATATTTTCATGTGAGTTCTATTGTTCTTAGTGGTAAAATTTTTGGAATGTTGGTTTGTTAAATATAAAGTTGTGATAGTTTGTTAGATGCTAACCTGACTTAACCTGGAAATGGACAGTAGACCTTTTTTAGTAATCCTTTTAAGTTGTCTCTTCCATATCGAAACCCAGATCTTGAAGTGAGTTATCTGTTAGATAGTGCTTTGAGGTAGGCTATGTACCTAACCTCTTCTGTACCTTACTTGTTTTACTCATCTTCTTTAATCTTGTCTAAAGGTGTGTGTTTGGATATTGTAGACCAATGTCACCGTGATGTCTTCGTGCCATGCCTCAGAAGAGTGACAATGAGAACATTCTAGAAATGGTGGGTCCTGAACCACCAGTGGTTCCTCTTGTAGTGCCTCCTATGGTACTACCTCCCACTGATCTTTCAAGGGACCTTGACGCTCAGTTCATGGATAGTCTCCTCAGGTTTATGCAGTTAGTTTAGAGTATCCCCAGACCTACCCCGTCTATGGAATACCTCACGCGAGACTTTTTGTAGTATCACCCTCCCACCTTCTCAAGAAGTGGCGAACCTCATGCTACAGAGTTAGGGATAGAATCCATAAGGTCTATCTTCGACCACCTTGAGACACTTCTAGAGTGAAGGGTTAAATTGGCAGTATACATGCTTTGTGACTCCACCAAGCGCTGGTGGGACATTGTTTCTCAGGCTGAGCAGACTAGTGACATGGTTTGGACTGACTTACAAGAAACCTTCTATTATCACTTTTTCTTATAGACTCTGAGATATGATCGTTTGTGGGAGTTATTACATCTTCAGCAGGGCTCTATGACTGTGTTAGATTATTCCACTCATTTCACATAACTTCAGTGTTTTTCCCTATCTCTGACTAGTGATACACAGACTACCGTGGGACATTTTGAGGATGGACTTGAGTATACTATTCACTTGTAGGTGAACGTCTTCCATTTTACCACTGTTATAGAGATCATAAATTAGGCTCTAATCTCAGAGTGAAATGTCAGTGAAGCTAAACCGATGAGCTAGGGTGGTTCAGTTCTGAGACAGGGTGACAACTATTCTAGCAGTATGAAACACCGTTTTGAAGGTGAACGTGGGGGAAATCCTAACAAAAAATAACGTTTAGATGGATTTGTCACATGTTATCAGTGCGGAAGGCATGGTCAAAAGAAGCCATAGTGAACAAGATACTCGAAGGAGTGCTGATCTTGCGGCAAGATGGGCCACCTTTAGTGTTTCTACCATTCCTTTGCTTCAGCATCTAATGACAGGGGATCTGCACCTGCACCTCCATCAAGTATGGGATCTATGACTCCACAACAAACAATAAGTTCTTTTTCCACTGGTTGATCAGGCCAAGTTAATGGTGGAGGTCATGGTTGATGAAATCAAGTTCCAGATTATCAGCGATAGTAGAGTGGACCTGCTTAGGCCAACCAGATAGTGTCTCAAAGTTGTGGTTCATGTCTCATGTACATAGTGCAATCAGCACCATAGGAGCTAAGTGCTGGACCATCTACGGTTAGAGGTAATATCCTAGTATCCTCTACTTTATTTTCTTCTCTTTTTGATACTGGCACATCACACTCCTTTATATATGATGTTGTTGTTTAAAGTATTGGTTTTCCAATTGATTACCATTGTGACATCATGTCTCTCGACACTCCTCTTGGGGTCAGGACAAAGGGTATACGCCAGTACCAAGAGTTACCCCTTTAGATAGGTGGGGTACCATTTTATTTGGAATTTCTATATCCTCAATATGTCTGGCATCAGAGTTATCCTTGGTATAAACTGGCTTGCTCCTTATCGTGTTCAAGTGAATTGTTATCACTGTCAGGTGTCCTTTACATCCCCTGAGGGAAACACATATCTACAAAAAGAATAATGGGATATGTAGGAAGATCTAGCTAAGCATAAATATGTTGGGTTGGGTAGAGTGATAGCTCAGTCGACAAGTCTCTTCATGAGTGATCAGGGAATACAGGTAGTTGAATTTCCTCCAGTGGTGGATCTTTTCAAGGATGTCTTCCCGGAAGATTTCTTTGGCTTACCTCCTATGAGGGACATGGAGTTCACTATAGAGCTCATTCCAGGTGTGGAACTCATGTCTATTCCTTATTATTGGATGGCACAAAAAAAGCTATACGAACTCAAAAAGAAACTTGAAGACCTCAAGGCTAAGGGTTTCATCAGACCTAGCACATTGCCATGGGGTTCACCTGTTCTTTTTGACAAGAAGGAAGATGACACCCTCTGGTTATACATGTATTATCGTCGACTCAACCAGCTCATGGTAAAGAATAAATATCCATTTCCTCATATAGATGATCTCTTTGACCAGCTCTAGGGAGCAACTGTTTTCTCCAAGATTGATCTGAGGTTAGGATATCACCAGGTGAATGTGTGACCATCTAACATACCATGTACAATATTCTAAAGTAGGTACAGTTTGTATGAGTATCTGGTTATTCCATTAGGCCTCACAAATGCACTGAAAATATTCATGGCTCCGATGAACCCAATTTTCACCCGTATCTTGATTACTTTATGGTAGTCTTCATGGACAACATATTAGTGTATTTTTGTTCCATGAACAACCATGAAACCCATCTTGAGATCATGCTGAGTACACTGAGAGAGAACCATCTATACAATAATCTCAGAAAATGACACTTTTGGATTAATAAAATACACTTATTAGGTCATATTATATCTGAAGCAAGATTATCAGTTGATCCAGAAAAGGTGAGTGTCGTAGTTTTATGGGAGCATCCCAAGAGCGTCTTCGACATTTGTAGTTTCCTTGGGCTTTCTGGCTATTACAAGTGTTTCATCCAAGATTTATCCCTCTTAGTAGTGACTTTTATGGATTTGACTAAGAAAGGTGTACAATTCATCTGGTCAGAAGATTGTGAAAATTATTTTTAGGAGTTGAAGGGAATACTAAACTCAACTCCGATCTTGATTCTGCCTGAACCAGGTAAAAGCTATACTATTTATTGTGATGCTTTAGGAATCAAATTGGGTGTAGTTTTGATGCAAGGTGATTGATTCGTGGCTTATGGATCCCACCAGTTTATACCTCATGAGAAAAATTATCCTACACATGACCTCAAGTTGGAAGTTGTGGTTCATGATCTATGCTATTGGAGACACTACTTATAGGGTGAGAGATTCATTGTTTATACGGATAATAAAATCTTAAAATATATCTCCACTCAATGAGACTTGAACTTAAGGTAGCACATATGGGTCAAATATTTTCATTAATTTGACTTTGAGATTGCTTATACCCCTGGTAAGGGTAATGCTGTGGAAGATTATTTAAGTCACAAGACACAGATGCAAGTCGTGCAGGTAGCCAACAGTGAGTGGAAGATGATGGATTTGTTTTCATAGATGCATCTAGAGGTTCTGGATTAGAGTGGTCAACCATTTATAACAACTATTACAATGAAATAATCTCTCTTAGAGCAAGTATGCAGGAAACAACTGATTGATCCTGAGGGGCTCATTTTGAGAAAAAATGTTACAGGAGAGAACCTATCACGAAACAGATCTGGTCGCCCTCAAAACCGGCACCCGGCCCTGACCCGTGGTAAGAACCGAAGGGAATTACCAATCCCCACGGGCTGTAAAAAGTTATGGGGTATCACAAAATATAATTTGGGAATGATTTACCCAAGTTTATAAACAAAAAATAACAAACAAATCCAATATAACAAATCTGGATTTTTCAAAACAAACCATCTTTTACAAAAATTCATAATTGAATTACATAATTTAAAACAATTATCAAAGACTATAACAAATGAAGAAACCCAAAATGGATAGACCAAGAACCTCCTCATGTCATGGGGCACCTCCCTCAATCCATCTCCATGAAATTGTGCCAAGAAGAACAACTAGAAACCTGAACCACTGGCACTAAAAGCTTTACCCAAACCTATGAAAAAATAACCAAGTCTACTTACACCCAAGGGTGTAAGTAGGGTGTAATACAAAGCCTATTAGTATTACACCACTAAAATATTCCATGTGATGAACATTCAAGGATGAAAAGCTTTCTAGTTTTCATAAACGTGAAATGCTAATAAAAATTTTAAAGAGATACAACTTTAAATAAAAACAGTTTTCCAATGGGCTACTTTAAAGAATCAACACTTTTTAATAGAATGCCAAAGATACTGAATTTTACATCCAAACATACCATATACCTATGGTAAGCATAAAGTATCTAATGAGTAGAAGCAATGGGAAAATAACCCCCATACACTAGCTTGCTCTGGGTCCCAGGTACCTCATATCTCAGTGAAAGTAACCATCACAATATCCATTCTCATGCACAAGAGCCACTAGTAGGGAGAATACCCATAACCTAGTGGTTCCACAACATCATCATCATAATCATCATCATAGTTTAGTTAGTATTTTCATCATCAAACTTTCTATGTGGAATTGGGGCCAAACCCCACAGGATCACTAGCATACTAGTACACGTCCACCCACCCAGATACCCAGGTTGTCCCTCTTGTGCTCAAACAAGTTCCACAAGCCATGAAATACAATTTGAACATGAAAATACCAGTTCCAAGTCACACACACACCAAAAAACTCACACACATGTCACATATTACTTCTTTCATAAACAAATATTCATTTTTTACATCATACTCACAAAAAAAACCCATAAATGTGTTTCACACCTTTCTTGAAATTTGATAAATTATTTCAGAAATTTATAAAACATTTTAAAAAAATTTAACATCTTAAATCACCACTTTAGATTTACAAACCCATCTTAAGTGAACACAATCATCAAAACAGTACATGTACATCCTTTTCCCACTTTGTTTAACATAATAAATCACTTACAATTTTCATAAAACAATCCCAAGGGGTATAACCATGTTTTTTCACACAAAACCCATTTCAAAACCCTCTTTCAAGGCCAAAATCACCCTAATAAAAATAAAACACATATGTTTCTATCCCTATCAACATTTATTAAACCACTTTCAAATGTTATCAAATTACCTCAAATGATACAACAAAATATACACATGGAAAAGACACATTTTCAAACAATTATGAAACTTTGAAACTAAACACTTAATAAATACTACCATAAATTGTTCCTAAACCAAACATAATGTAATATGATCATGATAAAAATATTAATGAATCAAATCTAACTCATCTTAGGATTCTTACACATGTAACCACCTACCTTTTGTGTCAAAAGAACAATTTGTTGTGCGAAAATTCAACCACACCACCGCTGCACCACAATGGAGTAAAATCGAACCTAAAACCCCAAAATTTGACCAGAAATACACCAAATAAAACCCTAGGTATGAACCCTGAATTCTGAAAATTTTATAACTTCATGAAAGAATGAGGAAACCCTAAGGAGAAGGAAGGAAGCAAAAAGAGAAACCCTTACTTGAAGAAGTTTTAAATAAAATGACCTAAATACACCAGTATCTTAATTTCAAAATATCCAAAAATGCATGAGGTTTGAATAAGGATGAGGAGGTAATTTAGGAACTAGAATAGGGTAAAAATAGTAATAATTGAAGAATATATAAAAAATAATTATCTCTTCAAATATGGTCGATTTGAGAAATCCAGAGAAGTTTCGCCCAAATTTGCGATGAATATGAGCTCCAAATAGGAGGAGGAGATCATGGGGGATCGACTTGGTTAAGTGGGATTGAGTGAGAGTTGGAATCACTGAAAAAAATTAAAAATTGAATGATATATTTAATAATTAAAAAATATTAATGCAGGAAATGGGCTTTCGGGCTGGCCCAACACCATAATAAAAAACCCAAATCCATCATTATTACAGATTCCAATGGGGTACAAATTGATATTGTGGTTTTAATATAATAGGGTATGAAAATTGGGAAGTTAAATGGGTGTAAAATGTTTAAAAATGAAGAAGTTATAAAAGAAAAAATTATTATTTTTAAATATGGAAATGGGCTCACGGTTTGGCCCAAATTTTGAAAACCCACCATATCCACCAAAATGCATGGGAAACCCCCAAAAACAAAGAAAAAATGGAAATTAAATGAAAAATACCTTTAAAATAGGTCATGGATGTAACAATTCTCCCCACCATAAAACTTTCCTCCTTTAAAAATCCATAGAAAGTCCAAAAGCAAAAACCAAACCCAACTGAAAGGCTGAAATGGACTCCTTAAAAAATGTTTCACCCACCTTCGAAAGGCCAAAACACATACAATGATCAATTAAGGAAGGAATAATCTCACAAAATAAAACTTACACCACATTACTGAAATGATCAAGCACATTCATACTTTATCCCAAAATAAAACTCCTCAGACACTCTCCGAACAAGACTCAAGCAATTTACCCAAACGAACAACAACAACAAACAAGGTTACACTTACCTTGCTGTAACTAAACCGCTAGGAACTATCTAATCCCAATGTTTACCAAAGAAAGATATCAGTATTTAGATAGCTCCGAATGAGACTACCTACCTCCAATCTAATACCAAGGACAAATCTGAGTTACTAGTACGAGGGGACACAAATGGGCTCCCCACTATAAGAGAGAACCTAAATGTTTCCTGAGAAAGAATCAGGACACTAACATGGGGATGCTCGAACGGACTCCCTAGTACAAGGGGTAGACTTATATTAGAACTTTCCAAAGGAACATACATAAGACTTATAGTGGGTCTCCCCACCATAATAACCAACCATCTTAACCAACCAGCACAGGCCGAAACAAAACAAACCCAAAATTTTAAGACTTGGGACGACTACACGGTTAGTCTATATGGTTTGGGAAACAGTGCGCTAACTATGGGGATCCTTCTATCTACATAGTTTTCTAGGGCATGGTTACTGGTAACCATGCAATCAACTTGTCTAGCCAAATCTCAAACCTTTCTCCAAAAACTCAATGTAAACCAAAGGGGGAAGGAATGACATTGGGCGATAACATGGACACGAGGTCCTCCAACCTATTCCGATTGAATGGGAACAAAAAAAGAAAGATGATGACACCATAGGTTTAAAATATTCCCATATTTTATACTAAGGATAGGGATTTGTACAAGGGTTTGAATGTCCTTGGGATTTCCCCTGACTATGCGCCAACATCACTCTTGGGACCTATGGTTGGAGCTCAAATTATTGAATCATCTTCGGCCTCGCAATTAGGCTTTGGAAACCCACCAAATGAAATTTCTCAATTCAGTGTCATTAAAGCTATACCCTAATCCCATATGGGTTCACCAATACATAACAAACTCCAAAACTCACTCTACCAAAACCTGATATTTTTTTGTAACAAGGGATTAGAAGATGCACACACATCACCCCTTATTTTCTTCGGATGAGAAACAGAAGTAGAAAAGGATATATAGAGACACCTTACTCTAAACAAAGGCTATTGTTATTTCCTGAAAAGATACACACTTATAAAAAGACAAAGACTCACAAAATATTGTACAACTTCACCTTTATAGTAAAATGAGTACATGACATCACAAGGCATCACCAAACATGACCATTTCAACTGATAGAAACATTACATGGAGAGGGACCTTATGCAACATTACCAAACATCACACAATTCTAGAAAGTGTCCATAATAATCTCTCATGACAATATTTCCCACACTGGTTGTTTGATGTGAACCCCTACTTCGAAGAGACTACGAAGGACCAAGAGGCCCTCTTAGACACCATTCACACTGACAACCCCATACCACTTATACCTTTGACGAATCATGTAACTTAAGAAACTAAGGTCTCTTTCAACCTTCCACGAGCACTATCCCGCTACAAGAGGATCCAAAAAACCAATAAGGTAAAGGGTGTAGACTCAATCTACAAAGCTCAACAAAAATATTCCTTATATTAACCAACTGTAGGATCTTCTAACGGATAAATGATATAGGATGCACTTCAGTCATGCATTAACTCTTAGTGGGGGTGTACCTTACCCAAAAAGAGAAACTAAGGACCCAACCAAGCTAGTCCATTGGTTAAAATTTTCCAAAAAACAGATCCAAAAACATAAAGGGAACCACCGTAAAGGCATCCCGGAACATTTTTCATAAGGAGACAACTAACCAGTCCTTTAACCCAGCTTACCAAAGAAACACAAACCTAAAAAACCGTTCAAACAAGAGGGGTTCCTGGACTCAAAACATACCACAACGAAAACATTTCCAAAAACACATAAGACACACCATCCCAAACCAGTCATCAAGACATCATGTTTTCCTTTAAAATCATCTCTTTGAAAATAAACGGTTCAATGGTTAGTGTATCCACCAATGGTACCCCATGGGCCTCACACATGCATGTTTCCATGCCACACTAGTCACACTCCTCATATCCATCCTAGAACTCATCTAGCCATTCCATTAACTATCCATCATCCCATGTAACCCCATGCACGTGGTCTCCCATGGAAATACCAAAGTTCAAAACAAAAATTCTTTCCACTTTTCCAAACCAAAACAGTCAACCAATACTTACTTTTTTCTCAAGACTGCTAACCAAGAAATCAAAATCTCAATTTACAGCTTAAATTTTTTTTTATTGAAAGTCCCAATCATTCAAATAAGAACTCATTATCAAGTCATACAAATTAATTTCAAAACATCTCATACCATTTCAAAGCACTAACGGTTTTATGAAAATTCCCTTTCATCAACCTCCATTCCTTTGAAAACTCATCTATTCTTATTTAAAATAGGGTTCCAATGATTCTTAAAAATTTTCAAAAGATCACCAATAATTAAGTAAAAACTCACTTTCAATTCATGTAAATTAATTTCAAAAAATTTCAGCCCATTTTAAAACACTTCTAATTTCATGAAAAACTCCATTTCATAAATCCATGTTAAATTGAGAACTCAACTCTTCTCATTTCAAAACAAGATTAAAAAAATTCATAAAAAATTTCAAATGATATCTAGTTACCAAATAAAAATCCATTTTCAAACTCCACACATGGCCTCCAAAACATTCCATCCCATTAAAACACCTTTCAATAGTTTTGAAAACTCTATTGGAAACACTTTTTCAAAATCAACTTTAACATAATTTTATACTTTCAAAAGTGATGTAAACACACCATTCTCCATTTAAAAACAATTATAAAAAATCAGTTCTACTATTTTAGAAATCAAGACACTTACAATTTACTAAAAAATCATTTCATATAAGTTCACATTTCTTAAATAAAATCTTTTTCCCCTTAAAACCAAGTTCTAAGATTCCAACATGAATAGACACGAGACAATGTGAGAGGAAACTAGTTTTAGTGGGTGAATTGGACATATGGTTGGTGGCCATATGTTAATCACTTCACCATCATGGAGAGTGTTCTAGGGAAATATCACTGGATCCACATGGATTTCTAGGCCCTGCGGGCTCACTGAGACCATTAACCCAACTCTCTTTTTATTTCCTCTAATCATCATCAAACCAAGAAAACTAAATGACTCAGATAAATCCCAAATTTCCCTGGTGAAATAAATCATGTCATGAGGTGTTCTGGCCAAGAACTCTACCCATAACCATAATGTCAAGTCCCGACAATCCTATCTCCAGACTATCCTGACACTTCCCCAAATAACATGACCCAAAGAGTTAACCTGAACCTCCTATAATACCATTTTGTCACAAACCAGATCTGCTCACCCTCAAAACCAGTACCCGACCCAACCTGTGGTGAGGCCCGAAGGGCGTTCTAAATCCCCACAGGCCGGAAAAAGTTCCTGGGTGTCACAAAATAGAATTTGGGAATGATTTACCTGAGTTTATAAACATAAAAAAACAAATAAATCCAATATAACAAATTTGGATTTTTCAAAACAAACCATCTTTTACAAAAATTCATAATTGAATTACATAATTTAAAACAATTCTCAAAGACTATAACAAATGAAGAAACCCAAAATGTATATACCAATAACCTCCTCATGGAAAGGGTCACCACCCTCAATCCATCTCCATGACACTGCGCCAAGAAGGACCACTACAAACCTGAACCACTGGCACTGAAAGATTTACCCAAACCTGTGAAAAAATAACCCAATCTAATTACACCCAAGGGTGTATGTAGAGTGTGAGACAAATCCTAGTAGGATTCCACCACTAAAATATTCCATGTGATAAATATTCAAGGATTAAAATATTTCAAGTTTTCATAAATGTGAAATGCTAATAAGAATTTTAAAGAGATTAATATTTAAATAAAAATAGTTTTCAAGTGGGATACTTTAAATAATAAAAACTTTTAAATAGAATGCCAAAGATACTGATTTTTTCATCCAAACATACCATATGTCGATGGTAAGTATAAAGTATCTAATTATCACAAGAAATGGGTCCCAGGTACCTCGTATCTTAGAGAAAGTAACCATTACAATATTTGTTCTCATGCACACGAGACACTAGTAGGAAGCATACCCATAACCAAGTGGTTACCCAACATCATCATCATAATCATAATCATAATTTAGTTAGTGTTTTTATCATCAAAATTGCTACATGAAACTAGGGACAAACCCCACGGGATCACTATCATACTAGTACATGTCCACCCACCTAGATACCTGAGTTTTCCCTTTTGTGATCAAACAAGTTCCACAATCCATGAAATACAATTTGAACATGAAAATACTTGTTCCAAGTCACACACACACCAAACATCCCACACACATGTCACATAATACTTCTTTCACAAAAAATTATTCATTTTTCACATCATATTCATACAAAATAGCACACAAACGTGTTTCGTGCCTTTCTTGCAATTCGATAAATCATTTCAGAAATTTATAAAAAAATTTAAAAATGTTTGAAATCTTAAATCACCACTTTAACTTTCAAAAACCCATCCTAATTAAACACACTCACCACAAAAATACATGTACATCCTTTTCACACTTTTTTTAACTCAATAAATCACTTATAATTTTCATAAAACAATCCCAAGGGGTAATACCATGTTTTGCACACAAAACCCTTTTTCAAGCCCAAAATCACCCCAATATGAATACAAAACAGATTTTTCATCCCTAGAAACATTTATTAAACCTCTTTCAAATGTTATAAAATTACCTCAAATGATACAACAAAAGATACACATAAAAAACACATGTTTTCAAAAAATTATGCAACTTTGAAACTAAACACTTAATCAATACTACCAAAAATAGTTCCCACAAAAAACATAATGTAAAGTAGCATGATAAAATATTAATTAAGAAAATCTAACTCATATTAGGATTATTACACATGGAACCACCTACCGTTTTTGTCAAAACACCAATTCGTTGTGCGAAACTTCAACCGCACCACCGCTGCACCACAAGTGAGTGGAACCCAACCCCAAATCCCAAGATTTGACAAAAAAGACACCAAATAAAACCCTAGGTATGAACCCTAACTTCTGGACATTTTTTAACTTCATGAAAGAGGGAGGAAACCCTAAGGATAATGAAGGAAACAAATAGAGAAACACTTAATTAAAGAAATATTACGACCTAAATACCTCAGTATCACTACTGGAAAATGGGCCTATACCCACAGTTTTGCAAAAAATCGTGGGTATAGGGATAATATGGGTACCTATACCCACTTTTTTTGACAAAACCATGGGTATAGATTTTTTCTAAATATCTATACCCACGGTTTTGAAAAACCGTGGGTATAGGTGTTTTTTTTTGAAGAGGTATACCAATGGTTTTTCAAAACCGTGGGTATAGAGTTTTTCTGGAAGACCTATACCCACGGTTCTTCCAAACCGTGTGTATTGGTGTATTTTTTTTGAATTGATATACCCATAGTTATAGAGAACCATGGGAATAGCTTCTCCACCATAAGGTGGGGAAAAAAATTACGTGGGATAATGAAAAAAAATTGGCGGGAAGACGATTTGGATTAATATAATTAGGCGGGTAGAAATATTAAATAAGAAATTCATTGTAGCTTAGTTGGTTATGCGGTTGTTTGTCATATGTAGCAGTTATGGGATCAAATCTCACTGTCATTTTTTTTGTAATAAATAAATAATATTAATATAAGTAGACTAATTTATATATAGTTAACAGAAAGTTCCGTGGTTTGGTTGGTTCGGTGCGTCTTCTCTAATTAGCAGGTCGCTGGTTCGAGACCCAACGACTTCTATTTTCAATTTTGAAGCGTAGATTTTTAGATAAGAAATGTTATTAATATATTTAGACATATATATCTATATATAATAAAGTTCTAGTTTGCTCGGTTGGCAGCAAATGATAAATTGCAGCAAGGCGTGTCCCGCGATCGAGTCTCAACAGGCTCGATTTTTTGAAGATTAATTCCCCACAATTTGAGAACCGTGGGGTCAAGCTGTGCCAGCGTGTGCACAGCGTGTGCCACACTGTGGAAATCATATACCCATGGTTTGTATAGAACCATGGGTATAGGTGGACACCCCTATCCTGACGCCTTTCCAGCCCACAGTTCCCAAAACCGTGGGTATAACCTATACCCACGGTTTTGGGGGCTATACCTACGATTTTGAACCGTGGGTATATGGCAGTTTTCCAGTAGTGTATCTTAATTTCAAAACATCCAAAAATTTATGTGAGGTTTTAATAAGGATGATGAGGTCATGTAGGAACTAGAATAGGGGAAAAAGAGTAAAAATTGAAGGAGTTATGAAAAAAACAATCAGCCTCTTCAAATCTGGGAGATTTGATAAATCCATAGAAGTTTAACCAAAATTCGTGATTAATATGAGCTCCAAAGAGGGGTAGGAGAGCATGGGGGGAGCTAATTGCTTAAGTGGTTCTGTGTGAGAGTTAGAATCATAAAAAAAAATTAAAAATTGAATGATATATTTAATAATTAAAAAACAATTTTAAAGCATAAAATGGGATTTCGGGCTGTCCCAACACCTTAATAAAAAACCAAAATACATCATTCTTATGGATTTATATGTGGTACAAATTGATATGGTGGTTTTAATATACCAGGGGATGCCTATTGGGAAGTGGAATGGGTATAAAATGTTGAAAAATGAAGGAGTTATAAAAGAAACAAAATTTATTTTTAAATCTGGAAATGGGCTCACGGTTTGACCCAAATTTTAAAAACCCACCATTTCCACCAAAATGCATGGGAAACCTCCAAAACAAAGAAAGAATGAAAATTAAATGAAAAATACCTTTAAAATAGGCCATGGATGTGATAGAACCCACCTCTTGGTTGGGTTGTTGATGGCAGTGAAACTCTCCTTTACAGTGGCCGTGTATGGGTACCGTCAGGTATACGGGAAGAGCTGATGAAAGAATCTCATACCTCCATTTGGGAAGTTAATCTTAGGCTGACCAAGATGTACAAATACATGTGTTGACAGTACTGGTGTCCTGGTATGAAAAAGCAGATAGCGGGTTTCATCACTCGGTGCTCCACCTATCAATAGGTGAAGGCAGAGCACCAACGACCTACTAGACTCCTACAGCCTCTATCCGTTCCTGAATGGAAATGGAATGACATCAACATGGATTTCATTATAGGATTTCAAAGATCTCCATGAGGTAGTGATGCGGTATGGGTGATTGTCGATAGGTTGACCTAGGTTTCACACTTATTACCTATCTAGGAGACCTTTACGATTGATGAGTTGGGAAGGATGTATATCCGAGAGATTGTGAGACTTCATGGTGTACCTATTTATATTGTCTCGGATAGATATTCTGGCTTCACTTCATAGTTCTAGAAAGGGTTGTAAAAGGTTTTGGGTTCATAGGTACTTTTGAGTACCGCATATCACCCTCAGAAAGATGGGCAATCTGAGAGAACGATACAAGTGTTAGAGGATATGCTACGGGCCTATATCCTTGATTTTGGAGGTTCCTGGGAGAAGCATATACCTCTTGTTGAGTATACCTATAATAATAGATTCTATGAGATAATTAAAATGGCCCAGTATGAGTCCCTCTATGGTAGACCATTCTGTTCACCTTTATGCTGGCTCAAAGCAGGTGAGACAACTCTGTTGGGTCCTCATCTTGTTTAGGAGACTTCTGAGCAAGTTCAGCCAATTCAAAAGTATATGAATATAGCTCAGTCTAGACAGAAGTCTTATACCGATCATCATTGCATACCTCTGGAGTTTGAGGTGGGACATCGAGTCTTTCTGTGAGTTTCTCCGAGGTTGGGTCATAGGCAGATCGGGAGATAGATAAAGTTATCACCAAGATACGTCAGGCTGTTTGAGATAGTGGAGAGAGTTGGGCCAGTAGACTATCAGTTACTGCAACCTTAGAGGTATCATGCCATTCATGACGTTTTCCATGTATCTCAACTCGGAAAATATCATCCAGACCCATCTCATTCTTTTGACCCTGACGACATAGATCTTGAGGAAGATGCATCCTTTATAGAGCATTCGATCCGTATCATCGATCGTAGCATTAAAGTCCTTCGAGGAAATTCATTCCCTCTGGTCCAGGTGTTATGGTAACATAGACACGTTTAGGAAGAGACCTGGAAGCGAGAGATGGATGTATGTGTACAGTGGACATATCTTTTCTCTGACGACATTCCACTACCATTGGAAGGGAAACTCAGGGACAAGTTTTCTTAAGAAGAAGAGGTTGTAACATCCCATCCTTAATCAGGTACGAACTGTTTTTAATTTTTGTTGTCTAATTATTTAAAGCGACCAAGTCATACGCCTGCACACCCCACTGCGTGTCCCAGACAAATATTTAAATTAATTAAATAACTGCTGAGTTTTATGAAAAATGTTATGTCACACTTTAGAACAGTGTTCAGGATTAAAATAATTAATTAAGTATTAAAAAATAATAATAAGAGATTTAAATAAATTTAAAATAAATCAAGAAGGGATAAAAATAAATTTAGAAATAAAATAGAAAGGTAGTTACGAAAAAAGTAAAAATAATTAAAATTGGAGATTTCCATTTTTATTTATTTGTATCCTTTTACCTTTCCATCCTTTCTATTATATTTTAATTTTATTATATTTTTCTCTTTTCCTTTTATTTTCTCTTATTTTTCTTTTCTTTTTCTTCCTTTTATTTCTTTCTTTTTTTTCTCTCTTCCTCTCCACGTCTCCCTCACGTCATGCCCCTCCCTCTCCTTAGGTGGCACACCACCCTAAAACCCTTTAGAAGACCACCACACCTCTGCCCGTCATCCGTTTTCTTCACCATTAGGTGCATAGTAAACCTTAAGTCAAGGTTAACCTTGCGCATTTGTAATCATAGGATTTCGTTGAGTATCATGTGAACAGTTCATCACAGAAGGATTTTACCCTATTTTGGGATTTTTCTAAATTTTATGTTTTCTTCCATTTTAGGTCAAATCAAAGCCTACCACTGATCATAGAATCATCTATGACTATAAGGTAGGGTGTCTACTCACTTCCCCCCATTTCTTTGCGATTTATAAAAACGCACTGTTGTGCTGTACGTCGGTGCCAACCAACTTTGTGAAAATTCTACCAATTTCTTTAATTTATTTGTTTTTCATAATTTTTGTAGCCCTATTTATCATGAATTAAATTATTTAAATTGTTGGAATAATATCAGACACCCCTTTTTACGTGCCTATGTGGTCAGTAAAATTTCTGTTAGCCTGGGTATTTAATTTAATTAACTACATGTGTTGCACAACCCTTTTTTTATTGTAATTAAATAAAATAATTATTTTACTTTGATCAAGAACTTTGAATTATTGGATCTTTGGTAGTTGTTGTGTTGAATTATTTATTTATTAAAAATTACATTTACCTACTTATATTGATACGGTATCTTTCCTTATTAAGTTATTAGGCTGAAATATTTAATTTATACCTTGTGATGCACATGTGCTTCTATTTAGATTTCAAGATGAAATTTCATATGCTTATTATGTAATATCTTCTACTATAAAAACTTTAATTAAATTCAGGGTAAGGAAATAAGGTGAGTCCCGTATTAAGGACCACATTTAGACTCTTTGTTCCTGACTACTACCACTATATGTCGGGGGGCAATGTCTTTGGCTTTGCCGGATCGAGACTTCCTCGGGCTTTCAAATACTTATGAGTGACATCAGTTCCAAAAGGGGCCATAGAGATGAATCTGTTGGAAATATGGCTAATACTACCTCAGATGATGCTCAACCCCTTTTTGTGAGATCAGAATAGTCTCATGGTAAATCCATGCCTCGAGCGATACTTGGTCTTTTGAAAGATTGCCTTGGACGGGCTCGGTGGTATTGGATAAATTGAAGGATGTTCTGTAGCGATAACTTTGGGATAGGATCAGACAAAAAATATCAACTTGAACCCTTAATAATGATGCACTAAAGGTTTATATTAATGCCTCTTTGAGCCTCTTGAGATTTGTAATATTTTTATTGTATGTTGAAGCACACCTAGTTGACACCTGACTTAGACCCCAAGTTAAAGTACAAGCTTGGGGGGTATGCCTCTTACTTGTTTTACCTTTCTTTTCTAGGATTTATATATATGTATATGTGTATTATACTTATAGGTACTCCTTTTAGACTTCCAGCTTAGGCTGAAGTAGGTGATTAGAGACGGGTGCCGTTGGAAACCCCGACCAAGTTATTTATTTCATTGCAGTTAATTATTTATCTGCAATTGTTATATAATGGCACACTGTATTTTATTATTGCATGAAATGGAAAGGTTTAGATACCGTGGGTTTCTACCTATTGGGATTTTATCTCACACCCTACTCAGGCGTCATTGAACCCTGAGTAGATTACATGCTTGCAGGTATTGACAAAGGGAAGCATGCTGCTTTCGATGCTTGATTGTTTCTTGCTGCTTAGGATGGGGACTAGGTTATAGGACAAAGCCTTTTTTCATGATGAAGTTGTTTCTTTGTGTATTTTATTTTAGTTGATAGTATGCTTGAGTTTCTATTTTCTATACTTTCAGTTTAGACATACATCTTAGCATGACATCGTTTTGTGAGCTTCCGCACTTGCGTATTATTCAGTTGGATTATTTATATTTCTTCTACTGTAGTTTATTCATTTATATGATTCCTATATTTATTATTTATCTGGTGTTACTTCTATTGTGATATTACCTATTACCTATGAGGGCATAGTCACCCCCATGGACATGAAAAAGGCCCTCGCAGCTAATCGACAGCCTCTGGAATTCGGGGATATGCGCTGAGGTTTTGTGATCAACCCAGCTCGGGGCACCCTTTAGGTGGCTTCTGGTATAGGGATTCTAAAATACTAAACATGCAATAACAGGTTTCTTCTAAATCTTATGTTTCACACAAGACTAAGATATACCGAAAAATAATACATTAGTGGTATTATTATTTTAAATGGTAGTTATTGTCTAGCCATATCATTGGAGAGAATGAAAAGAACTAACTATATTATACTTACACATGTTTATTAAATGTTTTTAATTTCATCTAATAAATTTTAGAGTCTTAAAATGAGAATAAATCCAATTTTAAGCATAAAATACTCTAATATTTTTAAAAGGTAGTTTTACCGCCTTTTGATGGAGAACCCATTTTAAATATAGTTTTTGACAACTTTAAATGTTATACTTGACAAAATAAACTATTATTTGAAATAGGGATATCAAAATTTATTTTAGATAAATTTTTTCTATTTTTCTGATAACTTTCAGTTTTTAATGAATAGTAAAAAATACTATATTTAATTCAAAACTCTTTTTTCATCTAATTTATTTAAATTATTAGATTATCCTTTTAATTGGTTTTAAATTATATTTAGATTACATTATCATCATTTAATAACTTTTCTTCATTGTAATCAATTTTAAAATTGAAATTAGATATAAAAACATTTCAATCTTTTGAATGTTTCACTTTAAAAAAACCCCACTTTTTAGTTTTATCTGCGAAATTAATTTTAAATATAATTTTCCCGATTCTTTGAATTTAACTAGGTATAATGGATTCCATATTTCTAATTATAATATCCAAATTAGTTTGTAAGGTTAATTTTATTTTTAGGTATAAAAGAGTTTCCATGGTAAAAAAATTATTTACCGTAGTAAAAGTAAAATTTTGACAAGGGTTAAAATTAAAAGTTAAAAGATTAACATACCTAAAAACTACAACATTTAATGGTTGTTTGAGGTGTATATCGACCATAAACATCCTATACAACATTAATTATAATCCAAAGTTGTGTAATTTAATTCCACCTCTATATGGTTAGCTTTTAATATAAAATAATGACTAAATTAATCACTTGAACCCATCTCTCCTAAAGTATAAATATCACCTCTCCACCACCCTATTTCAACCCAAAAATCCTTTTAGATTCTAAAATATCTTCCCAAAACTCTCTTAATCACTCTCCCCACATTCAAGTGTTGTTGGTCTCACCAAAAGACTAAATTCAAGGTCTTAAAAGGTCTTTCAAGGAGGGGATATTCAAGATGTAATTTTCTCAAAGTACCTATCTTAATTTCTTTTCTTTTTATACTTTCTAATCACCTACTTTATCTATAAATTCACGATAAATAAATAATAATGTATATACTTGAGTTTTATATTTCTAATGTAATTTATCATGTCCATATCATTTCTCACCTTCTCTTATTCAAAGAAACAAAGTTGTTGTCCAAGTTATGTCGATTAATTGCCTATGTGAATGATGTTTTTGTTCTTTTTCCTTTACCGCCTTAATTCCTGGTCTTAAAACAATTATTTTGTTAAAATTATGTTTTAATATTTATATTATAACTTATTTCTATAAATTTTATATTAAACATGCCTTTATGCTTTCCAAATTGTGGTTATACGATAACTTCATTTGGGGATGTGTGGACTACCACCTCCTCAAAATGATGTGATTCATTCACACATCACTTGGAATATATTAAGGATTTTTTGTAAAAATGTATGATATAAATGAAATATTAATTATAATTTAATTATATTATATATGTATACATATTTATATACATTTCATTTAATTTATCTCTTTCAATACGACAGGAAAAATGAAAATAGTGTTCATACGTACATACAACTTACCGTCTCCATGTACGGTGTTTTTAGTTTATCTTAAAAGATTATTATAAATACTTATATAATGAATATATAAGATATTTATAACTTGTTTCTTAATCTGTATATGATGGATTTATGACCATATGGACTATTGACATCATACCAAGTTCATTTTAGACTCTAGTACCGAATATCGACAAAATGTCCGATATGAACTTAAATAATTGTGTAATTGTTATAAAATTGTAATAAGTGATATAAAATGAATAATAAACATGAAAAAGTTTCTCAATAAATTATAAATTAACCTAATTTTATTATTGTGAAAGATAAATAATATACGAGATAAGTTAGACTCGAGGTAAGGGAATTTCTTAACCCAATTTCCATTCTTTGGGTTAAATGTATATTTCTTGATTATGTTGTTAAACTCTTACATGAGAAATGAATTTTGAATATATTATATTTCATTTATATCTTTAATTTTATTTAATTTTTTCTAAAGTAATATTTTTATCTGGAGTGTTTGAATTTCTGTACAAAACGACAAAAGGAATGTTTTTTAACGTATACGGCGACAACGACTTCTTTACCGCTGTAACCATTATTTGATATTTGGATTCATCTATAACTCTTAATGTTTTTAAAAGGAAAATAAATACCATATTAACTTTTCATGTATTTTGGTATTTAAAATGGTTTTTAGAAGGGATTTATTATGTAAATATCTTAAAATGAAATTTTGTGATTGTAATTTGGAAATGTTATTTTTCCTTTATGCATGATTTATGTGTTGTTATTATGTTTTGGTTCTTGGGAATTGCTTTTTTATATGGGTGGTTATATGATAAATCAAGGTCATGTGATCCCATGATAGATATCTAATGCATTTGGTAATGATATGGAGTTAAACGATAAGGTTTCTCCTAAGAGATTTAGGGAATATACTATGATGGGTATTCCAAACGTAACTATGAAGGTTACTCCCTATGTAGCTGTGAAAGCTATAATGAAAGTATGATATAGATTACACAAGTTACCTTTATGATTTATGATCTATAAGAAGTATTTTTAGTAATCTTTTTATTTTTTGAGGTATGTTAAAGAGTTTATGTTTTTATGGGTGAAAAGTATGATTTTGTGAAAATGTTTTATTGAGTTTAAAATATTCATGGACTAATGATTTAATTCCTAGTTTTATATTCCTTAATGAAATTTTTGTGCTCATCCCAAGTTTTTTAAATTTTGTCCATAGGGTATAATTATGGGTAAGAGAAAATAATAATTCGATAATATTTTTATTAGGAAAAAGAAATCATGTTTTATTTTAAAAGGGTTTCCTTTGGTGGAAAAAAGTGGATACTTAGTGTAACTGTACACATGTAATGTATGGGTCTATTATGTAATAATTATAGCCTAATTATCTAAAACTATAAACCTGAAAATATCCTTAATGATAAAGAAATTAAATTCTTGACTAAAATAAAGATTATGTAATGTTTAAGGCTGGGGCATTATAGATCAAAAGTTTTGAAGGATTCGATGTTAAGAAACATATGCAGACTTTTCCATCAATAATTCTCATTGAGTTTGAAAATATCAAGGGAAATTATACTAATATAAATAGAGAGTTAATATCTTACAAGGATGAGATTAGATGTTATAAGGATACCTTAGTGTTATAGGTTGACTTTGATATATTAGTTGAGATGATGGATACCCAGACCAATTTAATCAAGAATCTTCAATCAGTGAAACCATTTTCTTTTGGTATGAATGAGAAGGACATTAAGGTTGTGAGATCCAATGTGAGTGAGATTATAAAATAATTTTCCACCAAGTATGGTGTGAATGATCTTGGAGTTCTTATGTATTCATATAGATATATGATTCAAAACATTCCCATGGTTTAGTCAGATCTTTCAAAAGCTTCCCTTGATGAAATTAATAGTTTCAAATTAGATGTGAAAGAAAATTTACACACCTTGAAGAGTATAGTTGTGAGACAATTTGAATTTATTAATAATTTTCAGCTAAGTTAAATGACTACTTCAAAACCTTTAGTGGTTCTTGATATTTAGAATATTTTTAATCAACTTTCTTATGATCTAAATTTAATTTATTTTCAGATCCAGTCACTATAATGTGAAATGTTCACTCAAGTGATTTTAAAAGAATTTAATAGGGATATTTTGGCCAAGTTTAAGGAATCCAAAGGATCTATAAGAAGAGAAAGACTCGGAATTGATGTTTCCTTGAATGACATCACTGGATTTCTCTGGGAATCTATTCTCTCAATCAGTAATTAGATGGATGAAAATATATTAGTGACCTAGGATATCAAACATATGATTACATGAACTTTAGGGGAAATTAAAATAAACCATCATAACTTTTTAACCGTGACGAATAAGATCAATGAAGGTATTTTAGAACTTTACTCAAATTATTATTAATAATATTATAGTTATTTAGAATCTAAAATATCCCCTATTGCAATAGCTATAAAAAAGGGAAGAAACTTCTTATGTATAGGCCAATCAGTCCTGTTGCACTTATCCAAACTACTACTAGTGCTTCAATTTCTCAATCACTCTCTAATAATTTCCATGAGTTTTATAAAGTCATTACAGAGAAGTTAACCAACTTGGATCACAAGTTAACCTAATTGTAAGGGAGGTTAATACAATTATAATTATTGGAAGATATGATTCAATACAATCTATTTTTAGAACCCCCTATAGCTCCATCCAATGCCCAGACAACTGCTATAGTTAGTACTTCTTAGAGGCTTTCTATTGGATAGCTTGAAGTTGTTACAGAATTCATGAATATATCTCTATTAACTTTATCTCAAATGAATTTTCAAGGTTGTATAACCATTATGGACTTCATAAATATGGACATTATAAAGTATATTGATTTTTTTTGTTTCAATTTACTTTCTTAGAGTTAAAAGATCCATTGGACCAACACCTCTTGACAATTATAAGAAATATTTACAAAATTTGGACTCTATGTTTGATAAAACCTCTATCTATAAGTGAGAGTAATCAAGATTTACTACTGCTAAACCTGATAGATTAGAAGCTTCATATTTAGTGCCTATAATGAATATGGTATTCATAAGCTCTTTTTCCTATGGTTTAGCATTTATTCTGAAAGTCTTGATAAATTTTTGAGCATGTCTACCCAGTGTGCTAGAGAAAGATCTAATTTTGGAGATGAAGAATGTTTTTCGGTAGAGCTTGGAAGAGTTTTCCAAGTTCTTATTTATCTATTTATTTGTGTGAGAAGTGGTTGTTTTCATTTTATATTTTCAAATTTATTGAATGTTTTAATTTCTAAAATTTATTCATGCCTTATTCAAATTCAGTTTCTATATTACACATTAATTATTCATGATTCGGTGTACAATAGTAAATTAATCTTACTATCCTCTACCTTCCTTTTTAATGTCACAAAAAGGAAGAGAATATACCTAGAGGGGGAGGATAAATGGTAAATACAAAATTTTAACACTTTATATTTCATAGATTTTTAAATATCTTTAAACCTTTTAAATATTTCATGTTTAATGTTTAATGAGTTTTGTGATCATCAAAAAGGGGGATATTGTTGGTCTATCAATGTTGTCCCAAATAACTCATGTGATTTATATTTTTATGATACCAAAAACCCTTAATATTTTACTAATTAATTTCATTTTAAGTGTGTTTAACATGTTTTAATCTTATTTAGTTCAAATCTTATGTAATTGTTTATTCTTACTATAATATGCATTTCTACTGAAATTTTTGTTAAATCTAGAAAATTTGGATATGTAAAGTTTGGATACATTGAGAATTAATCTACATTAATCAGATACATTCCAGAATTACCTATATAAATCATCCATGTCATAGAATAGGCTATGTGAGAAATTTATATGTCAATAAATTAGCTCTATGAAAAATGGAAACATTGATGAAATAGCTACATTGAACGACTATGTCAAGAAATTAACTATGTGGTTCAGATTTGTGGCTTATTTGGATATGTTGTTCCAATCGGTTACATGAGTATTTCAACTATAAATTTTTTGTCTATGTGATCAAAATGACTACATAATCTGCCTATGATGAAAAATCATTTATGTAAATAATGACTGCATGATCAATTCGGCCACATGAATTTAGATACGTAGATTTTGATTATGTGGTCATCCAAAATCAGCTACATCATTTTTAAACTTAGGTATTTATTATGGTTGTATAATTATAAGTGAAAATTAATGCTGATTTTGATTCATTAAGAATTAGAAAACCAATTTATAGTTAAAATGAATTTCAATGGATACAATTACCAAGAAAGGAAAAGGTAGAGATTGTTTTTTACCTAGTACCTTCACTGAGGTAATTTTTAAAGAAAAGGACACCTAGAGTTTTTAGATATATTTTTGGTTTTCTCAGAGAACATATAAATTTTAATTTATAAAAAAGATCAATAGTATATAATTAATAAGAATAGAAGTTACAACACTCAATATTTCCCACAAATCCATTTTTGATACTGCTTCTCTGTACTAAGAAATAAAAGAAGAAGAATCAAGTTATCTATAGCTGTACTTTCAATATTAATCCTATTTTATTTTGAAGACTCTCATCAAGATATTATATATTCTTATTTTCTCTCTTGGAGATATCTTCTCTTCTGTCAGTTGAATCTTGAAATAATATGCTTCATTTTGTAAGATCTCATTATTCTTTCTCATTGCTAGGATTAATCACTCTTTTTACTGAGTGTTGAAGGTTTTTGTTTTTTTAATGCCTTATAGGAGCCTAATAAAAGATTTTAAATTTATAACAAGTGATATAAGCTTGAACTAAGTTAGAAAATCCATAAGAAAAGGATTAGTTCTAGTGAAATCACAAAGATCTAGGAGTTAAGTGTTGATATAGTGGATTAGGGGATTTATATTCCTCGAACCACTATAAAATATTTTTCTATTTTATATTTTTCTTACTATTTTTCTTTACTTTAATTTCTTGTGATAAAAGAATATCAAAAAAATATTATCTTTAAATAGTGTGGTTTTATGTGATGAAAATTTCAAGAACTCAATTCACCCCCTCTTGAGTCTTTTTGCAGTTCTTGTTTTACCAACATAAGATCCCCTCAAGATTTTATCATATCCAACCACTTTAAACTTCCTCACAATATTTCATACCATTTATCTCCTCTCCCAAGGATGATACTTATTCATGTTTGATTGGATATTTGTTAAGTTACTTCAAAGTCTCTCTATTATATAATTCAAGGCATGGCCATCCCTCTTCTTAAAAGTTTCATAAATCTCTTTCCTTGAGTTAAAATCCATAAATCCTATTTCCTTCTAGGTTTTTTGAAATCATCATCTCCTTTTGGAATTTCTTCAATCAATTATTATGAACTATAGGTTTTAACAAATCTAAGGTAACATCATTATTTTTATTTTTCTATTTCATCTATATTGTTCATAAGAATTAAGTTCCTAAGTTTTCTTTATCTAGGTTGGTTTAATCCATTAAGTGTTAACATTATTTATTACTTTATGTAGTGAATATAAGGCCTAAGCCTTAAACATTACCTAATCTTGAGTTTAGTCAAGAATTTACTTGATTTCACATTGAGGATCCTTTTAGGTTTAGAGTTTTAGAGAATTAGGTCATCATTAATACATTACATCCTATAATCATATAAGAGGATACTACCAAAATACTATCCATTTTTTTTCAAAATTTAAAACTTTTAAAATAAAACATGATTTATTTTCTTGATAAAAATATTCTTAAATTCTTAATTTATATTACCCATCCTTACAACCTATGGGAAACATTTAAAAAACTTGGTATAAGAAAATAAATATCATTAAAGGATATAAAATAAGGAATAAAACTGTTATTCCATAAATATTTTAAACTCAAGAATTTTTTTTCACAAAATCATACTTTTCACCAATAAAAACATTCCTCATGAAATCATAAGATTCCTGAAAATACTTCTTATCAATCATAAGTAATAAATTTAACTTGTGGAATACATTTCATACTTACATTACATCTTTCACAGCTACATAGGGAGTAACCATTATGGTTACATTTGGAATACCCATCGTAATATATTCCCTAAATCTCTTAGGAGAAACCCTATTGTTTAACTCTGTCTCATTACCTAATGTATTAGATAGCTACCAAGGGCTTAATTGTACTCAGTTTATCATGAAACCACCTATATATATAAGCAATTCCTAATAACCATAACATAATCATAATGCATAAAACAATCATAAATAAAAAATAACATTTCCACTTTGCAATCATATTTCATTTTTAAAAAGTTGCACACTCATAAATGAAAACAATTTATTTGGAAATAAAAGTGTAAACTTGAAAAATTAACATCAATACATTAAAGTGACATAAAATCGATAAATTCAGTTTAGTACATATATGTTAAAAAAAGCATTCAAAGTTACTGAAATAATTAATTGATTTTGAAAACACAATTAAAACATTTAAAAATAATATTTTTAAATCAAAGTGTCACACACCAATTTGAAACTTTTTAAAGGAATTAAAATTTTAAAACATTCATCTCCATATAAATAAATTATTAAAACCATTTTTAAAACATGGACATTAATGAGAAATATTTAGAAGAATAAATCTTTAAAACATTTAAAATGTTGTTTTAGTTAAAGAGTCCCTTACCACTTGAGAAACACATGAATAAAAATCATTAAATATTAAAATTTTAAAAACATTAAATATCATGGTAATATTTTAATTCATTATATAACATGACTAAATGGTCATATATACACCTTATAGGATAATAAAGGTGTATAACATCATGATATGCCTCAATAAAAGTAGATTGAGACGAAGTCCCTTACAAAGATCATTTTGTTGATCAAATAGATAAATTATGTATATTAAATATAAATATAAATAAATAAATTATAAATACAAGATAAGATATAAAAAATTAATTTCTCACATAATCATAGCACAACATAATCAAGAAGTATAATTTTAACCCAAAGAATGGAAATTGGGTTAAAAAATCCCCTTACCCCGAGTCTGACTTGTCTCGTATGTTATTTATCTTCCTGAATAAAAATTTATACTTTATTGAGAATTTTTTTTAAGTTTATTATTCATTTTATATCACTTCTTACCATTTTATAATAATTAAATAATTATTTAAGTTCATGTCGGACTTTTTGTCGATATTCGATACTTGAGTCAAAAATGTACTTGGTATGATTTCAATAGTCCATGTGGTAATAATTACATCATCAAAAGAATATAAAACATGATATAAATATCTTATATATTCATTATATAATTATTTATAATAATATTTTAATATAAACTTAAACCACTGTTCATAGAGACGGTAGGCTGTATGTACACATGAACACTGTTTTAGTTTTTCCTATCGTATTAAAAGAGAAAAATTAAATGAAATGTATATAAATATGTATACATATATAATATAATTATAGAATAATTAATATTTAATTTATATAATATATTTTTACTAAAATGATCCTTAATAAATTCCATGTTATGTGTGAATGAATCACATCATTTTGAGGAGGCAGTAGTCCACACGTCCCCAAATGAAGTTATCATATAACAACAATATGGAAAGAATGATGGTATGTTTAATATAAAATTTAAATAATATTAAATAGGTTATAATATACATATTTAAATACTATTTAACTTGAAAAAAAGTTTTAATACCAACCATGAAGGCGATAATGAAAAAATAACAAAAACATTATTCACGGAGGTGGTTAACCGACATAACTTGGACAAAAATTTCATTTCTTTGAATAAGAGGTGGTGAAAAAATAAATGGATATGAGATATTCCATTAAAAAAATAAAAAAAATTATTTATATTATTCTGGAATTATAATGAATTTATGGATGAAGGAGGTGAGGAGAAAGTAGAAAAATAAAAAGAAATTAAGAGAGGTACTTTGAGAAAATTACCTCTTGAATATCACTCCTTGAAAGACCCTTGAGTAACTTGAATTTGGTATTTTGATGAGAAAAGAAGCAATTGGACATGGGGAGAGTGAGAAGTAGAGGATTGGGTAGATATTTGCGGAGATAAAAGGCTTTTTGAGTCAAAATAGGGTGGTGGCGGTGTGGTATTTATACTTGAGGAGAGGTGGGTTCAAGTGATTAATTTATTGATTATTTTATATTAAAAGATAACCATATAGTGGTGGAATTAAATTCCACAACTTTGGAATGTAATTAATGTTTTATAGGATATTTAGGGTAAATACACACCTCAACCAACCATTAAATTTTTTATTTTTTAGCTGTGTTAAGATTTTAAATTTTACTACCTTGTCAAAATTTTACTTTTACTACAGTAATTTTTTTTTAGCATGGTAATTTTTTTTACCTAAAAATAACATTGATCTTACAACATAATTTAGACATTATGATTTCAAATATGTAATCCATTTTACCTAATTAAATTCAGATAATTTGTAAAATTATATTTAAAATTAATTCTGTAGACAAAACTAAAAAGTGGGTTTTTAAAGTGAAATGTTCAAAAGATTGAAATGTTTTTTTATATCTAATTTCAATTTAAAATTAATTAAAATGACCAAAATCGTATTAAATTATAAAAACATAATATAAATATACTTTAATACAAATTAAAAGGATAATCTAACAATTTAAATAAATTAGATTAAAAAGTAGTTTTGAATTAAAATGCAGTATTTTTCACTATTCATTAAAAAATGAATTTTATCAGAAAAATACCAAAAATTAAATAAAAGTAAATTTTGATACCCTACTTACAAATAATATTTTTTTTTGTAAAATATAACATATAAAGGTGTCAAAAACTATATTTAAAATGGATTCTCTATCAAAAGGTGGTAAAACAACATTTTTAGAAAAACGCTCATTTTATCCGTAAAATTTTATTTGTTCTTATATAATGTCTAGAAAACATATAAGATGAATTTTAAAAATTATATTAGATTTATATTTTATTAATATAATCCAATAAGAGTTATTTTATTATTTTATAAACAAAATTATTCACATTTAAATTGTTTTTCATAAAAACACATCCTTTATATTCAATTGTTTTTTATTTTCTAACCAATAAATAATTATATAAACATGTGTAAACCCTATTATATAATCATGTGTAAACACTATTTTTATAACTTAGTTAATATCATTCTGATGGGAGGCACAGCTTCGTCCGCATCTCTCATTCTCTATGCAGTGTCTTCGTCTTACGGCCAGGGTTTGGCTTTGGCTTCAAGAATCATTGGTGAAGGCGCATCTGGGAAATGGATTCTTTTATATCATAGTATTCGGTGGTTCTTCAGGTGTGGTTGCTCATCGATCTGCCCCCTAACACGCGGATCTGGCCCTTATTGCTTGGATCTGGCCTTGTTGCTTGGATCTGGCCTTGTGCTTGGGTCTGGCTTCAGGAGATGATGGGATGTGGGTGTGGTGATGATAGTGGCGGTGTGGTGGTGCTTCCTTATTGGATTTGTGGTGGCGTTGAATTCTCAGAATGTCAGCGCCTCATCGACTGTCCCTGTGCATCTTGTCGCTGGTCATTTAACCCCTCGACATTCAGATCTGGTTCGGATCTGTTGATTCCAATCAGATCTAATCAGTATAGGCTTTTCTAGTGGTGGGTAATGGTCATTTGGCGGGGGTTTTCGGAGCTCGCGGTGGTAGTGTATAGGCTTAGTTCTGGTGGGTTGGACGACCTCAGGGCATTTTAGCCAGCAATTCTCTGGTGTGGCGGTGCCAGATTGCAACGTCCGTGTGATCCACACGTTTGCGACATTGTTATAGGGTGTTTGTTGAGGTATTTATGGTGGGGTGTTTGGATTGTAATGGTTTTTTTCATTGTGATTCTAGACAATCAAATATAAGTATATCTGCCTCTCACCTTCAGGCATGTAATGGGTTTTCCTGTACTCAGTTTAAAAGGGATTATTGTTTTTCCTTTTATTTTTAATAAATTTTAGGACCAACTTTTCTTGGTCCTAGACTTTTGGATGGTTAGTATCATTCATTAATTTTATTCTAATAGATATGTGATAAATAAAAATTAAGATAATAATATTAATAATATATTATTTTTTGGGTATAACTCAGTCTTGTGTGCAACGTAAGATTTGGGGAAACTCATTGTTACGTGTTGCGTAAGCTATCAGACATAGCATCCCCTTTTAAGTAAAATTAATATCTAATTCATAAATATTAATATATATGAAAAATAATTATTCTATAATTACCTCGGATGTTACATTATTTCCCCCTTTTGGAAATTTCATCCTCACAAGTTTAAATTTGGGATTTGTAACTAAGGTTTCACTTTTCAAAATTACTTCATTGAAATCCCACATCAAAAAAAGAGTCAATAAAACAACAACTTTAAAATAAATAAAGTGAATTAAAAAGGTCACCCAAGATAATAAATACTAGGGTTCTATGTAGGAAAACGTAGATATGAAAGAGAATGCTTACAATATAGTTTTTATGGAGAATGATAGAAAACATGATCAGGAGAAAGTTTAAAATTATAAAACCACAAACTTGTGATGGGTTAAACATTAATTGGCCTTAATTGACGTCCCTAAGGCACCGAAGGCTAGAAATAAATTCCAAGGGATTCATATACAATGGGGGATGATTTTACCTTTGAAAATAAAACAACAAAACAAACATGTAATTACCAAATAAACCAATACATAATGCATGATATCAATGAAATATAACTCAAAGAAATACCATATAAAACTAAAAAGAGTACCACAATAGAATACTACAAAAGATCCAAGTACATAGCCGAATATAAAACCCAAAAAAACTCAATGAAAACCACATAACTCCAAATATCCAACATTCTCCATACTCTAACTCCATAAATAGCTTAAGTATCACTAAGAACCACTAGAGAAGTGTAATACTTTACCTTTTCCCATGTTCTGATAAACAACATCTACAAAATCACCAAAGTTCCAAAGAAGGGGTGAGTAATGAAACTCAACATGCTTTCCCCAAATGAATTCCCTACTCATGTCACTTGGATAGAACATGTTATAACATTTATATAAAATAGTTCATATAAAATAATTGATATAGTTTATAAAAAATCTAAGTTGTTCAATACCAAATTATTTTTCCATAATAAAATGGTTTCCAAGGAAAGCAACCAAAAAATACTTTAAAACCATTTCAAAAGCCTCATTTTGGTATAATCAATTACATTACACATATCCACACATTCAACCATGCATGTAACATAGACCTCCCTATACCCGTGAATCATGAGTCATCCTTTAATTAATCCATAACCTAATGAACCAATTTGAGGGGGGGGGATCCCAAACCCTTATCCATCTCACTAATGATGGGGGATACTTACTATCCTTATCCATCCCAAATTCACATGAACACACACAACCATTATATAAAAAACAAATTCCAAAACAACCATTTCAACCATTTCAATAAAACTAGACTTTTAGTGAAAAAATTTCAAAAAAAAAACATTTCAATAAAACCAAACATTTATTGAAAACACTTTTCCATGCATCAAAACCAAGCAATCATTTTAAAATCATCATTTTAAAATCAAATTAATGATTTCACTTTCCACAAAAATACCCATTTTCCGAAATTCTATAAACTATTACTAAAGAGGGTTTCCAACAAACAATTCACATCAATTTCAAAACCAATTTCAAGAAAAAAAATAAATTTTAAATCAAACCTTAAATTTATAAATAGAGGAATCAAGAGTGAATCCACATAACTCACTATTTATGGAGACAATGAAAAATGATACTAAAACACCCATAAAACCGGGTTGAAACTCCAAAAACCCACCTTAGATCTCTTCCCCTAACATCAAAAAGGCCAAATATAATAAAATTTGGAATTAAAACCCTTAGATATTCCCAAAATAGACATAGATCTAAGAAACCAAGAGAAATAGGGAATCATATCTAAGGAAAATCAAGAAAACTACCAAAAACTATGACTTACCATGAGAATTTGGCTTCAACGCACCCATAGTGTAACGATCCAAACTTTCATTAATGAAAATTACCATTGATCTAATTAAATGTATTATTATGTAAAATGGTTGTATAAAATATGCACTTCCTTGGTTTTATGTTTTTGTATTTAAAAATATCATTAAGAATTTTTATAGTTGCTAATATAGCTGTTGAACAGTGATCACATGATTAGTATAAATATATGGATTTAAAAAATCCAATTTACTCAGAAAAAGGAAGCGATGACCTCATCCAATATACTTGCCCCGTATGAAGCCAATTTTTCAGATATCAAAAAGGATGTAGTGTCATTAGGCTTCTCTCTTGACCAAGCCCAAGATGAGCTTCAACCCATTAAGCTTGAACGAAACCGCCTACGTGAGAAGTGGAAGTTGATAGAGATTACCACCCGAGCGATGTTATCCAAGCCACCCCAAGAGTCTGTCACCATAACACACCTTACCCTTTGGTCTTATGTGGGTGTTATAAGGGGTTATGTAATAAGACCTTAACACTATGATTATGTGTATTATTTTTTTATATAATAAATAACATACATTTATTTTATTATTGTTACTTTATAAATAAATTTTTAAGTACAAATAGTATTTTTAGTTAATATTAAATTAAGAAATATATTTTTAGGAATTAATGGATTTATGAATTAAATAATATTTTAATAAAATATTATTAATAAATTTATTTTTATTAAATATAAATGATCGTATAATATTTATGAATACAATTGTAATTTTTATTATGGTTTGAAAGCCTTTTTTTTCAAAACCCATTAATTTTCGATAAATGTCAGTTTTTATTTTAAAATTAAAAATTCACATATTTAATAATTTTTTTTAGAAAAAATGAATATTATTTTTGGAATCAAGAAGTTGAAATTATCTAATGGTGAAATTTTCATAATTTTCCGAGACAGTAAAATTTTTCGGTAAAAATTAAATATCATTTAATTATATAAAGTGTTTTATGACATCATAATGACCCAATAGTGATGTAAAAAAAATACTATAAATGGTATTTTTGGGCAATATATGTTTTAAAATTAAAATAATGTGATTTTAGTTTTGTTTGATTTATTTTACAAAGCCTTAGTGGACCCACAAAGACTTACATTTTATCTTTTTAAAATGATTTCCTTGAGAGTGTGACTCACCTCCACATAATAAAGCCTACTATTTTAATAATTTAGGCCATTTTACTTATAAAATATTATTTTCTACTCCCCTTTGGAAAAAACCATGGGAAAAAACCATGGGTTGGTTTGTGGTTTAGTTTAGTTTAATGTGTGATGGCCAAAACCTAAATAATAAAGAATTCCCTCCCTTTTCCTATATAAACCCACCCAAGATCCCACTTCCTCTTCACCAAAAGACTTTGTATCTCGACCAAAATCTACCCTACTCTCTCTATAATCCTCCCAAGGCACCCCAATCTCTCAATAATCCTCTCTCAAGCCCCTCCCAAGCCTTTGGGATCACACTTCCAAGTAAGGGATTTCTTCCTTTCTCATTTTTGTACAAGTTTCTTTATGTTGATATGCCTTTTTATTTTCAATTAAAAATGTTGGGGTATAATTTCATACCTACCCTATACTTACCTCCTTATTTTTTAATGATGAGATACCCCTTTCTCTCTCATAAATGCCTCCCAAGTACACCCGTTACCATGCCAAATTTTCGTAAGGGATTCCTTCCTTTCTCATTTTATCCAAGTTTATTAATATTGTTATTCCATTTTATTTACAATTATAAATGTTGGGGTATGATATTTAAACTACCCTATAATTCTATACTTATGTTTTAATAATGAGATACCCTTTTATCTCTCATTAATTCCACTCATGTACACTCGTTACTATGCCGAAATTCCGTAAGAGATTTCTCTCTCCTCATTTACATTCAAGCACTTCTTTTAGATTATGCATATAAAATACATTACATATGTTGGGACATGTATCTATATGACACCCTTACTTTCCATTTCACATAAATATTTTGATATACCCCTTTCTCTCTCATCAAACATTTTTATGAACTCTTATGTCACGTCGTTATGCTGTTGAAATTGCACCGCAATTTTCCAAGCCAAAGTCCTTGTGTAGTGAATACCATGTCCATTTCTCTATAAATGGTATTCAACTTTATGAAAATTTACTTATTTATTATATATTTTCAGTTATAAATTTCACATTCCTTTATTGTGTAATAAACTATGATGTTTTATGAATCCATGTTATATGATCCATGTGGCACACTTATGCATGAAATGAAATAATTAAGAAGGGTGCGCCCTGACGGCACTCCAATTCATTGGGTAAATATTAGTATCATGATAAGTCAAGTGAAATGAGTGTTTACTCATGATAATTCAAGTTCAATGAGGGTTTACTCATTCTCCATGTGAAATGAGCCTTGGATCATGCTAATACCATGTTAAGTGTTGTTGCCACATTTCCATGTTATGATAATCATGCTATATCTTGCATTTATGTTCATGTTTCTTTTATGCTCCATTGATATGAATATTGACTAACATGTACTGTATTATTCATGTTATTCCTTTTTTACTCCCTTACTTGTCTTTATAGATCACCCTTTTCTTATTAATGTCCTCAGGTTATCCCATGCAATGCTAAGTACGAGGGAATGTAGTGGTCATGTAAAGAAAGTTTTCAATAAAGATGTTGTGTTTCATGTTTTAAGTCATTATGTAATGTTCCTAAGATCCAAAGACACTAGACCTCTCGATCTTCTATGTTGCATCAAGTGAATATTTTATGTAATAAATCATGTTTAAGTGTGTAATAAAAAGCAGGGTTGTTATAGTGGTATTAGAGGATAGGTTTATTTACTTTTGGGATTAGGATTAGAAAACCCCCAGTGAAAGCCTTAGGGATAAAAATAAGTCTAATAAAAATATACATAAATTTTGGTGAGTATTGATTATGTGGTTTATAAAGAAAATACATCCCTATATAGATACGAGTAGGTAGAGGTGGCTCTAGCACAAGTGTATCTAGGGGTAAAACCCAAAAACACCGCTTTGAGCTAGACTTGAACGGGAATGGGTGCACGAAAATGGTCCTTGCTGCACTCTTGGTTATGAAATTCCTGAGGGATATGATTTTGAAAATTCACAAGCTTAGTATAAACCATTATTAAGGTAATTAAAAAAAATTCCCCTAAGAATATATGTTGGGAAGTCAATCATGAATAACATAGATTTATTCCTATAAATTTATAAGTTAAGGAACTAAAAGTAATTTATAAGTCATCCTTTTTTGTATTTTGATTCCTCTTTATGTGTTTAATATTTTAAGATACACATCCCTAAGTATATATTGGATAAGGTAGAACCTGAATCAAAAAGTGAAAGGTAGGTTTATCATCTATATTTCTATGAATTATTTTATATCCCAAAAGTTTAGTATAACAATCCCAACACCACCACAAACCATGAAAGTAAAGATGTAAGTGAGTACAGAAAATGTGGAAATCATTGCAACCCATGAGTATAACTCCTCCCGTATCACAATTTGTGAATTGAACTTTCCGGAGAACCTCTTCATACTCCCTCTGGTGAAATTTGATGCAATTCTCAGCATGGATTGACTTTCCTTATATAGATCCAACATAAATTGCCATGAGAGGGAAATCACTCTCCATATGAAGAATCGACCCCCGATTCTATACAAGTGAAAAGAGAAAGATGAATCTTCTTTAGCACCATCATATAAAGCATATATATTATTTCCCTATAAGCATGCATATCTAGATCAAATGATTGAGTCCAAGGAAGAAACCATCCTTGAAGACATGCCTATTGTGAGGGAATTTGATGAAGTGTTTCCCGATGAATTTTCTAGTCTTCCTCCTAGAAGATATGTTGAATTCTCAATTGATATTATACCTGGGGAATTTTCAATATCCTAGAATCTGTATGTAATGGTTGTTGTGGAGCTTGAGGATCTGAAGAAACAACTACAAAAGAATCTAGATAAAGGGTTTATACTCCCAAGTGGTTCACCATGGGGTGCACCAGTCCTCTTCGTCAAGAAGAAGAATGGGTTAATGTGACTTTTCATTGATTATCATGATCTCAACAAAATCATGATAAAGAACAAGTATCCTCTGCCCCGAATTTATGACTTGTTCAATCAGTTATGTGGAGAACAATACTTCTCTAAGCTGGATTTGTGGTCAGGATATTACTAAGTAAGGGTTAAGAAGGAGGATATCCCCAAGACTGCTTTTCGTACAAGATATCGACACTATGAATTCATAGTAATGCCTTTAAGACTCACTAATGCCCCAAAAATATTCATGGACTTGATGAATATTCTTTATAGATTACCTTGACAGATTTTTGGTAGTCTTTATATAAGATATTATAATATACTCCAAAATCAAGGAGGATCATGAGGAGCATCTAAGAACTATACTAGAGACATTGCGAAAGGAGAATCTCTATGAAAAGTATATAAAGTGTGAGTTCTAGTTGAAGTAGGTCTCATTCTTGGGTCATATCATCACAAGAAATAGGATATCTGTGGATCCCTCCAAGATAGATGCAATTTAGGGATGACTTAGGCCAACACCAGTGATGGATATTCACAGCTTCCTGGGATTAGCTGGATATTATCACCGATTTGTGATAAATTTCTTAGGATTTTCCAACCCTCTTACCAAGCTAACTCGGAAGGGATTAAAGTTTTCTTGGAGTAATGAATACGAAGAGAGCTTCAAGGAGTTGAAAATGAGGCTTATCACTATGCCCATACTCACACTACCCATAAGTGGACAACTTTTTGTGGTATCCAGTGATGCTTCAAAGAAGGGACTGGGATGTGTGTTGATGAAAAATGTTAAATTAATTGCCTATGCTTCAAGGAAATTGAAAGTTCATGATAAAAACTATCCAACACATGATCTGGAGTTGGCTATAGTAATCTTTGATTTGAAAATTTGGCAGCATTACCTCTTTGGGGAGAAGTGTGAAATATACACGGATCACAAAATCCACAAGTATATATTCACACAGAAAGAGTTGAATATGCGCCAATGAAGATGGTTAGATATGATTAAAGACTATGACTACTCAATCCATTACCACCCTAGTAAAGTGAACAAGGTGGCAGATGCTCTATGTAACGACCCAAACTTTTATCAATGAAAATCCCTCATGATCTAATTAAATTTATTATTATGAAAAATGGTTATATAAAATATGAAATTCCTTGGTTTTATGTTTTTTGGATTTTAAAATACCGTTAATAATTTTTACCATTGATAATATAGTCATTGAACAGTGATCACATGATTAATATAAATATAAAGATTTAACAAATCCAAGTTACTCAGACAAAGGAAGCAATGGCCTCATCCAGTAGAATTTACCTGTACGAAGCCCATTTGTTGGAGCTCGAAAAGGAGGTGGCATCATTGGGCTTCACTCTTGACCAAGCCCAAGCTGAGCTTCAACACATTAAGCTCGATCGGAACCGCCTATAGGAGAAGTGGAAGTTAATAGAGATTACCACTCGAGCGATGTTATCCGAGCCACCCCAAGAGTCTATCACCATCGCACACCTTACCCTTCGATCTTATGATGGTGTTATAAGGGGTTATATAAAAAGACCTTAGCACTATGATTATGTGCATTTTTTCATATAATAAAGAATATACATTCATTTTATTATTGTTATGTTGTAAATAGTTTTTAAAGAACAAATAATATTTTTAGTTAATATTCAATTAAGAAATCTATTTTGATGAATTAATGGATTTTTGAATTAAATAATATTTTAATTAAATATTATTACTAAATTATTTTTTATATAATATAAATTACCATATAATTATTATAAATATGATTGTGATTTTTATTAAGGTTTGAAATCTATTTTTGTCAAAACTCATGAATTTTCAATAAATGTCGGTTTTTATTTTAAAAGTAAAAATTCAAATTTTTAGAAAATTATTTAGATAAAATGAATATTATTTTTGGAATTAGTACATCGAAATTATCCAATGGTGAATTTTTCATAATTTTCTAAGATAGTCGAATTTTTGGGTAAAAATTAAATACCGTTTAAATATATAATGTGTTTTATGACATCATAATGACCCAATAGTGATTTAATAAAATATGATAAACATTATGTTTGGACAATATATGTTTTAAAATTAAAATAATTTGATTTTAGTTTTTTTTGATTTATTTTAGAATTCTTTAGTGGACCCTTCAAGACTTATAAAACATTTTACCTTTTTAAATTGATTTCCTTGAGAGTGTGACTCACCTCCACATAATAAAACCAATTTTTTTAAGAAGTTAGGCCATTTGTCTTATAAAATATTGTTTTACAATCCCCTTTTGCAAAAACAATGTGAGAAAACCATGGTTTGGTTTGTGGTTTGGATTAGTTTAATATGTGGTGACCCAAACCTAAATAATAAAGAATTCTCTCTCCTTTCATATATAAAATCACCCAGGATCCCACTTCCTCTTCACTAAAATACTTTTTATATCGACCAAACCCTTCCCTCCTCTCTCTATAATCCTCCCAAGGCACCCCAATCTCTCAAGAAGCCTCTCTCGAGACCCTCCCAAGCCTTTGGGATCACACTTCCAAGTAAGGGATTCATTCCTTTCTTATTTTTATCCAAGTTTCTTTATGTTGTAATAACCTTTCAATTTCAGTTAAAAATGTTAGGGTATGATTTATAACATCCCTTATATTCACCTCCTTATGTTTTAAATGATTATATATCTCTTTATCTCTCATTAATTCCTCCTATGTAATCCTGTTACTATACTGAACTTCCGTACGGAATTTCTCTCACCTCATTTACAATCAAGATTTTTTTGTATTATGAATCTAAATTAAATTACATATGTTGGGAAATGTATCTATATAAACATATTACTGTCCATTTAATGTACATATTATGTGGCACACCTTTCTCTCTCATCAACCATTTTTTATGAATTCTTTTGTCTCATTGTTACGCTGCTGAAATTACACCACAATTTTACAAGCCAATGTCATCATGTAGTGAATACCATACCCATTTCTATATAAAGGGTATTAACCTTTATTAACATTTAATTATTGATTATAAATATTCATGTATGTATTCCACATCCTTTTATCATGGAATAAATGACGATGAATTATTCCATGTTGTATGATCCATGTGAAACACTTATGCATGAAATGAAATGTTTATGAAGGGTGGGCCCTGATAGCGCTCCAATGAATTCGGTAAAGATTAGTATCATGATACATCAAGTTAAATTATGTTTAGACTTTATAATTCAATTTCAATGAGGGTTTACTTATACTACATGTTCAATTATCCTTGGCTCATGCTAATACCATGTTAAGTGTTGTTGCCACATTTCCATGTTATGATAATCATGTTATATCATGCCTTTATGTTCATATTTCTTTTATACTCAATTGATATGCATACTACCTAACATATATTTTATTCTTCATGTTATGCCTTTTTTACTCCCTTACTGGGTTTTATAGCTCACTCTTTTCTTATGCATGTCCTCAGGTTATCCCATATAATGCTAAGTACTAGGGAAAGTAGTGGTCATGTAAAGGAAGTTTTCAATAAAGATGTTGTGTTTCACATTTTAAGTTGTTATATAATGTTCCTAAGCCCCAAATACACTATACCTATCAACATTCTATGTTGTATCAAGTGAATGTTTTATGTAATAAATTAGGTTTAAGTGTGTAATAATAAGAAAGGTTGTTATAGTTGGTATCAGAGGATAGATTTAGTTATTTTTGGGATTTGGATTAGAAAATACTAGTGAAAGCCTTAGGGATAATACTAAGTATAATAATAACATCCCTAAATTTTGGTGAGTATTGGGTAAGTGGTTTATCAAGAAAATACATCCTTTTATAGATACGAGCATGTAGAAGCGGCTCAGACACAGATGTACCTAAGAGTAAAAACTCCGACAAGGAGTTTCAGGCTTAACCCAGGGTATCCTGGTACATGATAATGGGCCTTGATACACTCTTGGTTATGACACTCCAAGGGGATATGATTTGGTAAATTCACAAGCTTAGTATGAACCATTATTAAGGGAATTAAAAAAAATACCCCTAAAAATATATGTTAGAAAGTAGATCATGGATAACATAGATTGAAGCCTATAGATCCATAAGTTAAGGATATAAAAGTTATTTATAAGTCATCCATTTTTTTCCTTGGATTACCATTTATGTGTTACCCCTAACATTCCTTTTATTCCAGCCAATGACTGGTAATAGGAGGAATCAGGCTAACAACTGATGCGAAGATCAATGTGATGACTATTCTAATGAGCTGCCCAATCCGATGAAAGCGGGAATCGTGAACTTTGTCACGATACTCACTCAGTTAACTCAAGATTTGAATAGAAAAATGGGTCAAGAGGAACGTTCAACCACCCTAAGAAAGAAAAATTTGCAATCAAGAGCTTTATGAGACAAAGTCCTCATACTTTTAATGGATCATCTGATCCCTCAATCATCGAGCAATGGATAAAATCCATTGAAAAGATCTTCTCCATCATTCAATGTTCTGTACAAGAGAAGGTTCTTATGGATTCTTATCGTATAGAGGTTGAAGCTGATCAATGGTGGACATTGATAAAAAATACGAATCCTGAGGAGGAGATCGAGGCATTGGAATGGAATGATTTCTAGAAAATGTTTTTCGATAAATATTTTCCACACACCCTTTGAATTAAGATGGAAAGGGACTTCCTTGACCTTAAGAAAAAAGACAATAAATCCATCAGAGTGTATGAGGAAAACTTAAAAAGGCTTTTACGATATGCCTCCAGATTTTTCGTTACCCCTGAATGCAAGTTTGACCACTTATTTGGTGGGCTAGAACCTAGCCTATAGAAATCCTTGGCAATCCGTGACTTCGATAGCTATGAGAAAATTTTCTGATGTTCCCTCAAGGTAGAAATGGAGATCAAAGAATCTCAGGGGTATCAAGGGGATAAGAAGCATAAGGTGGACTTCAACCCTGGTGGTCTGATGGATAAATCCAACGTTGCTAAGAAAACCCAACACCCCACTTTCCAAAGGCGCGAAAAGAAGAACCCTGAAAATTGCCTGAAGGGGACAAGGAAATACTTTAGGTGTGGAAGAGAAGGACACCTAACCATTAACTACCAACAATAAAAAACTACAACTATGATAGAGGAGAGAAACGCTCTATTCTAACCACAACTCATTGTTCATTGCTTCAACTACAAAGAACCAGGGCACCTTGCAAATCAGTGCCTTAAGCCAAGGGTTTTTGGAGGAAACCAACAACCTCCAAGGCAGTAAGGATGAGATTTTTCCATCACTGCCACTGAAGTGAGCCCCAATAATGAAGTGGTGATAGGTACGCTAGTTATTAATTCAAGAATAGTGAACGTACTTTTTTATTCTAGTTCTATGCATTCTTTTATATCCCAAATGTTTAGTATAACAATCCCAACACCACCACAAATAATGGAAGTAAAGATGTCGGTGAGTATGAAAAATGGGGAAATCATTGCATCCCATGAATATAACTCCTCCCCTGTCATAATTTGTGGATTGAACTTCCCAAAGAACCTATTCATACTCCCTCTGGTGGAATTTGATACAATTCTCAGTATGGATTGGATTTCTTTATATTTATCCAACATAAATTGCCTTGATAAAGAAATCACTCTCCATATGGAGAATTGACCCCCGATTATATACAAGTGCAAGGAGGAAGATGAATCTTCTTTAGAACCATCATCTCAAGCATGGATATTACTTCCCTATGAGCACATGTATCTGGATCAGATGATTGAGTCTAAGGAAGCAATCATCCTTGAATACATTCCTATTGTGAGGGAATTACCTGAAGTGTTTCCTGAGAAATTGTCTGGTCTTCCTCCTAGAAGAGATGTTGAATTCTCAATTGACCTTATACCTAGGGTGTTGTCAATATCCAAGACTTCATATAGAATGGATGTTATGAAGCTTTAAGAGCTAAAGAAATAACTACAGGAGAATCTAGATAAAGGTTTTATATGCCCAAGTGCTTCACCATGGGGTGCTCCAGTCCTCTTAATTAAGAAGAAGGATGGGTCAATGCACTTTTGCATTGATTATTATGAGCTCAAAAAAATCATAATAAAGAACAAGTATCCACTGCCACAAATTGATTACTTGTTAAATCAGCTACGTGGAGCACAATACATATCCAAGGTGGATTTGCGGTTGAGATATTACCAAGTAATGGTGAAGAAAGAGGATATCCCCAAGACTGATTTTTATATAATGTACGAGCACTATGAATTCATAGTATTTCCTTTAAGATTAACTAATTCTCTATAAATATTCATGTACTTGATGAATAGAGTCTTTAGATATTACCTCGAAAAATTTCTTGTAGTATTTATAGATGATGTTCTAAAATACTCCAAAACCAAGGAGAAGCATGATGAGCATCTAAAGAACTATACTAGAGACCTTGTTAAAGTATAATCTCTATGAAAAGTATAGAAAGTGTGAGTTTTGGTTGAAGTAATTCTCACTCTTGGGTCATATCATCACAAGCAATGGGATATCTGTGGATCCCTCCAAGACAGCTGCAATTGAGGGATGGCCGAGGCCAATATCGGTAATAGATGTCTATAGATTCCTGGGGTTAGCTGGATATTATCACCGATTTTTGAGAAATTTCTCACGATTTTCCAACTCTCTTACCAAGCTAACTCGGAAGGGAGTAAAGTTTGTTTGGAGTGATAAATGCGAGAGAGCTTCAAGGAGTTGAAAATGAGGCTTATCACTGCACCAGTTCTCACATTCCCAATAAGTGGAGAACTCTTTGTGGTGTACAATGATGTTTCAAAGAGGGGTTTAGGATATGTGCTAATGAAAATGATAAAGTGATAGCCTATTCCTCAAGGAAGCTAAAAATACATGATAAAAACTATCCCACACATGATATGGAGTTGGCGGCTGTGATATTTGTGTTGAAAATCTGGCGGTATTATCTATATAGGGAGAAGTGTGAGATATGTACTAATCACAAGATCCTAAAGTATATATTCACACAAAAATAGCTTAATATGTGCCAATGAAGATGGATAGAGCTCATCAAGGATTATGACTGCTCAATCCATAACCATCTCGGTAAGGAAAACAAGGTGGAAGATGATCTAAGTAGAAAGGATACTTCATATTTATCAATGATGAGAATTGAAAAGGATCCAATATTCTTAGATTTGAAAAGGATGGACATGGTAATAATTAAGGGAGGAACATCATCAATCCTTTAAAAAATGATTGTTCAACCATCTCTCATGGATAAAATAAACGATTCTCAATGAAATGACGTGGAAATTATGAAAAGGGTGGAAGCTATCAGAAATGGGAAATCCTTAGAGTTCGTGGTTGACAAGGATAGAATTGTGAGATTTGGATCATGATTATATATACCATCCAAACCAGAGATAAAGAAGGAGCTTTTGAATAATGCACATAGATCAACCTTCTCTATTCACCAAGGGAGCACAAATATATATTAGGATCTCCTAGAAAACTTTTAGTGGGACAATATGAAAAGGGAGATTGCTGAATATACGTCAAAGTGTCTAGTATTTCAGCAAGTGAAGGCTGAGAGGAAAACTCTAAGGGGATGATGCAACCACTACCCATACCAACATGGAAGTGGGATAACATTACCATGGACTTTGTCACTGGACTTCCAAGGACATCCATAGGAAACAATGTTATATGGGTCGTTGTGGATCATCTTATGAAGACAACTCACTTTATCGTTATTCAAGAGGACTTCTTATTGGATCAACTTGCACATATTTACATCAAAGAAGTGGTAAGGATTCATGGAGTACCACTAACTATTATATCTGATCGTGATATGAGATTCACCTCGAAGTTTTGGAAAAGTCTCCAACATGCTCTAAGAACTAAACTGAACTTCATTATGGCCTATCATCCTCAAACTAATTTCCAATATGAGCAAACTATTCAGACACTGGGAGATATGTTAAGATCATGTTCTATAGACTTCAAAGGAGGATGAGACCAATATCTTCCACTAATTGAATTCTCCAACAATAACAGTTTCCACTTAAGAATCTGAATGGAATCATATGAAGACCTTTATGGTAAAATGTGTAGAACACTAGCATGTTGGGATGAAGTTGGTGAGCGTAATCTACTAGGAATTGAAATGGTTGAAGAAATGGTGGAGTAGGTGAAAACCATTCACCAGCATATCAAGGCAACTCAAAGTCGATAGAAGAGTTTTGTAGATAACTGTCCATGAGACCTTGAGTTCAAAGATAGAGACATGGTATTTCTATGCATATTTCCATGGAAGAAGGTCATGAGGTTTAGAAATAAAGGGAAGTTAAATCTTAGGTACATTGGCCCCTTCATGATTATTGATCGTGTCATGACTGTGTCCTATCGACTAGAACTTTCACCTACCATGGCCAAACTACATGATGTATTTCATGTATCTCTCTTAATGAAGTACATACCAGACCATTCACATGTACTCTCTTAATATTTATTATAGTTAGAGGAAAATATTTCTTACGAGGAGAAGCCAGTGAATATCTTATATCGTAGGAAAAAAGTTTTACGAAATAAGACAATTCTCCCCGTGAAAGTGTTGTGGAGAAACCACAAGTTTGAAGAGGAAACTTAGGGATCAGAGGAAGTGATGAAGCAGAGTTATCCACATCTATTTTAGTGTGGGAAAAGGAAATTTCAAGGTTGAAATTTCTTAAGGGGGTATGATTGTAACGACCCAAAATTTTATCAATGAAAATCCCTCTTGATCTAATTAAACGTATTATTATGAAAAATGGTTATATAAAATATGAAATTCCTTGGTTTTATATTTTTGGATTTCAAAATACCATTAATAATTGTTACCATTTCTAATATAGTCTTTGAACACTAATCACATGATTAGTATAAATATATGGCTTTAACAAATCCAATTTACTCAGAAAAAGGAAGCAATGGCCTCATCCAGTAGACTTGCCCCGTACGAAGCCCATTTGTCAGAGCTTGTAAAGGAGGTGGAATCATTGGGATTCACTCTTGACCAAGACCAAGCTGAGATTCAACACGTTAATCTCGATAGGAACCACCTATGAGAGAAGTGGAAGTTGATAGAGATTACCACCCGAGCGATGTTATTCGAGCCACCCCAAGAGTTTGTCACCATCACACACCTTACCCTTCGATCTTATGCTGGTGTTATAAGGGGTTATGTAACAAGAAATTATCACTATGATTATGTGCATTATTTTTTCATATAATAAATAATATACATTCATTTTATTATTGTAATGTTGTAAATAGTTTTTAAAGAAAAAATAGTATTTTTAGTTAATATTCAATTAAGAAATCTATTTTGATGAATTAATAGATTTTCTAATTAAATAAAATTTTAATTAAATAATATTTTAATTAAATATTATTACAAAATTAATTTTTATATAATATAAATGAATGTATAATTATTGTGAATACGATTGTGATTTTTATTAAGGTTTGAAATCTATTTTTGTCAAAACCCATGAATTTTCGATAAATATTAGTTTTTATTTTAAAAGTAAAAATTCACATATTTAGAAAATTATTTAGATAAAATGGATATTATTTTTTTAATTAGGACAGTGAAATTATCCATTGGATAATCTTTCATAATTTTCTGAGATAGTCGAATTTTTAGGTAAAAATTAAATACTTTTTAAATATATATTGTGTTTTATGACATCATAATGACCCAATAGTGATGTAATAAAATACTATAAACATTATGTTAGGACAATATATGTTTTAAAATTAAAATAATGTAATTTTATTTTAGTTTTATTTATTTTATAATGCTTTAGTGGACCCTTCAAGACTTATAAAACAATTTACCTTTTTAAATTGATTTCTTTGAGAGTGTGACTCACCTCCACATAAGCAACCCTATAATTTTAAGAACTTAGGACATTGGCCTTATAAAATATTGTTTTTAACTCCCATTTGGAAAAAACCATGGGTAAAAACCATGGGCTGGTTTGTGTTTTTGATTAGTTTAATGTGTGGTAACTCAAACCTAAATAATAAATAATTCCCTCTTCTTTCCTATATAAACCCACCCAAGCTCCCAAAGCCTTTGGATATTGATCAACCCCTGCCCTAATATCTCTATAATCCTCCCAAGTCACCCCAATCTCTCAATAATCCTCTCTCAAGCCCCTCCTAAGCCTTTGGGATCACACTTCCTAGTAAGGGGTTCCTTCCTTTCTTATTTTTATCCAAGTTTATTTATGTTGTAATACCCTTTTACTTTCAATTAAAAATGTTGGGGTATGATTTAAAACCTCCATTATATTCCCCTAATTATTTTTTAAATGATGATAGACCTCTTTCTCTCTCATTAATTCCTCCTATGTACACCTGTTATTATGTCGAAATTCCGTAAGGAATTTCTCTCTCATCATTTACAATCCAGCAATTATTTTGTATTATGAATCTAAATTCCACTAAATATATTGGGACATGTATCTATATGAACCCCTTACTAACCATTTTATATAAATATTATGATACACCCCTTTATCTCTCATCAACTATTTTTTATGAATTCTTATGTCTCGTCATTATGCTGCTGAAATTGTACCACGATTTTACAACCCAATGTCATTGTGTAGTGAATACCATACCCATTTCTCTATAAAGGGTATTAACATTTATGAACAATTACTTATTGATTATAAAGATTCATGTATTTATTCCACATCCCTTTATCATGGAATAAATTATGATGAATGATTCCATGTTGTATGATCCATGTGGAACACTTACGCATGAAATGAAATGTTTATGAAGGGTGGGTCCTAATAGTGCTCCAATGCATTGGGTAAAGATTAGTATCATGATATATCAAGTGAAATTAGGGTTTAATCATGATAATTCAACTTCAATGAGTGTTTATTCATTATCTATGCGCAATGAGGCTTGGATCATGCTAATACCATGTTAAGTGTTGTTGCCACATTTCCATGTTATGATAATCATGCTATATCTTGCCTTTATGTTCATGTTTCTTTTATGATCCATTGATATGCATACTACCTAGAATTTATTTTATTATTCATTTTATTCCTTTTTTACTCCCTTACTGGGCTTTATATCTCACCCTTTTCTTATGCATGTCCTCAGGTTATCCCATGCAATGCTAAGTACGAGGGAATAGAGTGGTCATGTAAAGGAAGTTTTTAATAAAGATGTTTTGTTTCACGTTTTAAGTTGTTATGTATTGTTCCTAATCCCCAAAGACACTATACCTATTGATCTTCTATGTTGTATCAAGTGAAGGTTTTATTTAATAAATCATGTTTAAGTGTGTAATAAAAATCAGGTTTGTTATACTCTAAGTAGAAAGGACCCACCAATTCTATCATTAATGATAATTGAAAAGGGTACAATATTCTTATATTTGATGAAGATGGACATGGGAATCATAAATAAGGTAACATTATCAATCCTTTCACAAATTATTTCTCAACCATCTTTTTTGGAAAGGTTAAAGGATGCTCAAAAGAATGACGTGGGAATTTAGAAGAAGGTGGATGCTATCAGAAAAGGGAAATCCTCGTAGTTCAATGTTAATGAAGAAGGAATTGTTATATTTTCATCAAGAATATGTGTTCCATAAAATATAGAGTTGAAAAAAGAACTTTTGTATGATTCACATAGTTAAAATTTCTTTATTCACCCAGGGAACACAAAGATGCATCGAGAACTCTGAGAGAATTATTGATGGGAAAACATGAAGAAGGATATCACTGAGTATAAATCAAAGTGCCTGGTATGTTAGCAAGTGAAGGTTGAGAGGTGGAAGTCTAATGGGATGATGCAACCATTACCCATACCAGCATGGAAATGGGAGAACATCACCATAGACTTTGTCACCAGACTTCCTAAGATGTACAAAGGAAATAATGCTATCTGGGTTATTGTGGATTGTCTTACAAGGACTACACACTTCATTAAAATTTGAGAGGATTTATCATTAGATCAACTGGAACAGATATATATCATAGATGTGGTAAGTATTCATGGAGTACCACTATCGATTGTATCCAATTGAGATCCAAGATTCTCCTCCAAGTTCTGGAAAAGTATTCAATATGCTCTGAATTCTGATCTAAACTTCAGTACAACTTATCATCCTCAAACTGATGGCCAATCTGAATGGATTATCCAAACACTTGAGGACATGTTGAGAGCATAATCTATGGACTTTAAAGGAAGATGGGACCAACATTTTCCTCTAGTTGAGTTCTCTTACAACAACAGTTTCCACTCAAGCATCCAAATTTCTCCTTATAAATCCCTATATGGGAAGAGGTGAAGAACACTGGAATGTTGGGATGAAGTTAGGGAGAGAAAACTCCTAGGTCCAGAAATGGTTGAAGAAATGGTGTAGAAGGTTAATAACATCCAGCATCACATTAAAGCTTCTCAAATTCGACAAAAGAGCTATACCGATAATCATCGATGAGACATAGAGTTTGATGTCAAAGACATGGTATTCCTCCGCATATCACCATGGAAGAGAGTTATGAGATTAGGGAAGAAGGGAAAGCTTAGTCCAAGATACATTGGACCTTTGGAGGTCCTTGATCACATTAGAGTTGTGGCCTATAGACTATCACTCCCACCAAACCTGTCTCAAGTACATGAAGTATTCCATGTATCACTCTTGAGGAAGTACATACCTGACCCATCACATGTACTCAATCCATAGGTGATACCATTGGAGAATAACCTCTTCTATGAAGAGAAGCTGGTGAAGATCTTAGATCATAGAGAAAAAGTTATACAAAATAATACAATTCCCCTTGTCAAGGTGTTTTGGAGAAACCAAAATTTTGAAGAGGAAACGTGGGACTCAAAGGAAGTGATGAAGAAAAGTTACCCGTATCTATTTAGTGTGGAAAAGGAAATTTCTAGGGAGAAATTTCTTAAGGGGAGAATATTGTAATGACCCAAACTTTCATTAATGAAAATTCATCTTGATATAATTAAATTTATTATTATGTAAAATGGTTATATAAAATATACACTTCCTTGGTTTTATGTTTTTTGTATTTCAAAATACCATTAACAATTGTTACCGTTTCTAATAAATTCATTGAACAATGATCACATGATTAGTATAAATATAGGGCTTTAATAAATCCAATTTACTCAGACAAAGGAAGCGATGGCCTTATCCAGTAGACTTTCCCTATATGAAGCCCATTTTACAGAGCTCTAAAATGTGGTGGAATAATTGGGATTCACTCTTGACCAATTCTAGGCTGAGCTTCAACATGTTAATCTCGAACAAAATTGCCTACGTGAGAATTGGAAGTTGATAGAGATTACCACCCGAACGATGTTATCCAAGGCACCCCAAGAGTCTATCACCATCACACACCAAACCCTTTAGTCTTATGTGAGTTTTATAAGGGGTTATGTAAAAATACCTTAGCAATATTATTATGTGAATTATTTTTGTATATAATAAAGAACATACATTCATTTTATTATTGTTACTTTGTAAATAATTTTTAAAGAAAAAATAGTATTTTTAGTTAATATTCAATTAAGAAATGTATTTTGATGAATTAATGGATTTTTGAATTAAATAATATTTTAATAAAAAATTATTAATAAATTTATTTTTATTAAATATAAATGGTCGTATAATTTTTATGAATACAATTGTAATTTTTATTAAGGTTTGAAAGCCATTTTTTTTTCAAAACCCATGAATTTTCGATAAATGTCCATTTTTATTTTAAAATTAAAAATTTAAATATTTATAAAATTATTTAGATAAAATGAATATAATTTTTGGAATCAGGAAGTCTAAATTATCCAATGGTGAATTTTTCTTAATTTTCTGAGACAGTCAAATTTTTGGGTAAAAATTAAATACCATGTAATTATATAATGTGTTTTATGACATCATAATGAACCAATAGTGATGTGATAAAATAATATAAATGGTATGTTCGGCTAATATATGTTTTAACATTAAAATAATTTTATTTTCGGTTTGTTTTATTTATTTTTCAAATCCTTAGTGGACCCTCCAAGACTTATAAAACATTTTATCTTTTTAAAATGATTTCCTTGAGAGTGTGACTCACCTCCACATAATAAAACCTAATATTTTAAGAAGTTTGAAAATTTTACTTATAAAATATTGTTTTAAAATCCCCTTTGGATAAACCATGGGCAAAAACCATGGGTTGGTTTGTGGTTTTGTTTAGTTTAATGTGTGGTGGCCAAAACCGAAATAATAAAGAATTCCCTTCCTTTTCCTATATAAACTCTCCCAAACTCCCACCTCCTATTCACTCAAAGCCTTTGTATCTCAACAAAACTCTTCCCTAATCTCTCTATAATCCCCCCAAGGCTCCCCAATCTCTCAATAATCCACTCTCAATCCCCTCCCAAGCCTTTGGGATCACTCTTCCAAGTAAGGGATTTCTTCCTTCCTCATTTTTGTCCAAGTTTCTTTATGTTGCTATACCTTTTCCATTTCAATTAAATGTGTTGGGGTATGATTTAAAACCTCCAATATACTTACCTAATTATATTTTAATGATGATATAACCCTTTATATTTCATTAATTCTTCTCAAGTACACTTGTTATCATGCTAAATTTCCATAAGTGATTCATTCCTTTCTCATTTTATCCAAGTTTCTTAATATTGTTATGACCTTTTATTTCCAATTATAAATGTTAGGTTATGATTTAAAACCTCCCATATACTTTACTACTTACATTTTAATGATGATAGGCCCCTTTATCTCTCATTAATGTCTCCCATGTACACCTGTTACTATGCCGAAATTCAGTATGGGATTTCTCTCTCCTCATTTACATTTAAGCACTTCTTTTAGATTGTGCATATAAAATTCATTACATATGTTGAGATATGTATATATATGACCCAATTAATTTCCATTTAATGTACATATGATGATATACCCCTTTCTCTCTTATCAACCATTTTTATGAACTCTTATGTCACGCCATTATGGTGTCGAAATTGCATCATGAGTTTCCAATCCAAAGTCATTGTGTAGTGAATACCATGCTCATTTATCTATAAATGGTATTCAACTTTATGAACATTTACTTATTGATTATATAGTTTCATGTATATGTTCCAAATTCATTTATCGTAGAATAAATTATGATGTTTTATGAATCCATGTTATATGATCCGTGTGGCACACTTATACATGAAATGAAATGATTAAGAAGGGTGCGCCCTGATAGCGCTCCAATTTATTAGGTAAAGATTGGTATCATGATACGTAAAGTTCCATGAGGGTTTAATCATGATAATTCAAGTGAAATTAGGATTTATTCATTCTCCATGTGTAATTAGCCTTGGCTTATGATAATACCATATTAAGTGTTGTTTCCACATTTCTATGTTATGATAATCATGCTATATCTTGCCTTTATGTTCATGTTTCTTTTATGATCCATTGATATGACTATTGCCTAAAATTTATTGTATTCTTCATTTTATTACTTGTTTAATACATTATTGGGATTTATATCTCACCCTTTTCTTTTTCATGTCCTCAGGTTATCTCATGCAATGCTAAGTACGAGGGAATGTAGTGGTCATACAAAGGAAGTTTTCAATAAAGATGTTGTGTTTCATGTTTTAAGTAGTTATGTAATGTTCCTAATCCCCAAATACACTAGACATCTTGATATTATATATTTTATCAAGTGAATATTTTATGTAACAAATCATGTTTATGTGTGTATTAAAAAAGCAGGGTTGTTATAAAGAGAAGCCTTCAGACCATCTCCAGATTGATGGTAGAAGCCTCTACTACCTTTGGGAGGAGAAAATATTGAGTTAGGGATTTTTGGGGAAAAATTGGTTAATTATTAATCCCAACCTAGATCCATAATTTTTGGATCTTTTTTTTAAACCGTGCATGGTTAGTCACACAATTTGAAAAACTGTGTGCCAACAATGCCCCAGCTTCTATCTCAAGGGGGAACTCACACAGTTGTCCTACATGGTTAGACAAAACATGAACCAATTATGAAAAAGACCAATGTATAATGTTACATGAATTCTCCTAGGTGTCTGCATGATTTGGAAAAATTTTACACCTTCCTGTGTGCCTTCCCCTTAGCCCCTATCTCATTGTGCACAGTTTCCTGAAGAAGTTACACAGTTTTCACTAACCGTGCACCAACCGTGCACCTTTAGAAAATCCCCCAAAACATTCCAAAATTCTTCCAAACCCTCCCAAACTTCACCCATATACTTTACATATTTAAAAATCATAAAATAAGGGTTACATATGTGAAACCGGGGGTGCTATATCGAGTATCTGGGTCATGGTTGTCATGTGTAGTTTTCCATATAAGTAGAAAATAAATCAATGATCATTTTCATAAATTTTCATTAAAATATGAGGTTATTTTCTTAGTTTTAATTGTTTTATGAAATTTTATAAAATATAATGTTTTTAATATTAAAAACACTTTGTATTATTTTGATAAAATCATATATAATATTGATGAAAATTTTTTTTATACACATTATAGATGAATTAACGATAATTTTTCTAATTTTTTGTAACAACCAAGGCTTGTTTGTTTGGTTTTGATCATTTAAAAATGAAAATAATAATTGAATTTAAAATTAAAAAGAAAAATAATTTCATATGTTATATAAAAACACCTTTTCATGGTATTTGAAAAAAATTTAACACCATGTAAGTTACCCACTTCATCCTGAATAAATCTATTTCATCATTTAAATAGGTTTTTTACTAACATTCACATAGTAATGAAAATATAGATATATAAATTATTAGTAATTTTTTTAATGAAATTTTATTCATTAAAAATGGACTCATCTTGTAAATATAACTCTGGGGATGTGAGTTTGTTTATGTTATTTACATATTTTAAAAATTTATAGATGTAATAGCCACAATCATAGCCATTCAATTGTTTTGGACACTGTAAAAAAAATTAATAATATAATAAATTTATTACAATATATATTCTAATTTTGAAATTTTATTATACATACCCTAACAATTATCCATTTATATAAATTCATAGGTTTATTATGTACACCAAGTATCTACATACTACATGCTTGATGATACATAAACTCTACACTACCATAGAAAATAAGTGTGTTAAAATCTATTACAAAACAAACAATGAAATTATTTTATATAAAATGTTGAAGTTAGTGTATTATTAATTCAAAAAGGACATCCTGTGTAATCGGTCTATGGGATATCCATACATTGGATCCATAAAATATTTTCATAGATTACATATATTTATCAGAATTATCATCTAGCGATCCTTATAAAATTAAAATTTAATAAGTAATTAATGTTAAAAAAATAAAATTATATTAAATGAAATAAAATTATATAGTTTTAGTTTTTTATTATAGATATTAAAAAGATTCAATCATTTGTTATTTTATTTTCAAATACTTTAAAAACTTGGTTTTCTCTTACTACAATTTCCTTTGGATTAATTATTATTTTTTATATAGAAGTAAAATGAGTATTTACAAATACAAAAATATTATCAACATCAATTACTGTTAAATAATCATTATATAAATGTATTTTAAAAATATAAATTCTTTTAAATTTTAAGAAAAATTGTAAAAAATATATTAGATATAAGAATTATAAAAATATAACTCATATATACATTCATAATAGAGGCTTATAACTTTTATATTTTATAATTTCATTTACACTCTCAAGACTAACAATGTCATGAGTCTCTATTCCATATATCTTTTCATTGAATGCAATGTCACTAGTAACCCCATTATGTAACTTTGAATCTATAGAAGTTGTAATATTAATAAATATAGTAGATATATTGGTGGGGAAAACATTGCTCAAGTTAGTTTTTATGATCCAATAGTTGATCCCTTAGATTTTCCCAACCCAACATTACATTTACCCTTTTTTATTATATAGATTAAATCAAACCCATGTCATTCATCATAGAGATATTAAATATAATATAAGTTGGAAATGAAACACCCATTTTCCAAAAAAATTCTTTATAAGATTAAATGACCTTGTTATGAAAGTTCAAATAAAATATTCCATAATGTGAATATCATCATCATCAATAAGAACAAAAACTCATCTCTCAGCTCATGAGATACCTGAATCCAAACTCTCACATAATCCATTGGCCATTTTTATTGTGTAGGGTATCATGTTGAATATTATATACTATACCTATTACAATAATGTGATGAGCGGGTGTTGATAAATATAAATCAAAATAAATTTCTTCCTATAAATTTTAAAATAAGAAAAGTACTAAAATATTATTGTTTCATAATTACTATAGATTATTGTGTAACACTTTATTACCTAGGGTAATATACTCATTTGAGGGGAATGATTTCACTTATAATTGGGGGTTTGTAGATCTTCATTATGTGGTTTTTGTAGTGTTGAATATTATTATTGATACCTTCAAAGGATAATCTCTATTAATTCATTTTTCCTATTTACGTTTTTCCTTTATAGTCAATTTTTTCATTCATACATTTAGTTTTCTTAGCAAACTATACTTGTGATCATGGTTTCCCAAAATAGTCTCATGGTACAACTCTAAAACTTATACTTCTAATGTGACCATATTTTTATAGATAAATAAAATCCATCGCAAGTAGTTTATCTTCAATTATGATAGTTAAATTATCTTATATCTAAATTGGATGAAAATAAAAGAAACTAATTTTATATTGTTATGTATTAATATAGTAAAGTAAATTTAATTTTAACTACTTCATACTTACTCATGATTCCCATACTTTTTGTGCGTTTTCATCTACTAGTTGTCCTTTTTTATTTACACAAGCTTCCTTATATAAAACATGATGTGGGATAGATTCATTTGTAGATTCTAAATGATTAATTTGCATATAAACAAAGAAAAAAAATATTTTTTGTTTTATATCACATAAAAGTTTTACTATTAATTTAAAGTATATACCATTTGTTTTTGAAGCATATCATATCCCACCCTTGCTTTACGGTTGTGGTATGGTGGTTATTCTACATGTTGTTTTTAACACCTTTATTGTTTTATAAATTAACATTTATGAAGAAAAGTTCTTTATACATGTAATTTTAAATAAATTAAAACCAATTATAGTGTACCTTAAATGACTCCTCATCATTATGTGAAATCAATACATCCCAAATTTCTTGGTTTATGATGCTTGCATATAGAGCTTATGGGTGATTATTGACATTCCCCTCAACATTTTTAAGATATTTTATTGAAATATTCATTCAAAATGGACTATGAACCTTTCTAACATCTATTAATATTAATTTCATCCTAAATTATTCTAATATAAATGTACCCTATAATGAAAAATGAAAAACAAATATACATTTTTTTATTTTATTTTTATGTAAATATAAAACACATATTAAAATGTTATTGCAATGATTTCCAAAATGGATGCATTAATTATTGAAAAAACATTATGTTATGTAACTATACGAATTGGAATATACATTTGAGTACTAAATCCAATGAAACTAAAGAAAACGGGCTCATTTGGGTCAATAGGTTAACCATGCACATTCCATCTAACCTTGACTTTTTTATACCTCACATTACTGAATTTTTCTAACACCATCATGCAATGATGATATTTTTTTGTCCTTATAACTTTTTTCATTTTTCTCACCTTCAAAAAATTTCTCACATTCATTATGTTGCTAACTTTTAAACTATTTTTCAAATTTATCATGTTTCTCACCTTCATATTAATGCTCACATTCAAATTGTTTCTCTCATTCAAGATTATTGTTATACTTTTTATCGAGATGAGAAACATCAATAGGTGTGAAAGTAATTATCTAAATGAAAATTTAGATAAATAAATATCAATATATAATCATTATATTAAACATATAATATATAGAGAAAAATTATTATATATGTAAAAATACTCGTCGATATAAAACCTATTTATTTAATTTTCAGTGTTTTAAGATCTAATTTGTTTTGTTTTGAATTGAATTTGGGGAGTTTGGGTAAAAATGGGGAAGGGAGGAGAACAATTGAGGTGGAATTACTGAATTTTATATAGTAAGGACCACTAGATATCGTATGGTAGGGTACTAGATAACTAGTAGAAGAAAAAATAGTGTTGGGCTACTAGGCCTGCCATCAGGTAAACAGTAGCAAGGAACCAAATGACTAGTGGCTAGTCATTGGGTGCTCGGTCGAATCCTGGGTCATTTTTAACAGGGGAATTTTTGTAATTTTTATATCATTTATTTTGGATTAAATTTCCATTGTTACATTTCTGTGGTTTCATTTTAACAAGGATTTCTCTTCCCAATTGATTCTTTTCTCTCTCTAAGTTTTTGAGATGATTTATCTGATTCTTAATGAAATTGTGATCAATCGTTGACATTAGACTCATCTTGATAAGTGTTTCAAAAACCCTATCACTTTATGAAAAGGTGTCATGGTTTATTTTCTATCACGTTCATAACTTCATCTAAGTTTCTAGTTTAGTGAGATTAAGGATTTATTATGTTATAGGAAGGATTATGCATCATTATTAATATGATCCATTTTCTAAGTGTGAGGTATGAAACCTATTATATTCTTTGACATTTAATTAAGTGATTATATAATAATTGTGAACTGATTATATAATTTAATGTTATGTGTGAGATTAATTTCATAATACTTAAGTTCAATTGGTTGATAATGATTTTACATGAACTGAAAAGTTTTAAAAATACTTTATAAATATGTTTTATGGATGAAAATATAAGATTATATGTAATATTTATTGATTAAATGGTAAAATAGTGAAATAATTATTTAATTTTATGTTATCATTATTTGAGTAATTAATAATGAATTTATATGATCCAAAATTGATGTTTTAGTATTGTTTTTCATTCTAAAGTACTATTTTATAAATATTTAATTCATACAATTATCATATGAATATGAGTGAATTAATTTAAACTAATTAACTACTATTATATGTATTTGACTTGGGTCTTAGTGTTTTAATAAATATATTCTTATATGAGAATGCATACATATTGGGTAAAATACATATTAATAGACTAGAGGAATTAATGATGTGTTCTATTTACTTTATAATGAAACTTTTGTGCTATAAAATGATTTATGTTTGCTAGAAATGATATTTAAATTAATTTAAGATGGAAATAAAAGGGATAATTCTTAGTTAATGGTGGTTAAATGAAAATTTTAAATTTAAGGGGTATAAATTGTGGATTTTTATGTGAATTGAGCTTTTTGGAATTTTTATATTGATGTATAAAAAGTGTGCTTGGGATTTAAGTGTTCATATGAGTTATTAAAAAATGAATGAGTTATTTGTGTAGGATAACTTAGGGATGATTGATGATTTTTTTGTGTTAAAATTAATGTTTTTTTGGGATATTATAACATAAATATTGTTTTATGAATGTTTTGTAAAGTTGGATAACTTTCAGGGATCCTTGAGTTAGGATATGACATGTGATG